>JAYESA010000015.1:52727620-53247620 GCA_036927795.1 Iris macrosiphon
GACAGATAGGGATGCTACACACAACTACACCTAATCTCAGTCTCAGCTTCGACTCACAGGAACCAGTCACTAGGGGGTTGACTATAGTTGACTATCGGTACGATACGTCTAATCTGATTAATTACCTGTATAAAATTATCAGACAAAATCCTCAATCTCACTACATTCATCACAATGTTCAGTAGTTCCAGTATGTTAAATCCTCCAATTTTTCTCTGGTCTTCGCAGACGTTACCCCGCATATTTAAGTATGTCATCCTTGAAATAAACAATTGTTATTTACTAAGCTTTCCATAGTAATCAATGGGTTTATATTACCCTACAATTTTTTTATAGTAGTTAACCAGCTCCTCAATGAAAATTAATGTTTTAATATCCTCAGCATCATTCCATAACCATTTAAATCCGCCCATCCATGATGACCAATTGCATATAGTAATCAGATCACTCCCAAAGTCTCGTATGGCTTTTTAATCCCTAAACTCATATTTTTATCACTTAACCATCAAAGTAGATGTTTCGTCACAACAAACCATAAAAATTTATTGCAATCTCATACCATCAATTTTCATGTAATGCTCCTAAAATCTCTACTTAGCATTTAACCATTAATCACACATGTTGAGATATATAAAACCTCATTAAGCCCCAACCTCAAGTCATTTTTTTTCTGCTCATTATCAACACAAACAATTATCTAAACATTAAAACTTAAACCTTAGTTAACATAGCTATTATTCAAAAAGAGAGGGAAAGAGTCTACCTTGACGAGGCTCGCTGGTCGGAGTTGATGGCCGGAGTTGGGAGTGTAATGATGGTGGTGATGATGGTGTATTGGGCTGGACAGGGAGGAGGCCGGGGCGGCGCTGCCGTGGACAGCCGGCCGGAGTCGGGGAAGCTGCACAGTCTGGTCGGGGAGCACGCACAGTCGGTCGGGGGTGCTCATTCCGGTCAGTAGATCAGGGAGCTGCTGCACAGTCGGGTGGAGCAAAGGCCGTCGGTCGGGAATCACAGCAGGCGGTCGGGAAGCAGCGACCGGGGGTCGGGAACACAGGCCGGTGGTCGGGAGGGCTCAGCTGGAGCGGGACTGTGATCACCGGAGCGGCGGGGGTTGTGCTGCACGCCGTCGGCCGGGGGAGCACAGGCCGACGGGCCACGAGATGGAGCTGCACCGCCACCGCGGAGGGGAAGTGCAGCCGGTGCGCGGCACTCCGCCAGAGTAACTCTCAGAATATAGAAGGTGGGATGAAGAAGAAGAGTGATGGAGGGTGGAGGAGAAGCTTTATTATGGAGAGGGAGAAGTTTTGCATGGAGAAAAATAATGGAGGAGGAGGAAGAAGAAGTTTTCTTTGCATGAAAAAAATAAATGGAGGAGAGAGAGAGATTTTTGGGATTAGGGCCGGTAGGTTTTTGGTTGAGGGTGGGGTGTAGGAGCTACTTTATAGGGGAGTGTGTGGAGGAGATGGGTGGTTGGGATCAATCCATTTAAAATGGATGGATGAGATTAATCATGAAGAGGAGAAGGTTTCTTCATGAGGTTGCATGGGTGGGTGAGAATAAGACCCTATTTTGGGACCCTCTCATTAGTTCTTGGCCAATAGGGTGATGCGCACAATTCAATAATTGCAACTTAGTCCCGTAAATTCAGGAAATTGCATGGACACATAAAATGACACCAAAATTTTGGAGAAAAATATATTTAGAAATTTTCATGGTGCAAGGGTGTTGTGCGTTAGGCACGGGTTTAATTAAGAAGGCATTGGGATTAATTTAGGATTAAAAATGGGATTTACAAAGTTGGTATTTCCGATTAAAATAGAAATAAAGTGTCCCGCGAATTTTAATTTAATTGGGGCACTTGGGGTCAAAATCCGGAAATGACGCAAAGGCCAAAAATGGTGGGGGCTTAGAGTCAGTCTTGGATCCTTTAGTTGGTCCGGCTCAACGGGTTAAGTTGGTATCCCAAAATTTAGGGTAATGACACAGGTGTCAGACACGGAATTAAATATGTGTTACGATTTTCGGAATGTTGCGCAATTAATTTAGAGCACACAAAAATTGATTTTAAAAGATGAAAAAGTCCAGTGCCTAATTTGGCGAGTCAGGTCAGAAGTACAATAATTGAACGGAATTTATAGGATGATATTGGGCTCCGAAAAAATCAAAAAATGATGGGACGCGCTAAGGGTTTTAATTAATTGAATTAAATACCAGATATATTATCTCTACTCTAGACCTCGACCTCTGCTACCAAAATTTTCCAAATTCACTCTAACTATCTACAGAATAAATCGAGGGGGTTTACATTCTTTCCAACTTAGAAAAATTTCGTCCCCGAAATTAAAAGTAAAGCACGATAGTATCTAACAGAATTTTAAAACAACAGGTAATCAAATGTCGTACGTAAATTCGTACCTTGCTCCTCAAATAAGTAGGGGAATCGCTGCCGAATAGAATCCTCGCGCTCCCAAGTTGACTCGCCTGGTGAATGGTGCTTCCTTTCCACTATGACCAGTCGAATCGTCTGCCCTCTCAAAGTCTTCTCGCTGCGATCGAGGATCTCAACTGGCTGCTCTACGTAAGACAGACTGGGCCCGACTGTAATCCGAAATCTTATCCGTCTTACCCAGAGTCGATCCTGATCGTAATCCTAACATTAATCCTAAGTGAGGACCAGGTCTACTTCGAAGACTGAGTCTAGACCATACCTATCGGAAACATTGTATAAATCGAATTGAATAAAAATCAGGTTATGTCTAAGCCAATTTACGCTACTAATAATTTTTCTAATATTTATTATATGTGATTTTTATTGTTATTTGATATTATTCACCAACAAAATAATCTTACATTACATAGGACTCATCCTAAACTTGAAACCTAAACACGGTGCAGTCTTGAAGTAGTCTTTCTTAATAACTCCATTTATTTGGTGCCTCCCATGATTCCATATTTAGGAACTTGGCGTTGGCTGTGGTGGGGTCCCACATTGCATGAAAATGGAAGGTTGTGATTAAGACAGCCTACACCTTCGGGTTCACTACATAAATTTGTCTTAATCACTACCTTCTATTTTCAGATCCTAAATATTTGGGGTTTTGTTTGAATCTAGTTACTTTTCAGGTCGATAACAACCAGCGTACTGTCGAATCTCCATATAAGAAAAGAAAAAGAAAAACTTTTATCAAAATCATTTAAATATTATGTAGAATTTTTATTCAACCCGTTTTTCATCCATGTGGTCAAGATTGGTTTGGGATTGTGGATTGTGGATTGCGGATGCTTTTCAAAAACTGATATTATAAGTAGCTTTTGACAATATGTTCCAGAATTGAATCAATTTTTGAAATTTTTGTTGTTGATAACTAGTAGTTATGAAGTTAGAACGGACTTCCAAGAAAGAAAGAAAAAAAAAAGACTGTTCATAAAGGCACTACAAAATTCACTCGGAACAGTTAAAAATTTTATCATTGATAATTATAAATTTATCACTTCCAAAAATTACTCACCGGATTGTCCACTTTCAATTAATTTTTTTTTATAATCAGAACTGTCAAAATTTTGACAGTCCTACCAATTAGAAGTACTGTTAAAATTTTGACAGTCGTACCAATTTGAAGAACTGTCAAAATTTTGACAATCCTAACAATTTGTAGGACTGTGAAAAATTTTACAGTCCTAAAAATATATGTTAATTTTTTAGGACCCTAACAATTTGTAGAACTGTCAAAAATTTTACAGTCCCAAAAATATATGTTAAATTTTTAGGACTGTCAAAATTTTGACAGTCCTTCCAAATGGTAGGACTGTCAAAATTTTGACAGTCCTAAAAATACATGTTGATTTTTTACAGTCCAAAATTTTGACAGTTCGGAAGGGAGGGTTACGCGAGGTGACCACGAGGGCTGGGCTGCATGGAGGCCGGAAGGGGGGACGAGGCAGATGAGCGGGAGAGGAAGGAGGCGGCGGAAGGCAGGGGAGGAGGAGGCAGGGAGGCGGGGGTGGAGGAGCGGTGGGGGCGGCGACGAGCGGGAGGGGGAGCAGGAGGAGGGAGGGGGAGCAGGAGGAGGGGGTGAAGAGGGTGGATAGCCCTAATAAAATTTGGGCTAGCCTGAGTAAAAAAATTTCATAACTGGACTAACTCCAATACTGGACTAGCCCTGAGTGTACTTTGTTGTGCCTTTATCACAAGTCAATAAAAAAGGGCTGAAGATAAAGGCACTACAAAATACACTCAGGCCGGTCCAAAAAAAAATTCTCTAAATTTTTCACTTAAAATTTTACTCGGGGCTAGTCCAAAAATTTATTTAGGACTGTCGAAATTTTGACAGTACTTTCAATATGTTGGACTGTCAAAATTTTGACAGTCCATTGAATTGCATACATTATTTAGGGCTATAAAAATTTTGATAGTCCAAACTATTGGAAGGACTGTCATAATTTTGACAGTCCTAAATATATTTTTGGGCTAGTCCTGAGTAAAATTTTAAGTGAAAATTTTAGAAAAAAATTTGGGACTGCCCAAGTCATCTTTGTAGTGCCTTTATCAAGAACCAAAAAAGAAAGACTAACTAGAGTTTAGACCTTGGATTTTATACAGCGTAAATTTAAGTTATGACATGTTGAATTGGAATGTTTTGATCCTGAATTTTTATTATACCTAAATATACTGGAAATGAGGATTTAATAATAATAAAAAATCACATTTTTTACTATATAATACAGCTTGAAACGGTTCAAAAGTGAACCGTCCAAATTGTATATATATCATCCATTAAATAAAAATTAAAAAATTAAAAATTTACAAAATTTCTAACTATTCATTTTTAACAAAATTAATTTTTTCTTTTGTACGTACAACATTTTTGAACTTAACTAGCAAGAAAAAGAGGGTATAAAAAAAAAAAAAAAAACACTCAACCACCCATCCGTTTACCTGCAAGTGCCGGTGAGAAAACCCGGAATCTCGTGCTTTTTAATGAAACGAGATATTAAACCCTATTTAAGTACTTCTTCTCCTTATTTTTTATGATATTAAGAACGAATTTTTTTGTATAAAGCAATAAATTTATATAAAATTATAGGAAAAGAAAAATGTTTGATGAAATTCTATGGAGGAGGAGGACCCGCCAACTCAGTTGGCGGGGTGCAGTGGTCGAGAGTAGCTCGCCAACTGAGTTGGCGGGGCGCACTCCTCGAAAGGCCGCTCGCCAACTTAGTTGGCGAGTGATGCTGAGTTGGCGGAGCAGTGACCGTTGCACTCTGCTGCCAACTTAGTTGGCGAGTAAGGATCCGTTCCCACACCTAGCCGTTGCACAACAGCTATTACATTCAACACCCTCCCTCTATATATTTCCTATCTCAACCAAATCATCTCACGCTCACTCTATTTCCTCTCTTCCCTCTAGCAAAGTCTCCAACACTCTCTCTGTCTCTCTGCCACTAGCAAAGCTTCAGTCAAAGTTTTGCCTGCAGCTAAAGTTCATTTGAGTTTTCTGTAGCAAAAGTTCTCAACCGTCATGGATCGTAGCGTAAGAATTGTATGCTCGCACGGCGGTAAAGTAAATGGGTTAAATTACAAAGGAGGAGAAAGTATAATTTTTTAACTTATCCGAATATTAGTTTTAAAAATATACGTAATCATATTATTGAACGTTATTCTATTCATTATGATTTTATTCTGAAGTCTATATTTTGTTCTAATTGTTTTTTGATAGATAGTGAAGATGCATGGAATTATATTCTTGAGATTAATTCACAATCACGGTATATAAAAATATATGTTATTAAAGTAGCAGCAACCTTAGATATTAGAAATAATGAATATTTTTTTGAATATCAGCATGTTAGTTCGGGTGCTAGTTCTTCTCAACAAATAGTTTCAATTGTCCAAGAAGGTCATTCATCAGATGAATCTAACCATGATGATGATAGTGAAAACGACGATGGAAATAGTGATGATTTAGTTAAAAATGTAGATTATACGGTAGATGATGATATTGTAAAAGCTATCACTGATGAAGTATTTAAGGGGCAATCATTTTCTAGTCGTTCTCACTTTAGAAGCTTTATAAGTAATTTAGCAATTTAATATAATTTTAGTTGTTCAGCTAGTGTTATGAATAATTCTCGTGGAATTATATATAGTTGTGATCAACCGAATTGTAATTGGAGAGTATATGTCAAATCTATTGGAAATGGCGATATAGTTAAAGTTAGTACATTAGAAAATCGTCATTCTTGTTTAGGAAGACTTAGTACAGGACGTCATCGACTAGCTACCGCTTCATGGATTAAGACCATGATAATTGACATTATTAGAGATAACCAGTCATACAGTCCATCACAAATTGTTAAAGATATATATAGGGAGCACCGTATACAAGTTAGTTATTCCAAAGCATGGAGAGCCCGAGAGACAGCATTAGCTGAAATTAATGGTAGTTATGATGAGGCATACGCTAGTCTTGAGGAGTATTATTATAGAATTATGGAGACAAATCCAGGTAGTACATGTTTTATTAAAACTGCCGAAAATAATAGCTTCCAACGAATTTTTATTTGTTTTAAGTCATGTATTGATGGATTTTTAAGGGAATGTTTACCAATTATTAGTACTGATGCTACATTTCTTTCGTCTAAATATCAAGGTATCTTATTTATTGCTTGTGCTCACGATCCTAACTATAAATTATATCCTATAGCTTATGCTGTTGCTGAAGGTGAGAATAGTGATTCTTGGTCTTGGTTTTTAAATTCTCTTAAAATATCTTTTGAAAGTTGTTTTAATGATTGGAGTACAATTTTATTTATATCTGACAAAGCAAAAGGGATTAATAAATGCTGTTCGTGCTATTTTTCCTGTATCTCCTCATTTTTTTTGTATTCAATATTTTAAACAAAACATGAAAAAAGTTACCAAAGAACAAGTATTTCAACACTTGTTAGACTCGCTTGCTAGATCATATAATAAAACGGATGCAGAGAGTGTGTTTGATATAATTAAAGCCGAGAACATAATTTTGTACGATTGGCTTATTGGTGTAAACGATGAAAGTCGTCAATTTGAACATTGGATAACAACGTATGCTACTTGTCCTAGATTAGATATTAACACTTCTAATCTTGCTGAATGTTTCAATAGCTGGATTAAGAAATTACAAGATAAACCAATAACAATACTTCTGGATTAAAAAACCATTACAATCATACAAATATTGCAATCATACAATGTTACAAATTATCTACTCATCCTCGTACTCGTCTTGCTGAGTTTGGGTAGGCAGCGGTGCTGATGGAGTCGAAAAAAATTGTGTGAATATCTGGTAGCTTTCATCTCCAGCAGTCTGGTAACTCGGATCCGCTCCAGCATACTGGTCACTCGGGCCCGCTCCAGCATATTGGTAACTCGGGCCCGCTCCAGCATACTGGTCACTCGGGCCCGCTCCAGCATACTGGTCCTCTGCAGTATCCCTCCGCCTCCGACGACGAGAGTGTCTCTGTCGTACTAAGCCGGTTGGATAGTCCGATGGAAGACGGGATTGTACTGGAGGCATTTCCGGTTTCCGTCCAATATCCAGATGCTCAACACGAGTCACAAGTTCCTCCATAAGACGACGAGTCACAAGTTCCTCCATATGAGGTCGTTGTAAATGTTGTCGGTATACACCACTATGAAATTTGAAACTTGTAAATTAATATATTTATCATATCTATGTATATGTATTTTTGAAAGTATAATGAAGTCATACCAAATCATGCATTCCATCGGCAAAAATACGCTGAGTAGAATCGTCTACGGATCTACTCTTGAACCTTTGCTCCTCATAGTGGTATACTCGGTTGCTCATAAGAGGGCATCCCCACCATTGCCTATAGTCCAGGCTACCCATGTCTGCAAAATGTAAACAAAATTTTAGCAAACTATTTACACTAAATTAATACGAATAATGAGTAACTTATAACTTACATTCCTCAGCAGAATTTAGTCTGGGAGACATGTCCCTCACACTATAATTCTTGAACCGATTATTCCAGTCAGCAACGAGACCAAGGATTCGTTGTAATGCATTTGATGCCTCATAACCGACTGTCGGTGGATCATCGGGAATTATTAGACTCATTCCGAATTGCCGAAGAACACGGTCTGCCGGATGGTACATGGTGAACCGATCATATATAATATGAGATCTGTGCAAAGTAAATACATATGATGTCCTCTTGATTTCTGGAGCATCAGGTTCAAGTGATTAAGGTAACCAGGTAACCTGTTTAAAGATATTGTATCAATTAGATGTGATGTTTATCTACGATCAAAACTTAAATAATTTAAAGATATTTATTGTATATTTAAAAATTACCTCATGATACTGCAGTGTATCAAATTGGCTACGATAAAGTGATACACTCCTGTATTGGTAGTATTGATAATCCACTACATCTGTAGGCCAGCGCATAGCAACTGGAAATACTCCAACATCACTGAGAATGCTGGTAACAGGCCTACCAATATAGAAGTGCTCGTAGGACCAGAACTATAAAACAAAAATATAATATTAGTATAAACAAAATTTGCGTATAAAATTACTCTACTTTTTAAGGTCTTTCATTTGTACCTGAATCAGTGAAATATATCCACAAATACTCTTGCGATTGGATCTCACAAATTCTGTCAGATTGGCGTATAAAAAGGCAAGGGTAGCAGCTTCCCACGCATGCTCAGTAGGTTTTGTCAAATCATCCAAGAATGGTAGAAGCTGCATATTTACCATATTTTTCGATACATCGGGAAATAGAATTGCACCACATAAACAGAGCAGATACGCTCTAGTGCAACGAATGACCTGGATATATTAAGTGTTATATAGAATTGCACCACTAAATTAATTTATAAACAAATTTACTAATAAAAATACATACCCGTATTTCATCTACATCAACCACCCCGTCAATAGTGTGATGTAGGTCCATAAAGTTGCTACGGAGCCATGTAAACTTCACAAAATTGCCGTCTTTTATACCTAATGGAGGGCTAACACCGAGATACCTCCTGATCAGATCAGATCCCTTTAAGTGCGGATCAAAATATATAGCGTTACCTTTAATAGGTAACCCTAGTATATTTGCCACTTCAAAAAGGGTGATCGTCATCTCGCCGAATGGGAGTTGGAAAGTATTGTGTACGGGCCACCAACGCTCCGCAAGACTTACAACTAAATGAAGATCGTGGATTAAATATCTAACACGATCTATATAGTGGAATCCAAAGGATTCCACCAAAGCCTTTTGGACCAAATTTAGCTCCTGTCACGACCCGCACCCAGTTATTCGGGCACGAGTACGTGGGTACGTCCAGCCTACGCCGCAGTGTCGGCGGTAGTACGCTGTCTAGGTCATAATCACAGGTAATTTAAAATCTATCTCATCCACAGTAAATAAATAGACAAGAAAAATAACAGGGAATAGAAATGTTAAGTTTTCATACGACAAATTGTGACATACAAATCCATAGTTTGATACAGAATCCAGAAGATAAATCGGGGACAAACCCGATTACTGTGCTGAAAGAAAATACTAGCTAACTGGCTGCTACTCCTCAAAGGTAGTCTCCTGAGTGGGAACCAGCTTCTCAATTGTATTACCTGCTACCTCATAGGGCCATAAAAGGTGGGGGCATAGTCCTCATCATGGCCTAAATCAACGGATCCAGTCAGGAAAGGAGCAAAGTACATAATGCACAACAAAGCTTAAACTAAATATTTATGACAAGTAGAAAAGAAACTGTCTAAGTATCATGATGAGAATATGCATAGTAAGTAGTAACAATTAACTGAGAATTAAATGCTATAAATCAGGAATATAAGTAAAACATGATTAATTGCTATAAACCAGAGACATGAGTAAAACAGGAATATAGTGAGACAAGAAAATGTAACTGTAACAAGACAACAGGAAATGCAATAAGACAAGAACTATTGTGTGTGAACTTGTGTATTTAGAATACATAGTTGGCATGTAGGGGCTTATAAGGCTAATAAGGCCGTCATAGACGACTAGCAGTCAGGAATAAACAAGTATAAGGCTGATGGTACAGTCACGTACCAACAGCTAGCAGTCACGACAGGGGGAAGGGTAAACTACATGCCTCCTAGTATTCTCCCACCCGACACGAAAAGCAAGACATGAAATCCAGTATTCAAGACATGAAATCCAGTGTTCTAACTCTACGTGTAATCATCAATGGTACTAATAAAGCAGAGAATTTATTTATCACAATATAAAGATTAAACTTGAAGTGCAAGTACTTGCCTGATGTTTGGATCAAATTACAGTTTTGTGTCTCAGGAAAATTTCCAGAAATGTGCCCAGATGCTGAAATAAACATTACCATCATGCTCAGAAGATATCAAATAGCTAGAAACGCCAGTCCTTGAGTACAATTTGGAGACAAGGGCAAAAACGGCAATTTCGGGTCAAAACGGGGTCCGCATGTGGGCCCGCTTTGCACCGAAAAACGTGTCAGGGTCAAAGGTCTCCAAATTCACCAAACTTAGTGTCAACAGGTCAGGAACGATGATACGAACCCAACGGAACTTCCAAAATTGGATTCCGATGGGCCGATCACAAAATCGCCCGTCGAGCGGGGCCTATGGGGCCCACGACACGCGATTTCGTCAACGTTCTCAGAATCAAACCAAACTTGGATCACAGGACCAACGTATCACTACGAGTCCGATGGCGCAAGTTTCGTCTCGATCCGACGTGCGTACAGGAAGTTAGGGCATAAAACAGAAAAGGCGGATACGGGGCGGTGTCCGCGGATACGCGTTGATCCCGGTGTGCACGCACACCCGAATTGGCTTCCACGAAATCCCATACGTCCGTATCAATGCTGCGCACGTATCTGTGAAGATCGCGCGCGACCAACTCGTCCCGTTTGGCGGGGCGTACCCAGTTCCGGGGTGAATCGGGTCGATATTTTTCCTGTTTTTGGATCGCGGTGTGCGATCACCACAGGACGCGATACCCCGGGCGGTTTATTCGGGCACCGAGAGGGTCATACAGGCTTCACAACGCAATTTACGGAATTGAAAACGGGACAGCGAGGAGAAAGATATGAGTACCTGAATAAGGCTCTGAAACCCGGAAATTTCTCGTGTCCGTGTCGTGTCCGACACGAGATTTTGGGAATTAGGGTTAGGGTTAAGGTTTGCTGGACATGGCCGGAGCTCGGGCTGGCCAGGGCGGCTCGCGGCGGGGAGAGGCCGGCCGGGGTGGCGTCGCTGCACGGCCGGTGAGGCGGAGGCGGGCTGGCCGGAGGCGGCGCCGGAGTCCGGGCGGAGCTGATGTGGAAAGGGAGAGGAGAGGGAGGCGCTGGGGCCGAGGGAGGCGGCTGCTGGCGGAGAACGGCAGGGAGAAGGAGGTGGTGGAGAGGGGGACTGAGGCGAGGTGGGGCGGAGGTAGGCTGGCCGGAGGGTTTGCGGTGGTCGGTGGCACGGGGCGGAGGAGCCGTCGAGGGGGGGTTTTATAGGAGAGAGGGGCGGTGGCGTTAGGGCCGAGGGAGGCGGGGGTGGCCTGGTCTGGCGGAGGCGAGGGGTGTCATGGCCGGACGGAGCGGAGTGGAGCGGCCGGAGCGGCGGTGGACGCGGGCACGGGGCGAGGGATGCGGGGGAGTGGGGTGGCCGGGTCTGGCGGGTGCGGGTCGGGTGCGGTGGACCCGACCCGACCCGTTAAGGCGGGCGGGCCGGAGCGGTTTGGGCTGGGGCTATGTGGGCTGGGCCGGGCCGAGCTGTTTGGGCCGAAAAATAAAATAAATAAATAATAAATAAACAATTAATAATAAATAAATAAATAATAGTTTTTAGGTATTTAAATTAGGTCCGAGGTCCAATAAATTCCAGAAAAATTACCCTAAGTCCCATTTTTCATTTTACACCCAAAAATATTATTTTCATAATGTTTTAATGTTATTTATTATCAATTAAAAATCATGTAATAATTCAAAATCCTGAATTTAATTACAGAAAATTCCCAGAAAATTCTAGAAAATTGCGAAAAATCCAATTTTAATATTTTTTGAAAAATCAGGGGCTTACAATCTACCCAACTTATAAAAATTTCGTCCTCAAAATTTAAAATATGGTAGGGTTCTCTCTATCCAATCTTACTTGATTACAGTCTAACGAGTTTCTCTCAGGTGAACATTGCGGTCGCTACCCAACTTAGAATTTACCCATCTATCCTCTAAGGCTATGCAACTAGTAAAGCTATGTCCCAACTTATTTAATCATGGTATTGAATCTTTAAGCCTTTAACACAAATACACCACCTATGGTATTCCCTTAGTCATAAAGGGTTATCATCAATTCGACCGGTCTGAGGGGTATATCTAGTACTATCTATATATCAAACTTATACCAAGCACAGGATTTTGTCTTTCCGAAATAAGGGAAGACGAGGATCAATAATAAAGAGTTCAAGGGCGAGGTGGTAGAACAAAGGTATAGGGATCAAGGCGTTTAAGGAATTCTAATGGGAATTGTCAGGCGGTTATGGATTGAAATTCTATTCTGGTAATTATTTATTCGCATGCTCGTATTAGTAAAGTTATGTAACTGATACGATATGCTCGGACATATTTAGGGGGGGGACAAGTATACTAGTCAACTATATATCTCAATCCACGTAAAGTAGTCGTGTGAAGTGCGAATCAAAATGTACTAAGGTTGATCAGACCGTAGTACACTGATTCTGAATAGACACTTGTATTAGTGGGGTTGATCAGGCCTCAATAATACATGTGTCATGAACAAGCCCGATAAAGAGTAAGCTTGCAAAACTAGGCTATAAAATAGCAGCATAAGTCAAGTTCAGCAAAATTAAGTGCGCTAGATGATGATGAAAAGGAGGTACAAATTATTTAAGTTCACAAAATAACACACAATAAGCACAATAACAAAAGACTCTACAATCTCTATAGTTATCAAATATAAAAGCATACCAGGTTATTAGCAAGTTCAAAATTACTAGGTTGGGGCTGAGGTTACGAACCAATAGGCACGAGCTAAACAATACTAGAAAAGGCAGCTACAAATCACTTACGCGCATTAGCTACTCCAAGAGTCTGTGCGTTCTCCACAGTCATGCTGGTAGAGCATCTCGTGGTGATCTTGTAGGAATCTCGTCGCTTGCTGATAGATCCTTTACTCTGCATCCAAAATAAACGATAAGGGGCACACATGAATCAAGGCAGGATGCAAGTCAAGGAATCAATTCAAATCCGAGATAGATGTCAAGAACGATTCAAGCAAGTGGATGAGATCCTAAACTTATCCTTATCTTACTGCAGGCCTGTTCGGTCCCTGAGTTAAAACCGAACAATTTAGTCGTTGACCTGCATGGGCCACCACAAAAATGTGTCACGACCCGCACCCGGTTATTCGGGTACGAGTACGTGGGTACGTCCAGCCTACGCCGCAGTGTCGGCGGTAGTACGCTGTCTAGGTCATAATCACAGGTAATTTAAAATCTATCTCATCCACAGTAAATAAATAGACAAGGAAAATAACAGGGAATAGATGTAAACCCCCTCGACCAGATTTCAGTATTTTAGGATTATTTTTATCAATTTAGGATTTGTTGCAATATTTTAATTTATTTTGCTTACATATCCTATTGACTTGTGCACCTGTCCATCACCGAATTATTTGGAGCTTTACCTTGACTGATATCCCCGAACAAAGTTCACATACCTGTCCTAGACATGTTAGACTATTTTCCTAAATTTTGTGCAAGTCTCAGATGCTTTATTTTGAGCCTCGTTGGAGACGCACAAATATCGTTACAAAAGTCTGTATTTATTTCTTATTTTATTTCCTGCTCTTTACCCATCTCTGTACCCCTAGAGATTTGAGGCCCAACATGCACCTGTTTTGCCCAAACAAAAATACGTTAATTTTCTACACTGAGTATACTACATTTAGTATATTGACACCGTAGAAAAATTATGGCCCTACCTGCCTCTAAATAATTAGAGAACACCGTGCGCAGTATTTATTAATTAAATAAATACGATGGCCGTATCACCCAGAAACCAGGACCAGTCCCTGCCCAGACTCACCCCCATTCCCCTCGGGACCCTCACACAGCTTTTTCCTTCAATTCTGTGAATTTTAGCATTTTCAGGAATCGGGTGTTTTCCCAGACAATTTTGTAATTGCGCAATTTCCCAAAAATAGGACAATTCTGCAATTTATAAAATTGCAGGGACTTTCCTGCAAATTGCAGTGCGAGGTGTCACCCCCTCATTGGCCGGTGAACCTGCACCGTCCATTTGGACGCGGGACCCACCCGAAAAGATCCCGAAAATATCTTGTAAATATCTCGAGATATTTTTAGATATTTTCTTAAAATACTAATATTATTTTCTATATAAGAAAATAAAAAGAAAAAGAAAAAGAAAATAAAAGAAACAAAAGCCCCCCGATCCAGCCAAATCCCACCCATCCCCTGGCCGTCGGCGGCGAGCCCCGCCCGCCGGAGCTTTCCCCCCCTCGCCGCCGGACCCTCCCCCACCCTTGGCGAGCCCCCCCCGCTGGCCTCTCTTCCCCGCTCCCCGAGCTCTCTCTCTTCCTCTCCTCCACCCTTTTCCCCCAGGCCGGAGCCGACCTCGCCGGCGGCCGACCCCCGACCCCTCGGTCTCCTCCTCCTTCCCTACTCCTCCGCCACCCTGCCCTCGCCGCCCGCCGTTCTGACCCCCCACTCTTCTCCTCCGTCACCAGCCACCACCACCCCCCACTCTTCAGCGCCGCCACCCCCTTCATGACCCCGGCCCCCGCTGCACAGCTCCGCCGGCAGCGCCTCAGCCCCGAGCCGGCCTCCGATTCCCGCAGCTCTCCCTCTCTCCTCCTCGACCAGATCCGGCCGACCCCTGCGCCGCCGTCACCCGCAACCGACTTCGGCCGACTCAGCCGAGCAGCTCGCCGTCGAGGCCAGTCGACTCCGGCAGCGTTCCGATGCCCTAGGGAGGACACGGACACAGCCGTCCCTGACCCTGACACGTGTCGGACACGTGTCGGACACGAGAAACGCAAGTTTACGGAGCCCTGTTCAGGTATATTTTTCTCTCACCTCGTAGCTCTGTTTCCAATTCCGTCAGTTGCGTTGCTTAGACTGTGTAACCCTCTCGTTGCCCGTGTAAACCGCTCGGAGCATCGCGTCCTGTGGCGATCGCGAACCGCGATCCAAAAACAGGAAAAATAACGACCCGATTCACCCCGGAACTGAGTATGCCCCGCCAAACGGGACGACTTGGTCGCACGCGGTCTTTACCGAAACGTGCGCGACAGTGATACGGACGTGTAGAAATTTGGAGAAGTTGATTTGGATGTGCGTGCACACCGGAATCAACGCGTATCCGCCGACACCGTCCCGTATCCGTCAGTTCTAAAATACGCTGCAACTTTGTGTACACACGTCGGATCGAGACGAAACTTACGCCATCGGACTCGTAGCGATACGCTGGTCCTGTAATCCAAGTTTGGTTCGATTCTGAGAACGTTGGCAAAATCCCGTATCGTGGGCCCCACAGGCTCCACCTGACGGGCGATTTTGTGTCTGGCTCATCGGAATCCAATTCTGGAAGTTCTGTTGGGTTCGTATCATCGTTCCTGACTTATTGACACTAAGTTTGGCAAATTTGGAGACCTTAGACCCTGACACGTTTTTCGGTGCAAAGCGGCCCACATGTGGACCCCGCTTTGACCGAAAACTGTCATTTTTGCCCCTGTGTTCAAATTGGACTTAAGGACAGGCGTTTCTAGCTATTTGATATTTTCTGAGACTGTTAATGATGTTTATTTCAGCATCCGGAGACTTTCCTCCTTAGGCCATAGTTTCTGACACCTGGTATTTGACATCTGGACATTATATTTTGCAGCTCTTGCCAGACAAGTATACCTTACCCTGTTGTACTGTTTAAATTCAGTTATTGTTAGTTACATGTTTATCTATTTTAATATTATATAAATGTGCGCGTCCGAGAAAACTCGGGTGCAGTCAACGATGGCGTTGACGTTAGGACTTGTGTCTGACCTAGTGTCTAGTAGACCCACCTAAAAGTTGTGAAGTTATTGATATAACTTCTCAGGCCTTGACACGTATCATTACACGTCACAGAGTGAGTACATGTAGGAACGCGTGCCTCATGCGCGACTGGCCATCAGTGTGAGCAACACGTGTAGCGGTATTTAGCTCAATTGTTTATTTTATTGAGACTTGTATCATAGTAGGAGGTGTCCACGTCATTTTCACGACTTGTACATCTATATTGGACGGGAAAGATTCTAGTAGGCGTATGGGACACCCCTCCATGATGTTTTATACCTTCGCACCATGCTCCTTGGAGATGGTCGATTGCAGAGTTCCCTTGAACGGGGGCATATGTGGCATATACTAGTCAGTCACTACGGATTGGTGAATTACGTCAGCATATGTCTAGCCACACATTCCCATGCGTACTACAAGGTCTTTAAATTGCATTCACTTAGATGGTTAGCCCACCCCATTTATTTATTCAGTATTTACATTATGGCATGTCATTTTTATGTATCTTGCTATGTCCCTCTGAGGACCTGGTCCCCTGTCAGGTGTATATTTTCTTGAGTATTCACAGGAGCACAGATCCGGACAGGTTACGTATATTCCGAGGAGGTCTTCTCTTCGAGCCTCGTGATTGTCATATGTTGTTCTTATATGGTGTGTATTCTGGTTCCTTTTATATTCTATTTCGGCAGTAGATTTGATTTCATCTGACTGTCATTCTTAGATATCTGTATTGAGATCTAGTTACATGGTTATTGGTTATTCATATCTTTATGTGATTTCTGTGGATGAGATTTAGATATTATCCTGTGACTTATGATTAGTTTTACCACTTATGAATTACTGTTCATTATACAGCGTACGCTCGTATATATGGTTTCCATGTATTGGAGTTGCCATATATACAGGCGGCTGGCATGCTTACGTGTCCTGGTGCTACGTATTTTGGGACTGGGGCGTGATATATTTTTAGTGGTGGCCCATGCAGGTCAGAGCATATTGTCTCGGTTATGTTACTGTACCGAGCAAGCCTGCACCTAGGATTAGAATATAGAATCTCATCCAAAATTGACTATGACTTATCTTCCTTCCAGTCCGTCCTACTTACATAATTGCATCCTGCTTGATTTATGTGCTTCCCTGATAAATTCCTCGAGTATAGTCCCTGTTAGAATATAGGAATCCCTGTTGATAGGATAATAATTAGAGTAGTATTCCTATTAAGAACACAACTAGGGCTTTGACATATCTTTAAGTTCAGAATACTTAATGAACCCTAACCTTCCATATTACTTAATAAACCCTAGTCTTCCATATTACCTAATAAACCCTAGCATCACTACCTATAGATTAACTTATCCTTATCCCTTGGCGTATTTATGTATGACTTGAGTGTAGTAAAAACACTACTATGATTAATGTTGACCCTAGTCTTAAGGAACCAATAGAAATCCAAAGTTAAATACTAGGGCTAAACCCCCTCGATCAGAGTTTTACGCCGGAGACTCTTTACCCTTGTTGGCGTAAAACCCATTTGACCGTTGTTAGCATAAGAACCAAACGACTGCCTAGTTGGCGTAAAAAGCCAAATTATGCAGGAGATTGTCTCCTTTACGCTGCAGTTATAACAACTGCTATCCACTTTTCCTTAGTATTTCTTACCTTGCGTATGACACGTCCTAAAAGCCACATAGGTAACTGCCCTGCGTAAACCTGATGATTCTTGAATAAATAGATAACCAGCATAGAATAACCTGATTAGGCGTAGAAAATAAGGGTAGAATGTGAGCGTATTTGTTACAGCCTTAGTTTTCCCCAGCCATGACCTAGTCTCGTGCAGAGATACGCCTCGGCCCTGTTAAAAAAAAACAGCTTTTGACAGGACATCTGATTTTGTCTCACCTCAAGCGTATGACTTGTATCCAATCAGTCACTAAACGACAACCTGGTTCCCCGTGCAAAACCATCATCACAAACCATACACTCGATCGTTGTGCAAGTACTTTTGTCAGATGTCAGGATTCACTAATTCGACTGACAAACTTATGAGTTCCTTGTACAATTTTACGCTGCAACGTATGCTAGACTTTACGCAGGAGATTTTACGCGCGTACTTATCACGCTGGCAGATTTTACGCAAACCTTTTAGGCGAACTTTACGCAGGCAGACTTTTATACAGACTTTACGACTCGCTAAGTTTAGGCGCAGATTTTTAGCGCAAAACTTTTACGCTCAGACTTTTAACCAGACTTTTACGCAGACTGTTACGCACAGACTTTTTATGCGGACAGCTCTGATATCCCTACCTTACGCGGACTTTCTTGAAATCTCTGTTTTAGGCAGACAACCTATAGTATTCATTAAGATTGTAGAACTTAGAAGACCATACCTCTTTTAGGTCAACTAGCGACTTAGATAAGGAATTAGAATAATAACTGCAGAGATTGTAGAGTCTTGTCTGTTTGTGATTTTGAATTGTTTTGAAATTTCTCACATCATAATCTAGCGTACTTATATTTACCATACTACTTTGACTTATGCCGCTATTATAGCCTAGTTTTGTAAGCTTATTCTTTATCAAGCTTGTTCTTGAGATATGTATTATTGGAGTACTACACTAATACATTTCAGAATCAGTGTATTACGGTCTGATCAACCAGAGTGCACTTGATTCGCCCTTCGCATAACTACTTTACGTGGATTGAGATATATAGTGATTAGTAGACAGATGTACTTGCCCTCTAGATATGTCTGAGCATATCGTATCAGTTACATAACTGTGCTAATACGAATATGTGAATAGGGATTACCAGAATAGGATTTCAATCCACAACTGTCTTGATAATTCCCATTAGAATTCTTTAAATGCCTTGAATCTCCACACTTCTAAATCTATTACCTCCCCCTTGAACTCTGATTATTGTTTATCGTCTACCCTTATTTCAGAAAGACGAAACCTCGTGCGTAGTATAAATACGAAAGTGTATTGTTCTGTAGCCATATCTGTTTGTTTCTTGGGTATTTACCAAACCCTATTATTAGATTAGATTGCAGTTATAAATTGTGCTACCTTTAGATGACCCTTCACTACCTACCTACGTTCCTGATACATGCATCACTCTGGCAGCATAAATTTTTAATTTTTGCCTCGTAAACTTGGGTCAAGTTCAGAACCCAGGCATTGTGATAAAGAATGTATCATTTTGTTGTCAAGAGTCAAAAAGGATTTTACCTGAATGAGCAATTGACTGACTCCTGGATGGATAGCAGCATCTATGACTAGGTTGACTTGTAAGGATTAAGAATTCCTATGGACCAACGAGTGTTACGCCACCTTCGAGGAATTGAAGAAGCGGCTGACCACAGCACCGTATTAACTATTCCATCCAGATCAGGCGGTTATGTGATCTACAAATGTATCAGGAAAAAGTTTGGGATGCGTATTAATACAGGATGACAAGGTAATGGCAGATGCATCCAGACAATTATAAGTGCATGAGAAGAATTTGGAACTTGCAACCATCATAATTACTCTGAAGCTATGGAGACATTACTAATATGAGACAAATCGTAAGATTGCACGGCATACCAGTCAGCATTTTACCAGACAAGGATTCGCGTGACCAAAGTTGGTAGTCAACGCAGTAGAGACAGTTAAGTAAATACAAGGACACTTGCAAGCAGTGCAAGACAGACAGAAGTAGTAGGCAGACCGTCATCATCGTCCCTTGGAATTCAAAAAAGGACGGTCATGTCATCTTGAGAATATCACCTGCTAAAGACACCATTCGATTCGGAGGATGCAGCAAGTTGAGTCCAAGGTATATTGGACCATTGAAGTGCTAGAAAGAGTGGGAGTAGTGGCAAATCAACTTGCGCTACCACCTTCACTTGAGGGAGTACTTGAAGTATTCCACATGTCGCAACTCAGAAAATATGTGACAGACAGCAGTCATGTTCTTAACCATTCGGAGATCACCATTAGGCCGAGCTTGTCATATCAAGAGCAACCCGTGGGAATCCTTGATCATCGAGGAAAAAGTATCGAGGAATCAGTCTATTCCCTTGGTCCGCGTGACATAGAAGCATGGCGCGCCAGGAGAATCTACTTGGGAGCGTGTGGACGACATGCGTAAACGTTTTTCGAACCTATTCGTAAATAGATATAAATTACTTTGTGAAATTATATCTATTGCCATCTTTGACTTCTACCGTGGCTTAGTTTTAATTTCGAGGAATAAATTTTTATAAGTTGGGTAGATTGTAAACCCCCTCGACCAAATTTTAGTATTTTAGGATTATTTTTAGGATTTGTTGCAATATTTTAATTTATTTTGCTTACATATCCTATTGACTTGTGCACCTGTCCATCACCGAATTATTTGGAGCTTTACCTTGACTGATATCCCCGAACAAAGTTCATATACCTGTCCTAGACATGTTAGACTATTTTTCTAAATTTTGTGCAAGTCCCAGATGCTTTATTTTGAGCCTCGTTGGAGACGCACAAATATCATTACAAAAGTCTGTATTTATTTCCTATTTTATTTTCTGCTCTTTACCCATCTCTGTACCCCTAGAGATTTGAGGCCCAACATGCACCTGTTTTGTCCAAACAAAAATACGTTAATTTTCTACACTGAGTATACTACATTTAGTGTATTGACACCGTAGAAAAATTATGGCCCTACCTGCCTCTAAATAATTAGAGAACACCGTGCGCAGTATTTATTAATTAAATAAATACGATGGCCGTATCACCCAGAAACCAGGACCAGTCCCTGCCCAGACTCACCCCCATTCCCCTCGGGACCCTCACACAGCTTTTTCCTTCAATTCTGTGAATTTTAGCATTTTCAGGAATCGGGTGTTTTTTCAGACAATTTCGTAATTGTGCAATTTCCCAAAAATAGGACAATTCTACAATTTATGAAATTGCAGGGACTTTCCTGCAAATTGCAGTGCGAGGTGTCACCCCCTCATTGGCCGGTGAACCTGCACCGTCCATTTGGACGCGGGACTCACCCGAAAAGATCCCGAAAATATCTTGTAAATATCTCGAGATATTTTTAGATATTTTCTTAAAATACTAATATTATTTTCTATATAAGAAAATAAAAAGAAAAAGAAAAAGAAAATAAAAGAAACAAACCCCCCCCGATCCAGCCAAATCCCACCCATCCCCTGGCCGTCGGCGGCGAGCCCCGCCCGCCGGAGCTTTCCCCCCTCGCCGCCGGACCCTCCCCCACCCTTGGCGAGCCCCCCCCGCTGGCCTCTCTTCCCCGCTCCCCGAGCTCTCTCTTCCTCTCCTCCACCCTTTTCCCCCAGGCCGGAGCCGACCTCGCCGGCGGCCGACCCCCGACCCCTCGGTCTCCTCCTCCTTCCCTACTCCTCCGCCACCCTGCCCTCGCCGCCCGCCGTTCTGACCCCCCACTCTTCTCCTCCGTCACCCGCCACCACCACCCCCCACTCTTCAGCGCCGCCACCCCCTTCATGACCCCGGCCCCCGCTGCATATCTCCGCCGGCAGCGCCTCAGCCCCGAGCCGGCCTCCGATTCCCGCAGCTCTCCCTCTCTCCTCCTCGACCAGATCCGGCCGACCCCTGCGCCGCCGTCACCTGCAACCGACTTCGGTCGACTCAGCCGAGCAGCTCGCCGTCGAGGCCAGTCGACTCCGGCAGTGTTTCGATGCCCTAGGGAGGACACGGACACAGCCGTCCCTGACCCTGACATGTGTCGGACACGTGTCGGACACGAGAAACGCAAGTTTACGGAGTCCTGTTCAGGTATATTTTTCTCTCACCTCGTAGCTCTGTTTTCGATTCCGTCAGTTGCGTTGCTTAGACTGTGTAACCCTCTCGGTGCCCGTGCAAACCGCTCGGAGCATCGCGTCCTGTGGCGATCGCGAACCACGATCCAAAAACAGGAAAAACAACGACCCGATTCACCCCGGAACTGAGTACGCCCCGCCAAACGGGACGACTTGGTCGCACGCGGTCTTTACCAAAATATGCGCGATGTTGATACGGACGTGTAGGAATTCGGAGAAGTTGATTTGGATGTGCGTGCACACCAGAATCAACGCGTATCCGCCGATACCGTTCCGTATTCGTCAGTTCTGGAACACCCTGCAACTTTGTGTACACACGTCGGATCGAGACAAAACTTGAGCCATCAGACTCGTAGCGATACGCTGGTCCTGTGATCCAAGTTTGGTTCGATTCTGAGAACGTTGGCAAAATCTCGTATCGTGGGCCCCACAGGCTCCACCTGACGGGCGATTTTGTGTCCGGCTCATCGGAATCCAATTCTGGAAGTTCTGTTTGGTTCGTATCATCGTTCCTGACTTGTTGACACTAAGTTTGGCAAATTTGGAGACCTTAGACCCTGACACGTTTTTCGGTGCAAAACGGCCCACATGTGGACCCCGCTTTGACCGAAAACTGTCATTTTTGCCCCTGTGTCCAAATTGGACTTAAGGACAGGCGTTTCTAGCTATTTGATATTTTTTGAGACTGTTAGTGATGTTTATTTCAGCATCCGGAGACTTTCCTCCTGAGGCCATAGTTTCTGACACCTGGTATTTGACATCTGAACATTATATTTTGCAGCTCTTGCCAGGCAAGTATACCTTGCCCTGTTGTACTGTTTAAATTCAGTTATTGTTAGTTACATGTTTATCTATTTTAATATTATATAAATGTGCGCATCCGAGAAAACTCGGGTGCAGTCAACGATGGCGTTGACGTTAGGACTTGTGTCTGACCTAGTGTCTAGTAGACCCACCTAAAAGTTGTGAAGTTATTGATATAACTTCTCAGGCCTTGACACGTATCATTACACGTCACAGAGTGAGTACATGTAGGAACGCGTGCCTCATACGCGACTGGCCATCAGTGTGAGCAACACGTGTAGCGGTATTTAGCTCAGTTGTTTATTTTATTGAGACTTGTATCATAGTAGGAGGTGTCCACGTCGTTTTCATGACTTGTACATCTATATTGGGCGGGAAAGATACTAGTAGGCGTATGGGACACCCCCTCCATGATGTTTTATACCTTCGCACCATGCTCCTTGGAGATGGTCGATTGTAGAGTTCCCTTGAACGGGGGCATATGTGACATATACTAGTCAGTCACTACGGATTGGTGAATTACGTCAGCATATGTCTAGCCACACATTCCCATACGTACTACAAGGTCTTTAAATTGCATTCACTTAGATGGTTAGCCCACCCCATTTATTTATTCAGTATTTACATTATGGCATGTCATTTTTATGTATCTTGCTATGTCCCTCTGAGGACCTGGTCCCCTGCCAGGTGTATATTTTCTTGAGTATTCACAGGAGCACAGATTCGGACAGGTTACGTATATTCCGAGGAGGTCTTCTCTTCGAGCCTCGTGATTGTCATATGTTGTTCTTATATGGTGTGTATTCTGGTTCCTTTTATATTCTATTTCGGCAGTAGATTTGATTTCATCTGACTGTCATTCTTAGATATCTGTATTGAGATCTAGTTACATGGTTATTGGTTATTCATATCTTTATGTGATTTCTGTGGATGAGATTTAGATATTACCCTGTGACTTATGATTAGTTTTACCACTTATTAATTACTGTTCATTATACAGCGTATGCTCGTATATATGGTTTCCATATATTGGAGTTGCCATATATACAGGCGGCTGTCATACTTACGTGTCCTGGTCCTACGTATTTTGGGACTGGGGCGTGACAATAGAAATGTTAAGTTTTCATACGACAAATTGTGACATACAAATCCATAGTTTGATACAGAATCCAGAAGATAAATCGGGGACAAACCCGATTACTGTGCTGAAAGAGAATACTAGCTAACTGGCTGCTACTCCTCAAAGGTAGTCTCCTGAGTGGGAACCGGCTTCTCAACTGTATTACCTGCTACCTCATAGGGCCATAAAAGGTGGGGGCATAGTCCTCATCATGGCCTAAATCAACGGATCCAGTCAGGAAAGGAGCAAAGTACACAATGCACAACAAAACTTAAACTAAATATTTATGACAAGTAGAAAAGAAACTGTCTAAGTATCATGATGAGAATATGCATAGTAAGTAGTAACAATTAACTGAGAATTAAATGCTATAAATCAGGAATATAAGTAAAACATGATTAATTGCTATTAACCAGAGACATGAGTAAAACAGGAATATAGTGAGACAAGAAAATGTAACTGTAACAAGACAACAGGAACTGCAATAAGACAAGAACTATTGTGTGTGAACTTGTGTATTTAGAATACATAGTTGGCATGTAGGGGCTTATAAGGCTAATAAGGCCGTCATAGACGACTAGCAGTCAGGAATAAACAAGTATAAGGCTGATGGTACAGTCACGTACCAACAGCTAGCAGTCACGACAGGGGGAAGGGTAAACTACATGCCTCCTAGTATTCTCCCACCCGACACGAAAAGCAAGACATGAAATCCAGTATTCAAGACATGAAATCCAGTGTTCTAACTCTACGTGTAATCATCAATGGTACTAATAAAGTAGGGAATTTATTTATCACAATATAAAGATTAAACTTGAAGTGCAAGTACTTGCCTGATGTTTGGATCCAATTACAGTTTTGTGTCTCAGGGAAATTTCCAGAAATGTGCCCAGATGCTGAAATAAACATTACCATCATGCTCAGAAGATATCAAATAGCTAGAAATGCCAGTCCTTGAGTACAATTTGGAGACAAGGGCAAAAACGGCAATTTCGGGTCAAAATGGGGTCCGCATGTGGGCCCGCTTTGCACCGAAAAACGTGTTAGGGTCAAAGGTCTCCAAATTCACCAAACTTAGTGTCAACAGGTCAGGAACGATGATACGAACCCAACGGAACTTCCAGAATTGGATTCCGATGGGCCGATCACAAAATCGCCCATCGAGCGGGGCCTGTGGGGCCCACGACACGCGATTTCGTCAACGTTCTCAGAATCGAACCAAACTTGGGTCACAGGACCAGCGTATCGCTACGAGTCCGATGGCGCAAGTTTCGTCTCGATCCGACGTGCGTACAGGAAGTTAGGGCATAAAACAGAAAAGGCGGATACGGGGCGGTGTCCGCGGATACGCGTTGATCCCGGTGTGCACGCACACCCGAATTGGCTTCCACGAAATCCCATACGTCCGTATCAACGCTACGCACGTATCTGTGAAGATCGTGCGTGACCAACTCGTCCCGTTTGGCGGGGCGTACCCAATTCCGGGATGAATCGGGTCGATATTTTTCCTGTTTTTGGATCGCGGTGTGCGATCACCATAGGACGCGATGCCCCGGGCGGTTTATCCGGGCACCGAGAGGGTCATACAGGCTTCACAACGCAATTTACGGAATTGAAAACGGGACAGCGAGGAGAAAGATATGAGTACCTGAACAGGGCTCTGAAACCCGGAAATTTCTCGTGTCCGTGTCGTGTCCGACACGAGATTTTGGGAATTAGGGTTAGGGTTAGGGTTTGCTGGACACGGCCGGATCTCGGGCTGGCCAGGGCGGCTCGCGGGGGGGAGAGGCCGGCCGGGGTGGCGCCGCTGCACGGCGGGTGAGGCGGAGGCGGGCTGGCCGGAGGCGGCGCCCGAGTCCGGGCGGAGCTGCTGTGGAAAGGGAGAGGAGAGGGAGGCGCTGGGGCCGAGGGAGGCGGCTGCTGGCAGAGAACGGCGGAGAGAAGGAGGTGGCGGAGAGGGGGACTGAGGCGAGGTGGGACGGAGGCAGGCTGGCCGGAGGGTTTGCGGTGGTCGGTGGCACAGGGCGGAGGAGCCGTCGAGGGGGGGTTTTATAGGAGAGAGGGGCGGTGGCGTTAGGGCCGAGGGAGGCGGGGGTGGCCGGGTCTGGCGGAGGCGAGGGGTGGCGTGGCCGGGCGGAGCGGCCGGAGCGGCGGTGGACGCGGGCACGGGGCGAGGGATGCGGGGGAGTGGGGTGGCCGGGTCTGGCGGGTGCGGGTCGGTTGCGGTGGACCCGACCCGACTCGTTAAGGCGGGCGGGCCGGAGCGGTTTGGGCCGGGGCTATGTGGGCTGGGCCGGGCCGAGCTGTTTGGGCCAAAAAATAAAATAAATAAATAATAAATAAATAATTAATAATAAATAAATAAATAAATAATAGTTTTTAGGTATTTAAATTAGGTCCGAGGCCCAATAAATTTCAGAAAAATTATCCTAAGTCCCATTTTTCATTTTACACCCAAAAATATTATTTTCATAATATTTTAATGTTATTTATTATTAATTAAAAATTATGTAATAATTTAAAACCCTGAATTTAATTACAGAAAATATCCAGAAAATTCCAGAAAATTGCAAAAAATTCAATTTTAATATTTTTGGAAAAATCAGGGGCTTACAGCTCCCATATACGATAATTTATTTTGGTCCGCCAATGTACATGGATCCGGGTTCGTAAACCAAGATCATGGTCGTATAACTATAAAAAAATATATACATTATATTTTGTGTGTAAATTACAAAAGTTGAAAACTTGTAATTTCAAAAATTACCTCGCCAGTAAATATCTGACTAGAAATGTTGTCTTCACGTTGCTTAATAATAAGCTGGATAGTCGGTCCGCCAGGAATACGACCGTCATTGTGGGTTGCCATCTACAAAAATGTTTAGTAGAATATGTGAGTAGTAGTAGGAGGAGGAGGAGGAGGAGGAGGAGAAGAATGTGTAAGGAGGATTCGGTAGTTGGGGGTGTTTATAGGGAGGGAAGGGGAGGGGATGGGGGGGGGGGGGGTCTCCGAGAGAAGGGGAGCGGTCGTGGGTGGGTGGTCTCCGAGGAAGGGGAGGGGTCAGGAGCAGAGACAGTAGCCCGCCAACTGAGTTGGCGAGCGGTCTCTCGTAGACTGCGCCCTGCCATCTCAGTTGGCGAGTAGTGTCTCGTGGCCTACGCCCCGCCAACTGAGTTGGCGAGCGACCTCTCGACGAGTGCGTCCCGCCAACTCAGTTGGCGTGTAGTCCTCCTCACTGCAATTACTCCCAACTTTTCCCTTTTTTTACAATTTTATATAATTTTATTACTTTATACGAAAAAAAACCGTATTAAGAACCTCTCCTTCTCCTAGATAAAATTAGGGGTTTTTACAAATATATATATTTATACGAGATACACCTAAACTACTTTCAACAATAAATCTCCATGCTTCTTCACTATTTATTACTAAAAAAGCATCCGTAAAAAACTACATAATAACGAATTCATAAGTAATAGAAAAAAATTCTGAAATAATATTTCGTACATTTTCGAAAGAGACATTATGATATGTACAAATTATACCAGATGTACCTCCCTCGTAAGATAATCCGTTTAGTGTACCTCCATAATAGCAAATCAGTATTAGCATTTGATCCATGGCTAAAACTTCAATATTGAAAAAAAAAATCGGACTTAATTAAAACTTCTACGATACATTCCCTGGAAGGGTAAATAGCAGAGGAGTGATTGGTGAGAGTTCTGAGTTTGAGTTGGATAACATGTATATATATATATATATATATATATATATATAGCGTATATGATCGTTAATAACTGTTACAAATGTTAACATTTGAAATATAAACGTTCTAAATCTATCCGTTAAAATTGTTATCGTTAAAATATATCCGTTTAACTCTGGGAGGAAAAAAATTAAAAAAATAAATAAATACCAAACTTACGCCCCTTTTTCAGGCGATAGTTCAAAAAAAAATTAATTTACATACTTACGTCCCTATTCCAGACGTAAGTTACCAAGTTTAATTTGTATTTGACGGGTAATTAAAGGACTTGTTACGAAAAATAAAAAAAATTAATAAAGTAAAGTTTTGTCCTGTTTAAGGATGTACATATAAATTATGCCATAATGTTTGGCGATAATGTGCTCTGTATACATTTTTTCGGAATTTTATACTTTTTATCTAATTAAGTTAAAGTTTAATGCTCTTTATGTAATTTTCGGTTCTTTTTAATCATTTTAGAACACATACAATGAACATGCTAAAAGGAGAGGTGCTGAATGCATAGATGAGGACGGGGAGCATTCAAGTATGCTGTGGGCGGGAATGTTTATGTTTGCATTTCTTTCTACTTGTATGGAAAGAAACTTACCTTTTGTTTTCACATACACACTTCTAGCAATAACAATTAATGACAGCTAATTAAGATACACTTTAAAATTACCTTTTGTGTCGGTTTTAAAATTTAAAAAAAAATTTAAATAATAATTTTTTATTTAAAATTTAAAAAAAATTATTAATGACAGCTAATCAAGACCGGTCCAAATCGTATATATATCATCCACTAAATAATAATAAAAATTAAAAAAAAATTTCTAACTACTCGTTTTAATAAAAATTATTAATGACAGCTGAAAATGAGGATGTAATAATAATAAAAAAAATTACATCTTTTACTATATAATACAGCTTGAAACGGCTCAAAAGTGAACTATCCAAATTGTATATATATCATCTATTAAATAATAAAAAAATTAAAAAAAAAAGTTTAAGTACTCGTTTTTAATAATATTAAAAAAAAAATGTACGTACAAACCTAACTAGCACTGAAAAAGAGAGTATAAAAAAAGAAAAAACAAACAAACTCAACTACCCAGCCGTTTACCTGCAAGTGCCGGTGAGAAAACCCGGAATCTCGTGCTTTTTAATGAAACCCTATTTAAGATCTTCTTCTCCTTTATTTTTATGATATTAAGAACCTCTCCTTCTCCTAGCTACACATTGCTTGCGATAATGTCGAAGCGCCGAGGCTGCGGCAAGGCCGAGTTCCTCCCGGAGGAATCGTTCAAGAGCTGGTCCAACTACGGGCGGGCGCTGAGCGAGACGGGCACCCGGTTGGCCGACCGCGTGTTCGCGCGCTCGCTCGACGAGACGGAGCTGACGGAGGTGAAGGGGAGGAGCGGGCACGAGATGAGGAAGACGCTGTCGTGGTGGGACCTCATGTGGTTCGGCATCGGCGCCGTCATCGGCTCCGGCATATTCGTGCTCACGGGACAGGAGGCCAGGCAGGCCACGGGCCCCGCCGTCGTCCTCTCCTTCGCCATATCGGGCGTCTCGGCCATGCTCTCCGTCTTCTGCTACACCGAGTTCGCTGTCGAGATCCCCGTTGCCGGTACGTAATTAAGATTGTATAGTGTTTTATTCATTCCTACTAGTTAATCCTAAATAAAGTTGTGGAACGAAAGAATTCTATTGGTTGCGTCGGTTTTTGGTCGTTCAGGTGGTTCATTCGCCTACTTGCGAGTCGAGCTCGGCGACTTCATGGCCTTCATCGCGGCCGGAAACATCCTCCTCGAGTACATCATCGGCTGCGCCGCCGTGGCCCGCTCCTGGACCTCCTACTTCGCCACCCTCCTCAACCGCGCCCCCAACGAGTTCCGCATCTACGCCCCCGCCCTCGGCGAGGACTACGGCCGCCTCGACCCCATCGCCGTCGTCGTCATCGCCTCCATCTGCTTCGTCGCCGTCCTCAGCACCAAGGCCTCCTCCCGCTTCAACTACGTGGCCTCCATCGTCCACCTCCTCGTCATCCTCTTCATCATCGCCGCGGGCCTCGCCAAGGCCGACGCCAGGAACCTCTCCCCCTTCGCCCCCTTCGGCCTCCGCGGCATCTTCTCCGCCTCGGCCGTGCTCTTCTTCGCCTACGTCGGCTTCGACGCCGTGTCGACCATGGCCGAGGAGACCAAGAACCCCGCCCGGGACATCCCCCTCGGCCTCGTCGGCTCGATGGCGATCACCACGCTGGCCTACTGCGTCCTCGCGCTCACCCTCTGCTCGATGCAGCCCTACACCGAGATCGACGTCGACGCGCCCTTCTCCATGGCGTTCACGGCCGTCGGAATGGACTGGGCCAAGTACGTCGTCGCGTTCGGCGCACTCAAGGGGATGACGACCGTCCTTCTGGTCTCCGCGGTCGGGCAGGCGCGCTACCTCACCCACATCGCCCGCACCCACATGGTGCCGCTGTGGTTCGCCAACGTGCACCAGAAAACCGGCACGCCCGTCAACGCCACCGTCGCCATGCTCGTCGCGACCGCGGTCGTCGCGCTCTTCACGGACCTCGGCATCCTGTCGAACCTCCTCTCAATATCCACGCTCTTCATATTCATGCTCGTGGCGCTGGCCCTTCTGGTACGCCGCTACTACGCGACGGGCGAGACGTCGGCCACGGACCGGAACAAGCTGGTCGCGTTCCTGGTGCTGATCCTGGGCTCGTCGACCGCGGCCGCGGGCTACTGGGCCGCGGGCGGGGAGGGGTGGGTGGGCTTCGCGGCGACGGTGCCGGTCTGGTTCCTGTCGACGGCGGGGCTGTGGCTGGCGGTGCCGCAGGCGAGGGCGCCGAAGCTGTGGGGGGTGCCGATGGTGCCGTGGCTGCCTTCGCTGTCGATAGCGATCAACATGTTCCTGTTGGGATCGATCGACGGGAGGTCCTTCATGAGGTTCGGGGTGTGGACGGTGCTGCTGCTGGTGTACTACCTGTTCCTCGGGCTGCACGCTTCTTACGACACCGCAAAGGCGAGCGAGGCGGCGGCAGCGGCGTCCGTGAACATGGAGGAAGGGAAGGCTGTGGCTGCAGAGGTTGACAGTGCCAATGTGAAGGCTGGGGGGGAAGTGGCAGGACAGATTTAGTAGTATGAGTTTGAATAGGAATTTAGGAGGGAATTATTGTGTACAAAAAATATTTGATGTTCTGCTGATTATTCATATGTAGGATGTTTGTGCTTCTCTTTGAAATGTATGTATGTTATGTTTCACCATTGATATCAATGCATTTCTGCTTCTGTTACTAGTTGCTGCAAGGCTTCTGAAGATATCAGAGGCTTGTCTTGAAACATTTAAGATTTAATCAAAATTGTCAGAAAAATAAAAAACAAGAGAGAAAGGTGGTTAATTAAATAGAGGGGTGTAGGACAATAATTAGACATATAAGAGAGAGAGAGAGAGAGAATTAATTAAATAGAGAGAGACAAAGAGGTATATTTAGCCTTTTTCTTTTGGCAAAAAACACTGACTGTTCTTTATATAACAGAGAAACCATTGAAAGAAGAGTTATATACTGGCCTACACAAACCGAATAACAAGAATATTTCGTATGTTCAAAATATTTTCTACCATAAGAAGCTAAATTTATATATGGTATGACATCTTTACATCACAATTGCAAACATGACACCAGAAAAGATACAAATTTAATCACATTGTATTCACAATGAATTTCTTTTTCTTTTTGACAAGTCATTGTATTCACAAAGTTGCGATGTAAAGAAGAATATCTGTCATACAAGGTTTATAAATACATTACATTGTTTAATTTCTTGAAGAGGAAAATGATAGAAAATACACATCCTCCTCGGCTTGGAATAACACATTTTGCAAATTATACAACACCCTTGTCATAAACACCACCACACAAAAAGCCAGCAAACCATCTCCTGTTGAGTATTAAGTACATACAAACTGAGCTGCTATAGTTTTTTGTTGGATATATACCACACATTTTTACATACAAAACTCTAATCACACTCCACACAAACAAGAAGCCCTCCAACCTGTTACTGGGGCAGCTCATCGTAAAATTAGAACCTTCGAGAAAGAGCAATACTTTAAAGGCATTCCTAACTGTCACTTAAGTGATCGCTTGTTGCTCATGTAACCTTTACCGATGACTATTTCCAACTATTATGGGTCGTTGGGGAGTCTTACCAATGCTCGGGTGATAGGATGATTCTTGAAAACTCCGTAACTCACGTAAGTAATCTAGTCATTCTTAGACTAAGCATGACATATGTTAAGCGTTATACTAGGTAGTGGGCTTTAGTCCCACATCGGATATAATAATAGAGGGAGGGGCCAGCCACTCCTATATATATGTAGTCTTTCTCATCTCTTAGATGGTTAATGGTATAGAAATATGTTTGGCAGGAACTAGACCTCACTTCCTTAGTATATATTACTATCAACACTACAATTGAATTGTTATATCATAATGATTTGATCATTGTAAGTATCCTAGGGTTTCCAATCTTTTGAGTTTCTAGTACGCGAAAAACTTGAGCAGATATCTTTAGGATTTGATGATTTGAAGTTTCATAGAACTCTAAGCTCCCTTGTTCACTGAATTCCTTTGCTTTTGGCTAAGATTTTATTTGAAATATGTGATGCTAGTATAGTGAAACTTTAAACATGCATGTTTGGTTTTGTGATGAAGAAATATTATGTGGAATTGTGACTATTATGAAGAAACTATAACTATTCATTTCATGTCAAATTTGTAGTAAGCTTTTCTAAGCTTGTGTGATCACTAAACATCTGAGTTTCTCAAACTATCCTCTGACGCTCTACATTATCTTTGCTATGGTGATAATAGTCTTTGATATAGACAACAAAGCATGGACACTCTAAATTTAGTACCTTATCCGTATCCCATGGTTTGTATCTTTTGTTGTCATATTCATGTCCATGCAACATAGATGACAAATATGATACCACAAACATAACCTATTAGATTACTACTTGTGCGTGGTTTAAAATAAGCTTTGGTTTGGCCTATACCATACATAGAATATCATACTTATTAATTGATACATTAGATGCTTTTAGGTTGAACGAAGATATGGATATCATTTCTTACTCATCTCAATAATGTGATAAATGTTTTCCAAAATGACCATTTTTCACAGTGAAAGAGTACTTCATAGTTGTCTTCTTTGTTCTCTCTCTCTCTTTCTCTCTCTCTCTCTCTCTCTCTCTCTCTCTCTCTATATATATATATATATATATATATATATATAGTAGAATACTTGGCACAACTACTATGCGGCCTCCAGCTCACAAGATCTTTTCGTTACAACTGTAGAGATCTTCGCACAGTTGGTGCTGACTATGTGTCCAACTGACAAAGTCACGCACACAACGGGTTGGTAACAACCCCGAGATCTCTTCAACAGCATAACTCAACCAAGACCACGTAACAATCGGCCCATGGCATGCGACGACAGTTATAACTGTATTATGTTGAAGGAACCTTATGCGGCCACCAAACAAAGGCATATGCGGTACCCATAGCCCATCAGCACGATGACTATAAATATGAGTAACTTGAATATTCTAAATGGGCTTTTTTCTTCTGCTTCAGAGAGAGCATATCACCCCCGGCCAATACTGTAACCTCCGATTTCCAAATTTTCGAAATATTTAGATTTTAATTTACTTTAAAATATCAAGTTTATAAAATATTTTCTCCTTGAGTTTTAGTATTAGATTTTGAGCAATGTTTGATTTTAGAAGGTGATTTAAAATCTTTTATAAAAATCATTTTCCTAAATGTCGAGTTATTATAAATTAAATAGATAAATAATATTTCTCTAGCTTCAAATATTTATTGGCTTGAAATCATAAAATTTTTTAAAGGACTAGTTGTTTTCTTCATAATAAATTTTGAAATCCATTTGGGATAGTAAATAAATAAATTACATACTTTCTAGGTTTTGAAATATGGGTTTAATTAGTAGCTAATTGGGAATCAGTTAGCCTTGGAAGCCTCTTAAAATATTTTCTTAAATTATAATTTTTTTTTTCTTTTAAAAATTTTACAAGTTTGCCATCTCCCATTAACTAGCCAACACACCCTCTCTCCCTATTTAAAGTCTCTCACCCACACCATTCCCAAGAAACCCTAGCTAGCCCTCACAAATTCCCACAAGCCATCACCATTTTTGTGTGCTCGTGTCCATGTGTCCAGCTTTACGTGTCAGCCGTGTTGGCCTCGGGTCCGACCCCGGGTGTCCTATCGTATCCATTCATTTTTCTGTGTCCAGTCATTACAATATTACAAATTTTCGTGTCCGACACCATCTGGACACAACCACCACTGTACAAACACCCAACCCTGTGTCCAACACCCGGACACGTCCGCCCCCACACCACAGTACATCAAACCCATCGTGTCCAGCCTCGGACATGATCCAACCCGACACGATTCACAGAAATCCAAAACCCTAACCCTATTTTGACCTAACCTACCGCCGGCGGCTGAGACCTCCTCCTCGGCGTCGAGCGCCTGTGGCCGACGAGACGAGCGGATCCGTCGACCGCCGCCGCCTCGAGACGAACGTCGACCGTCGAGCTTCGACCACAGCAGATCCGCCGACCGCCGCCGAGCTTCGCTGCCGCCCTGAGCTCCCAGATCCCGCCTCGAAGTCGTCGACCGCCGACGCCTTGCCCGCGTGACCCCGGCGGACTTCCCCGCGCCGACGCTGGAAAACCCCCCAATGTGAGCCTCCCCTTTCTCTGCTTTCCTTTCGATTTCTCAGAGTGTTGGGAGAGAGTGTAAAGAGAATTAGGTTAGTTTATAATTAGTTTATAATTAGTATATAATTAGTTTATTAATTATATATAATTAGATTAGTTAGTTAATTATTAATCAGATAGTTAATTATTAATCAGTTAGTTAGTATATAATTAGTTAGTAATATTTAAATTGTTTAGTTTTTTATTTAGTTTAGTTATGTAATAATTATAAGGGTTTTTGATTATACAAAAATATAATAATTTATTGGGGTTTATATTATTATTTAAGAAATAGTTTCAATAATAAAAAATTAGTTCAAATTTGGTTATTTTTGGACTGGTAACCGATTTCACTATAGATATAAAAATATATTGGCTTTTACATAAATTCTAAATTTTATAAATAAACTTTTATTGGTAATTATTGTTCAAAATAATTTTGAAATAATTTTTCATAAATTAAGGTGTTACCTTAATAACAAACAAACGACCCTTTCTCTTATTAGCCTGGTATCCTTATCTCGATTTTCGTGCCGAACTCCGATCTTGGACTTCTTTATATAGTTTTTAGCTATTTGGACTGCTCCGAACTCATTGGAACTAACTGCTACTTCATTTGGGATCACTTTGAGAAGTGTGGCATTATGTACATTCTCTGATTAGTTTTATATATATATATATATAAATATTTGATTGATATATATATATACAAATATGTATTTTGGTATATAAATATATATTTATATACATCTATTTAGTGTATATACACATATACATATTTTATACAATTACTAAGAGATACTTATATATATATATATATATTATATACGTTTTTGTGTATTTGTATACGTATCCCTACTAGATGACCCTAGTTGACTAGAGCCATGCCTGGCATAGCCCTGAGGCCAGTGTATTTCTATTGTGTGTTAGTATAGCATCTGATACAAGTGATATTATTATATGTTTATAGGACTGTCGGACTCTCCAGACGATACTCTGGGACAGGACATTGGTATTGACAGCTAAGGACCCAAGGCGAGTATATTCTCTCATTAGTTTCTAATTTCTGATATCTCCTATGTTCACTGTATCTAGTGTAGATATCCATGCTCTTGACACGTTGGTTACACGGATTGGTATACACGGATCTCGTCATGAGATGTTATTCCTTATTCATGGTGTAGCTTGTACAAGACTTGTTTCTTGTTATCTTGTGCATGTACAGACACAGAGACCCGGGGAGATTTGCTACCTTCCTAGGGAATCCCGTGCCATAGCGTACCATAATTGGATCTACTATACCAGTCGGGGGTGGGGAGTATTTTAGTATAGATATGTGATCATACCCAACTCTACATGCATCATAGCTCACCCCACATCTCACGTCGGGTGCGGCCTGACCATTTACATGCTTCATAGCTGTTACGTGTGATTAGCCTGACCTCTACATGCATCATAGCTAACCAACGGTTAGTCTGACTTTACATGAATCATAGCTAATCACATGTAACTAGCCTGATCAAGTTTCCAAGTCGATCACATGTTAAAGCTAGTACTCACACACTTAGTCATAGGTTTCTTGCTCATTGACATATTGTTTCTTTTCCTGCATTTACTTACAGTATTTCCAGTATTTCCTTTTTGTACATTTCTCGTACCTATACATGCATCTCATATATATATTTCCATCTAGAACTGCTACATAGTTTATATCATTAATATAGAACTGCTATTTAGAGATGTACTTTGCTCCTTCCTGACTGGAAAACATTTTCCAGACTGTGACCTTAGTGGACTTGTTTCTGACACACTTGAGGATTGGAAGTTACTGATTGCAGGTATGATTATTTTGTCATTAGACTTGTCTTGTATTTCTTTGCTTGCCTTGATATCTCATCGTGCTTTAGTTTAGGTGATTGAGTATTTCTAACATTATTTTATGATATCCACGTCTCCTTATGGAGTTGGGTATTCACGTGAGTTTGATTAGTTAGTTAGTTAGTTACAGGACCTAGACAGCGTTCTACCGCCGATGCTGCGGTGTAGGCTGGACGTACCCACGCACTCGTGCCCCTAAACCGGGTGCGGGTCATGACACGTTTTTAGTGGTGGCCCATGCAGGTCTGACTTCACAATTTGTGCGATGTCGTGGTAGTGCGACATCTTAGTTGTACTACTGCATGCCTGCTATAGAACATAGGACATAGGATACTAGGATGAGAGAGGATACTCAATCACAAAAAAAAAAAAATCTTGAGAGATTCCTGGGACGACCCCTTGAGAATCTTATTATAATTTCTAATTTAAATCTTTTTTCTTATTTCCGTCCGCTCTCGCTTGTTGTTATTGAACTTGATCCTTGTTGACCAGTTATTAAATTAAAAATCTTGGTATCATTGTTGAGTTTGATTCTTGTTGACCAGTTGTTAAATTTAAATTCTTGGTATCATTGTTGAGTTAATTTCTTATCGAGATAAAATTTTACGGGCTAAAGTTTACGGTATTATCTGATGACATATATTGATGAGGACAGTGAGAAAGGTAAAACGTCTACTTTGGTTATGGAACCTAGAGTTTATCGTAGCCATATTAGCTGTCGTGACGAGAACGTAGGAACCTGACTTGGATGTACATACTGTAGTTATGAAACTTAGAGTCTCTCGCAGCCATACCGGTTGGCGTGGCGAAGATTCTAGATGACATGATTATAGAGTTGCATACCTTAGTTACGGAACCTATCGTTTATCGCATCTATGCTTACTGGCGTGGCGAGGATTCTGAGTGTCATGATTTCAGACAGACGTGTATGATTATCAGGTTGTATCTTAAATTTGTTCTTAAAGTGTCATCTCAACACTTATCTATTTCTGTTATACAAGACTTTATTCCATCATTTCTTGGGTTGCTAATAGTAGGAACACCTTCAGTCCTCAATCCAGACTATTTGAGCTCCTATTCTTTGAGGATTCCTTATTAAGTATGATAATTAGTGACTTGTAATTATGTCTGTGTCTTGAGTATTAGTATTGACTTAGTGTTGCTAGTGAGTTGTAAGTATTTTCTAGTTGGACAGGTGAGCAGTAGGCTTTAATCCAGAGTTAGCCCTTAGCATAGTACCTTGTAACAATGGTTCTAGGAGAAGTGTCATTAGAGACTGTGAGTAGAAGGAGAGTATAGAGTATCAGTGATAGTTCCAAGAATTAGTATCAGAGCCAACATACCCGCCCTGGATAATCATGATTATGCACTTGAGTGATCTATGTAAACAATTAGGTATCAAGAAATTGTGTTAAGAATTAATGGAGCATAACGTTCAATCTGATGATTGATATCGGGCGTGTTAAAGGTAAAGAAATTTATATACATGAGGAGTTATAATGAGGTATCATGAGTAGAGAAATATCAGAATTGGTAATGAAGATGGTGAAGCATATCACAGATTAGTGTAACAGGCTATGAAAGGTTAAAGGAAAATACCTATACAACCATCGAGATGAGGAACCATATACATGCCCATGAGAGTAAAGAAATATGAGTGTTATAGTAGATACATGTAATCATGAGTTATAATGAGCTTGATGAGATGATCCATTAATGAAGCTAGTGATATAATACCAAGAGTGCTAATGATTCTATATCGAGGATTAGTCGAGAATAACGTTAATAACAGTAAGCACTCTGTGTGATGATAAATAGATGATATACCAGTTGACATAAATTGAAAATCATGAAAGAAAATACAAGTGATGATAACTTTGATCATTGGAGATAATAGTGCAAGTAATTCGGGCAGTACAAATTTAGTACACCGTTGTAGACAATAGAGGTATTGAGTGCACCTCGAGTATTAGAGACTGTGAGCACTTATATGTAAAATTGTGGATTTATAAATTAAAGAGTGGAAATGAATTTTTACTTTGAGAATTATTGAGAAGTTGAGATTGTGTCATTAAAATTTTTGAGGATTTCAAATATTGATTCAATAAACATGGTCAAGGCTACAAAGATTTTAGAAGTGATTAAAATTTATTTCGATATTGAGTATTTGACTATTGAGGAAATATATGCATTTTATTTTAAATTTATTTGAAAAGTTAAACCTTGACAATTATTTTGAGGATTAATTTTATAGTGAATAAGAAATATGTATATTAATAGATGATATATATGTGTCAGGATCTGTTGACTTGAGCATGATTGAAATGGCACCGCAGACTGACTTGGGTGTCCATCTAAAGTTGTCTTGGAAAGAACAGTATTTAGTATGGTGTGTTACACTTGGTGTGCACTGGAGTGATGAGAACAAATAGTATGGACAATTGTAGTAGGAACGAGAACTAGCAGTGGGTGTACTGAAGTAGAACAGGGGTACCTAAAGAGATAGAGGTATCAAACTTTACATGCACCAATTGACCTATAATCGTGTTAGAGGTTCTTGGTATCAGATTTTGGCATTAATAGACAAGTGTGTGCAATACGGATATATTCATGGATCTTGTGGATTAATGATTAGTTGATATGGGTACCAGTGTACATGAATAAGAATTAGTTAGTGAATGTGCTAGAGTTAAGTGTTTGTTAGAGATAGTAGATACTACAAGTAATATGTTAGCAGGTTCTTTCTTTCCCTCCTAATGTTCCTTTTTTCGTCTTTCGATTGATTGATTTTCCTAGTACTGTAGTTGTATGCATGATTTCTTGTTAGAATAAAATTGGTAGTACACCCTGACAGAGACTGCAATACTATGACAAAAGATACATGACCTATATATTTTTCTTAGATTGCATGGCTGTAGGTAGAATTTTCTTAAACCATGATCATTAGGGTTTTGACCATAGCTAAGATCTATGACAAGGTTATGACTGACAAAAAGGGACAAGATGATTAAATTTGTGGATGAGCATTAATTTTAAATAAAGAATTTAGGGGTTGTTATAACAGAGTTGATGGATCATTGATTTTACGAAAATTGAGGTATAATTGAAATTCGAGGATAAACATTAACTTAAATAGAGAGTTAAGGAATTCACAGGGCAAAATTGAGGATTTAATAATTTTAGGAAGGTCTTGATATGATTAAATTGGTTATTAAAATTTGAGAAAATTAGAGAAATTATCATTATATCTATTTGATTGCAAAATAGGAATTTAAAATTTTATATTACGAATGTTGCATTTGAAGATTCCGTAAGTATCGCATTATTGAGTATTTTGAGGAAAAAGGAAATCAGGAAATAAAAATCGTTAATGGAATAGTGTCGAATTCAATTCTCGGGATGAGAATTTAGATTTGAATAAGCATCAATTGAATTTGAGTTAGAAGAGTAAGATGATTGATGGATTAGTGCTTAAAATTTAAATTTTGGAATACAAATTTTTAAAATTTTTATAAATATGCATTGATTGGATTTCAATTGGAGGATTGGATATTAAATCCTGGAGTATTTAGATACGAACTTAAAAATTTTGGAGGAGATTATAAAAAAAAAGGGAATTTGATCTTTAAACTTGAAGATTTTCAGGAATATGATGTTATAGAATTTTGAAAAGTTGTAAAATAACAATATGGAATTACTTCATGATTATTTGGTTTGAAATTTAAATTTTGATAGAAATAATATAATGAGTAAATGCAATTATTGAGGATCTTAAATTTCGAGGACAAAATTTTTCTAAGGTGGATAGACTTGTAACCTCCGATTTCCAAATTTTCGAAATATTTAGATTTTAATTTACTTTAAAATATCAAGTTTATAAAATATTTTCTCCTTGAGTTTTAGTATTAGATTTTGAGCAATGTTTGATTTTAGAAGGTGATTTAAAATCTTTTATAAAAATTATTTTCCTAAATGTCGAGTTATTATAAATTAAATAGATAAATAATATTTCTCTAGCTTCAAATATTTATTGGCTTGAAATCATAAATTTTTTTAAAGGACTAGTTGTTTTCTTCATAATAAATTTTGAAATCCATTTGGGATAGTAAATAAATAAATTACATACTTTCTAGGTTTTGAAATATGGGTTTAATTAGTAGCTAATTGGGAATCAGTTAGCCTTGGAAGCCTCTTAAAATATTTTCTTAAATTATAATTTTTTTTTTCTTTTAAAAATTTTACAAGTTTGCCATCTCCCATTAACTAGCCAACACACCCTCTCTCCCTATTTAAAGTTTCTCACCCACACCATTCCCAAGAAACCCTAGCTAGCCCTCACAAATTCCCACAAGCCATCACCATTTTTGTGTGCTCGTGTCCATGTGTCCAGCTTTACGTGTCAGCCGTGTTGGCCTCGGGTCCGACCCCGGGTGTCCTATCGTATCCATTCATTTTTCTGTGTCCAGTCATTACAATATTACAAATTTTCGTGTCCGACACCATCTGGACACAACCACCACTGTACAAACACCCAACCCTGTGTCCAACACCCGGACACGTCCGCCCCCACACCACAGTACATCAAACCCATCGTGTCCAGCCTCGGACACGATCCAACCCGACACGATTCACAGAAATCCAAAACCTTAACCCTATTTTGACCTAACCTACCGCCGGCGGCTGAGACCTCCTCCTCGGCGTCGAGCGCCTGTGGCCGACGAGACGAGCGGATCCGTCGACCACCGCCGCCTCGAGACGAACGTCGACCGCCGAGCTTCGACCACAGCAGATCCGCCGACCGCCGTCGAGCTTCGCTGCCGCCCTGAGCTCCCAGATCCCGCCTCGAAGTCGTCGACCGCCGACGCCTTGCCCGCGTGACCCCGGCGGACTTCCCCGCACCGATGCCGGAAAAACCCCCAATGTGAGCCTCCCCTTTCTCTGCTTTCCTTTCGATTTCTCAGAGTGTTGGGAGAGAGTGTAAAGAGAATTAGGTTAGTTTATAATTAGTTTATAATTAGTATATAATTAGTTTATTAATTATATATAATTAGATTAGTTAGTTAATTATTAATCAGATAGTTAATTATTAATCAGTTAGTTAGTATATAATTAGTTAGTAATATTTAAATTGTTTAGTTTTTTATTTAGTTTAGTTATGTAATAATTATAAGGGTTTTTGATTATGCAAAAATATAATAATTTATTGGGGTTTATATTATTATTTAAGAAATAGTTTCAATAATAAAAAATTAGTTCAAATTTGGTTATTTTTGGACTGGTAACCGATTTTACTATAGATATAAAAATATATTGGCTTTTACATAAATTCTAAATTTTATAAATAAACTTTTATTGGTAATTATTGTTCAAAATAATTTTGAAATAATTTTTCATAAATTAAGGTGTTACCTTAATAACAAACAAACGACCCTTTCTCTTATTAGCCTGGTATCCTTATCTCGATTTTCGTGCCGAACTCCGATCTTGGACTTCTTTATATAGTTTCTAGCTATTTGGACTGCTTCGAACTCATTGGAACTAACTGCTACTTCATTTGGGATCACTTTGAGAAGTGTGGCATTATGTACATTCTCTGATTAGTTTTATATATATATATATAAATATTTGATTGATATATATATATACAAATATGTATTTTGGTATATAAATATATATTTATATACATCTATTTAGTGTATATACACATATACGTATTTTATACAATTACTAAGAGATACTTATATATATATATATTATATACGTTTTTGTGTATTTGTATACGTATCTCTACTAGATGACCCTAGTTGACTAGAGCCATGCCTGGCATAGCCCTGAGGCCAGTGTATTTCTATTGTGTGTTAGTATAGCATCTGATACAAGTGATATTATTATATGTTTATAGGACTGTCGGATTCTCCAGACGATACTCTGGGACAGGACATTGGTATTGACAGCTAAGGACCCAAGGCGAGTATTCTAATTTATGATATCTCCTATGTTCACTGTATCTAGTGTAGATATCCATGCTCTTGATACGTTGGTTACACGGATTGGTATACACGGATCTCGTCATGAGATATTATTCCTTATTCATGGTGTAGCTTGTACAAGACTTGTTCCTTGTTATCTTGTGCATGTACAGACACAGAGACCCGGGGAGATTTGCTACCTCCCTAGGGAATCCCGTGCCATAGCGTACCATAATTGGATCTACTATACCAGTCGGGAGTGGGGAGTATTTTAGTATAGATATGTGATCATACCCAACTCTACATGCATCATAGCTCACCCCACATCTCACGTCGGGTGCGGCCTGACCATTTACATGCTTCATAGCTGTTACGTGTGATTAGCCTGACCTCTACATGCATCATAGCTAACCAACGGTTAGCCTGACTTTACATAATCGTAGCTAATCACATGTAACTAGCCTGATCAAGTTTCCAAATCGATCACATGTTAAAGCTAGTACTCACACACTTAGTCATAGGTTTCTTGCTCATTGACATATTATTTCTTTTCCTGCATTTACTTACAGTATTTCCAGTATTTCCTTTTTGTACATTTCTCGTACCTATACATGCATCTCATATATATATTTCCATCTAGAACTGCTACATAGTTTATATCATTAATATAGAACTGCTATTTAGAGATGTACTTTGCTCCTTTCTGACTGGAAAACATTTTCCAGACTGTGACCTTAGTGGACTTGTTTCTGACACACTTGAGGATTGGAAGTTACTGATTGCAGGTATGATTATTTTGTCATTAGACTTGTCTTGTATTTCTTTGCTTGCCTTGATATCTCATCGTGCTTTAGTTTAGGTGATTGAGTATTTCTAACATTATTTTATGATATCCACGTCTCCTTATGGAGTTGGGTATTCACGTGAGTTTGATTAGTTAGTTAGTTAGTTACAGGACCTAGACAGCGTTCTACCGCCGATGCTGCGGCGTAGGCTGGACGTACCCATGCACTCGTGCCCCTAAACCGGGTGCGGGTCATGACAAATACAGAGAGCATACCGAGACGAGTGAAGATAGAACGTAAGCTTCCTCACCCTGCTTCGGATCGTCCATGTAGTAAAGGAGATGCCATAACACTTCTTGTCCATCGTCATACCCCATAATAAAAAATATTGTACTTAGATTGTCCATCTAGGACCTCTTTGTACTTTCTTTCGTTTGCTAGTTAAATCAAGCTCTTTTAGAACCTTCGAATTTAATGGCGAACAAGATGGTGACTCTGTTGGGGACGTCTTTCTCCTCTAATGAGAAAGCTGTGGCACGATCCGACGCAACCAAGCTCGGGTCCACTCAAAGGATGGTGTTGGTCCGCTTCGACTAGCAGACTTTCGAGGACATGCTCTCCGAGGACAGCGCGAGTCTTTCTCCGAGGCAAGCAAAGCACAAGAAGATCCAAAGGACGCGGGTAGCAAAGGCCAATGGTGTCACTACCCGATTCTAGAAAATATGGTTGTTTTTTTATTTTTATTTGGTAAATTGTGTATTGTATATAATTAATAATATTTATATTTAATTAGTGATTGTATTATTTTTTTATTGATTGTTTTAGGGTTTTGGCTAGTCTGGACCCATGTCAGACCCTAGTGGACCCATGTCAGACCCAACCCATACCCTTGTGAGACCTATTTTTGGGTTTAGAAATATTTATTATATTTTTAATAGGTTAGTTGGAGAGATTGAGAGTTAGTTTGAGTGCTTTTGGAATGCGAAACCCAAACCCAAGTGAGTGGAGGGCATTTTGGTCATTTGGACATTAGGAAACCCTTTATTATGCTATGGCCGGCCCCCTAACCCCCCTTTCCCAGACCCGACCAGCACACAGCCCCCCCCTCCTCTTCTTCTTCACTACTTCTTCTTCTTCTTCTCCATTCTCCATTTCTTCTTCTTTCCTTCGCCCAAGTTCAAGTAAGTACTCTATTTCTCCTCTTTCTGCTTCTATTCTTTATGGATGTGAATCCTAACCCTACATTCTTCCCCAACCTAGGTGTTTAGAGCCTAGACTTAGTGTGGAGGCTAGATTTGGAGGCTTGGAGCTTGAGGGAGGTGATTTCAAGTAATTTGGAGACTTTGGCCTTGGGATTCCAACTCCCAAGAGGTAAACCCTAACTTTCCCCTTACTAATTGCTCTAATATAGTGTAATTAGTGGTTTAGAACCTTCCTAGACCCTAAGGCTACCCGTGGGAGAAAGTTGGAACAAGTTTGGTTGTGTTTGGAGACTTTGACACTAGGTTTTGTCTCAATTTTGGGTAGAATCCGAGATTGGCCCAATTTTGGGTGATGCCCTCAGTTAGACGGACCTAGGTAGACGTTGTCGGGTGTCTTGAGGGTTAGTGCGTGTCTCCGTTCGGACACGTGAAGTCGTGTCGCGGAGAAATGGGCATTTCGGGCATTTTTGGGGTTTTCGTCGTCGCTGGTTCTATGTGCGTGCGCATTTTTGCCATGGACCTAGAATCGATGAGTTAGCATTTTTTCTAGGATCTAGACATCGTTTAGAACCCATGGGTAAATTTTGGGCCAATTCCGAGTTGGTTGGTGTGCGTTTCAGGAGGTTTTCTGAACCGCACACCGCGTGTTCGTCGAAATGACCGAACGACCATTTCGACTTGGTTTCGTAGTTTCTGGCTTGTACGCGCGTTGGGTTAGCTTTGGGGAGTGTGTGCTAGAGTTCTCGGATTATAATTTATATATATTTATGTGTTTGTGCGTGTAGGGGGTGGTTGTGCGCGTGTTGGTGGTGTGTTGTGAGCGTAGTGTTGTGTTGTGTTGTGTTGGGTGTATATGTGTTTATGTGTCTATATATATATATATGTGTGTGTGTGTGTGTGTCTATGTATATATATTTATATGTATATGTATATATGTTTGTATATCTATATATATGCATATAGGTATTTAGGTATATATATATATATATATATATATATATATATATATATATATATATATATATATATATATATATATATATATATATTTTTTTTTTTTTTTTTTCTAGCCTAGATTATTAACTAGGAGTATATCTATATTCTTAAATAGCTAGCTAGAGGGGTAGTTAGAGGGGTGTTAGAGCGATATCTCAATACCTTGAGATATCAAGGTATCTCAATACCTTGAGATATCCAAGGTATTGAGTTTCGAGCGGGGTTTTTGAGCGTTTGCCTAGAAATAGTATTGGAGTGATTTTTATATGTATATGTGTATATATTTATGCGTGCTAGCATAGGTTTTAGCGGGTTTAGGCGGGGTGAATGGCCTAGGTCGAGGTATTGGATACCGAGGGTATCCCGGTATCTCGAGGAGGCGAGTTTGAGGGTTTACTAGCTTAATGAGCTAGTTTTGACCTAGAATTTTAGGGCCACCCTGGTTTGACCTAGCTTTGACCATAATTGTCCTCGTTGACCATAAAAGTCAATATTTGACCTAGTTTTGACTTAGAGTTGACTTTTTGGACCCGAGTTGACTTTTTGACCCGAATTTCACCGGTTTGACCCGTTCGACATAGAATATCCCTAGAAGCCTATTTTTAATAATTTTATATCAGTTTAAATCCATAGAACCCTGTTTAATTCTGTTTTTCGCAATAGGTTCTTGCGATACCGGTCCGGATCTCGATCCTCATCAGTTGCTCAGGACATCAGGCGAGTACCTACCTCTGATAGTTTTTATTTCATGATAATATTTATATCACCTGTTCTAGAACCGTAATACTTAATTCTGACACATTATTACACGAGCTGGTACTAGTGGATCCCGTCATGAGATGTTATCCCCCTTACCGTGTTCAGCGGGTACTCTATCACGTGTATTTCATCATGTGCTTCGGGTATTGATTCTCATGTGCTATCATGTGATTCTTATGCTCTCATCTTCATGTGCGCGAGCTACTTATCATGTACGTAGCGTGTCGTAGTTGGATCCAAGAGTATTAGTGGGGGAGGGGAGTAGGAGTTGGTTATGTGATCAAAGCCAAACAGTATTCATGTGTATGTCGGTTATGCGACTCACGCATAACGGAGTTATCGTAGTTTATTCATGTGCAACCTAAGCCGATCACATAACGAACTTGTGCTCAAGGCACATAGCTAGTATTCCTGTTTTCTTACATGCAGTTACTTTTCCACTACTTGTATTGTTCTCTAGTTTACATTGCAGCTACTTTATCTGCTCCATCATGTATTTATTTCCTGTGCATCTTGTATACTTTTCTATTGCTCGTCATATATACCTTACCATGTATTTGGAGTTGCTTTCATAGTTATGAACTTCGCTCCAGTCCTGACTGGGCATATTTTTTCCAGAGGATCCTGAGGATTATTGCCCGACATTCTACGAGCCGGGCGTCGAGGAGTGTTGCGACCCCGAGACTGAGGAGAAGCCCGACGAGGAGACGCCGTTAGCACCCTAGTTAGCTAGGTGGGTTTTCCTGGGTTGTTCCTAGTTGATTATTTTGGATGACTGTACTGTATTATTATTTTGCTGCTGTGATATTGTAGACTTGGACTGTATATTTTGGATATTGTCTTGCTTTGTGTTTCTTTGTTCTTTGTGATATCATATCCTGCTTTTACTCTTCTCCTAGATTATTGTGATTGAGTCATATATATATTGCGTGGTTGCCCTCCTTTTGGAGAGGTTATATTAACAGGTTTGTGAGATTTATAGATTGTTGACCTAGAACAGACCTTAACAGCGTTCTACCGCCGATTCTGCGGCGTAGGCTGGACGTACCCACGACTCATGCCTGATTTTTCGAGTACGGGTCGTGACAATTGGGCCTCACCCAATTGCGGAGCAGGGGCTCCCCGTCTCTCTCTATCGCAGGGACCGTACATCATGTATCTACTGCTCATGTGGCAGCCTCTTTCAACCCGAAGGGTGCTCACCACTTGAAGACCCGCAGGACGTGGGTATCAAAGGCCACCTCACCTCACCCAATTGCAGAACTTACTCTCCTTGTATCTCCCCCTATTGTTGAAGGCGCTAGCCAGGCATCCCCTCAAGCTATCCAAGCGGTATCCTCGTTTGACGCAGAAAACACTCATCACCCAAATTCTGCCAGAGGAAATACTACGATGCCAGATGTTTAGACGCTGATGCAAACTCCATGCGGCCAAGGAGGAGGATGTAGTACCCCGCTCTGCGTTGTCAATATGTACAAGAGATATTGGTTTGTTGACTCGAGTGGAAGTCTTCTCAGAGAGTTCCCGATCAAAATACAAGATGATTGATCTAAGTGAGTGGGCATAACTTATTCTCTGATTCTTGCACGTCTTAATGATGAATCTGAGTGTTTGAAATGCTTGTTTGCTTAATAAGATAATATTTGTATTGATAATTGTAGAACGAGAACCTGCATGCTTAACTTGAGAACTTGTATGCTTGTCTAAAAAGAGACAGAATAATTGACATGCTTAGTTAAAGAATCGAATGTTGTTTGCTTAATTACACGGACACCGCTATTGAATGAACAATTGCCATGCTAATAAACAAGAGTAAAAGAATATTTATATGTTTCCATTGTACACTAAACAAGAGTAGAACTGCATGCTTAACTAAAAGAGATAGGTGAATCGTGCCATATTTTGCTTGTCATTGATGCTTAAAAGATAGAATAGTTTAAATGCTTGAACGATATCAGAGAGATGGGGGACAGTCTGCATAGAGATAGAGATGGCGGCCTGTCCGTACAGAGATAGAAGAGAAGATATTGACTATATGCTTGTTTATTGAACTGCTGCATAGTAAGAGTTTATATGATAGATCTGCATTCCATGCATCGGTCTTTAGACAATTTGTGCACAAGGGTAATCCCACAAACGGTTCTAGGGGCATTGGGGATCGTTCGTCCTAGGAGGGATCAGAGGAACACCCTGAGGCAATAAAGTCCTCACGATCAGGGGGTGTTCAAGTCTATAGAGCATGAGTTTTTCATGGACCATAATGTAGTTAGGTCGCATGCTAGGTTAGCCTTCTTGCATACCTAACTGTTTGATGCAGAGACGGACATGGAATAGAATATATGTGCTTATATATATTGTTGCTAACTTGTATATCTGTTGCAGGGGTAACCATTTGGCGAAAGGGTAAGAATCACTGAATAAGTGATATTCATGCTATCAAACATGCTCTCTTTTATTAAATGCTTTCATAGAGAAGTCTTATTTTTCGTATATGCTTCTATCTTGTTCACACGATAAGATATTATTTATTGATAAGAGAAAGAAATATATGCTAAGAAGACAGTCCACTAGATGCATGCTAGAGTCTTTAAAAGAAAGGGTATGACTCACGAGACACGCTGCACACCAGAGATTGTAATATGAACTTGCTTATCGTATATGAACTGCTTGTCTTGCCTGCTTGCTTGAATGAATCAAACATGAACTCTGATTTCAAAGATATTTCCAAAAGTAGTAATTTGACCCCGTTCCTGTTCTACATATAACGAACCTAGGTAAAACTAGAAAGTTCACTAGTAATATAATATTTTATAACATAATTACTTAGTATTAGTTTTAGTGAATGTTTCTTTTGTTCGTTGATTTTATACTCACCAGTCCATTTCCAAAGTGCTGACCCGCCAACACTTTGCTTGTTCGCAAGTGTTGGATCATCCGAGGAAGCGATAGCCGAGCCTCATCCCTAGGATCCAAAAATCTAGAGTCGATACCTTAAGCCGTATCGAGATTACTTTGAGCTGCTTTTGTATAAAGGGATGTAATATATGGAACGATGTTATTGTAATCGAGAGAAAGAGAGCTTGAGCAAATTGTAATCTCGGCCAAGCACCGCTTGTATCACATTTTGATTATCAATAAAGAGCTTATTTTCTTATGACATTGTGTTCTTTACTTTTCTGCTATATTTTGTCGCTGCTCCCGTCTTGAATAGCTTACTTGCCCTTGTTCAAGCTATAGCCCAGTGCAAGCGCAGCTTAGACTTGTACGGGATTACGCCCAAGCGAGGACGATCGGTTTCGCAAGGACTCAAGCGAGGACAAACAGTCCCCTACAAAATTGGGGCATGACAGAGGCCTCATAAGACTCACTATACGGCATCGATTGACGGCCTTAGGCAGATAGTCGCATGCGAATCTGGCAGCAGCCGAACCTCTATTTTTGACAGAATCTCACGCATCGCTGACCCTATGTGCCTTGCTGAGAATGGTGAAAACACAAACTTAGACTCTTCGTACTATGCGCCTACGGGTGCCAAGTCGAAGAAGTCTGGGGCAGTGCAAGCTCGTCATGCTCAAGCAACTGTCCACTCGGCTGATCGTTGGAGGGCACCGCTAACTGTTATACGGGCCCCTGATGGAAAGGTGTATAAGACCGACTCGTGCATCCAGCCCTCAGCGGCAAATGGACTGGGTCCGTCTTGAAAGTCTTCCACTGAAGATCTGAAAAACATTCTTGTACGAAACCTAGATCAGGGAGCAAAAACAACACCCACGTATTCGTGCGCTCGGTCTACCCGTGCTCACGAAAATGGTGCAAAGGTGAGTCAGCCCTCGCCTGACTTGCGCAATATGATCAACCACAAGCACAAGGCGAGGGAGGCAGCTACGACATATGAAGTATCCTCCCCAGGACATCTCTGTACCAAAACTATCATCAACTGCAGCTGCAACAAAGTGGCAGTACCTACAAGCAGGCAGTTGACATTCCAACGACTGCACCCGACGGCACCTATCTGGTAACAATCCAAGGATCAGGTGCAAACACCCAAGGAGGATGAGATACCATTCACCTTATGTTACTCAACTCAGAAGGACCCTTCTACCATGCAAGGAAGGAAGCCCAACATCTCTAGTCCGTCAATCTCAACCAACGCATTGAGAATGCGATTACCAAGAGGACCAGCAGCTGGACCTGCGAAAGGAGTTTTCTAGGCCACCCGCTCGCAGAATAAGCTATCAGCTGTTGGGGGGTAGCTCTATCTTAGAACACCTGGGGGTTACACAAGCTAGGTGTAATAATCCCGCTGGACCTATACGACAATCCAGCATTCCGAGGAGATGAGGATTCCCAAGGAACGGATGCTGAAGTCCATGGGGGTAGCCACCCTAGGAAAGAAGATGCCACCTTCTACGTTGGGGGAAGTACTCCCTCTGAGTCCGAACAGCGCAACACTGCCAACCTTCCCTGACGACTATTTGCTGTAAGAGTATGAAGCAGAAAGTGCTACGTCTACTGTCCCATCCATATCTCCTCATGCAAGAACGACATACATGGTAGGGGACGAGCATGAAGGCCCTAGTGATCGACAACGCCTCGAGATCCTCGAGGCTATGATGCAGACCATGAGCGAATCAATGCAAGCCTGGATCCAAGAAGTGCTAGACATCAAGGCAAGTGTAGCCTCCTGTAAACACCCGGTTTTCAGAATAATTCTAATATAATTTTCCCGAATTTTTCGGCATTTTCTGGATGAAGAACCAAGGTAATTATTAGTTAAAGATTTTTAAATACATTTTATTGGTGTTAAAATATTATGGAAATAATATTTTATGGTGTAAAATAGAAAATCGGACATGTGGTATTTTTCGGTGAATTTATTGGACTCCGGAGACGCGGTTAAAGTCTTAAAAACTATTGGATTGATAAACCGAACCTAAACCCAAATTAAACCAAACCACCCTGTTTAAACCAAACCAAATCCAGCTTATTGGGTCGGGTCGGGTCGGATCCGAGCCAAATCCGACCCGGACCCAAACCCGCATCGGAAACCCTAGCTACCGGAAATACTGTGCACAGCCTATAAATTTCTGCCTCGACATCCGTGCCCAGCCATCGGAAACCCTAGCTGAACTCCGCCGCCATCTTCTCCGTTCAGTCTCCTCTTCCCCAGCGACCTAGCCGTAGCTCCGATCACCCGTCGACATCCCTTCCTCCCCGACCAGACAGCGGCTGACCCGCCGACCTTTCCGCCAGGCCGTCGACCGCTCAGCCCGACTTCCCCCATCTCCGCCAGGCTGTCGATCTCTCTCCCCCGCGTCTCACTCCTCCTCTGCTCAGGCCGACGAGCGACTCTGCTGCCCTCGATCCCTCGACGACAGTTTTCCCCCACCCTTTGCTCGACGCCTTCCTCCTTCCCACAGCTCCACCGACACAGCAATCTCCGCCGCCGAGCCAACCTAGCCGTGCTTCCCTGACTCCAAGGGACAGCCACCCGAGCGCCGCCCTCTACCCTAGCCCCGGACGCGGCCAACCCAGGATGCAGCAGCATTCCCGTGACCGGACACAGCAACTCGATACGGACACGAAGTTGACCCTCGGACACGTGGAATTCAGCATTCACGGAGCCCTGTTCAGGTACCATTTCCTCTCACCTCGTAACTCCATTTTAGTTTCTGTCAGTTGCTACGCGTAGACGGTATAACCCTCTCGGTGCCCGTACAACTCGTTCGGTGCATCACGTCCTGTGGTGATCGCACACCGCGATCCAAAAACAGGAAAAACAACGCCCTGTTTCACCCCGGAACTGAGTGCGCCACGCCAAACGGGACGACTTGGTCACACGCGGTCTTTACCGAAACGTGCTCGTCGTTGATACGGACGTGTGGGATTTTGCAGAAATTAATTCGGATGTGCGTGCACACCGGAATCAATGCGTATCTGTCGACAACGTCCTGTATCCGTCCTTTCTGGAACACGTTGTAACTTTGTGTACACACGTTGGATCGAGACGAAACTTGCGCCATCGGACTCGTAGCAATACGCTGGTCCTGTGACCCAAGTTTGACCAGAACTATAAAACAAAAATATAATATTAGTACAAACAAAATTTGTGTATAAAATTACTCTAATTTTTTAAGGTCTTTCATTCGTACCTGAATCAGTGAAATACATCCACAAATACTCTTGCGATTGGATCTCACAAATTCTGTCAGATTGGCATATAAAAAGGCAGGAGTAGCAGCTCCCCACGCATGCTCAGTAGGTTTTATCAAATCATCCAAGAATGGTAGAAGCTGCACATTTATCATATTTTCTGATGCATCGGAAAATAGAATTGCACCACATAAACAGAGCAGATACGCTCTAGTGCAACGAATGACCTGGATATATTAAGTGTTATATAGAATTGTACCCCTAAATTAAGTCATAAATAAATTTACTAATAAAAATACATACCCGCATTTCATCTACATCAACCACCCCGTCAATAGTGTGATGTAGGTCCATGAAGTTGCCACGGAGCCATGTAAACTTCACAAAATTGCCGTCATTTATACCTGATGGAGGGCTAACACCGAGATACCTCCTGATCAGATCAGATCCCTTTAAGTGCGGATCAAAATATATAGCGTTACCTTTAATAGGTAACCCTAGTATATTTGCCACTTCAAAAAGGGTGATCGTCATCTCGCCGAATGGGAGTTGGAAAGTGTTGCGTTCGGGCCACCAACGTTCCGCAAGACTTACAACTAAATGAAGATCGTGGATTAAATATCTAACACGATCTATATAGTGGAATCCAAAGGATTCCACCAAAGCCTTTTGGACCAAATTTAGCTCCCATGTACGATAATTTCTTTCGGTCCGCCAATGTACATGGATCCGGGTTCGTAAACCAAGATCATGGTCGTATAACTATAAAAAAATATATACATTATATTTTGTGTGTAAATTACAAAAGTTGAAAACTTGTAATTTCAAAAATTACCTCGCCAGTAAATATCTGACTAGAAATGTTGTCTTCATGTTGCTTAATAATAAGCTGGGTAGTCGGTCCGCCAGGAATACGACCGTCATTGTGGGTTGCCATCTCCAAAAATGTTTAGTAGAATATGTGAGTAGTAGTAGGAGGAGGAGGAGGAGAAGAATGTGTGAGGAGGATTCGGTAGTGGGGGGTGTTTATAGGGAGGGAAGGGGAGGGGATGGGGGGGGGGGGGGTCTCCGAGAGAAGGGAAACGGTCGTGGGTGGGTGGTCTCCGAGGAAGGGGAGGGGTCAGGAGCAGAGACAGTAGCCCGCCAACTGAGTTGGCGAGCGGTCTCTCGTAGACTGCGTCCCGCCATCTCAGTTGACGAGTAATGTCTCGTGGCCTGCGCCCCGCCAACTGAGTTGGCGAGCGACCTCTCGACGAGTGCGCCCCGCCAACTCAGTTGGCGTGTAGTCCTCCTCACTGCAATTACTCCCAACTTTTCCCTTTTTTATAATTTTATATAATTTTATTACTTTATACGAAAAAAACCGTATTAAGAACCTCTCCTTCTCCTAGATAAAATTAGGGATTTTTACAAATATATATATTTATACGAGATACACCTAAACTACTTTCAACAATAAATCTCCATGCTTCTTCACTATTTATTACTAAAAAAGTATCCGTAAAAAACTACATAATAACGAATTCATAAGTAATAGAAAAAAATTCTGAAATAATATTTCGTACATTTTCAAAAGAGACATTATGATATGTACAAATTATACCAGATGTACCTCCCTCGTAAGATAATCCGTTTAGTGTACCTCCATAATAGCAAATCAGTATTAGCATTTGATCTATGGCTAAAACTTCAATATTGAAAAAAAAATCGCACTTAATTAAAACTTCTACGATACATTCACTGGAAGGGTAAATAGCAGAGGAGTGATTGGTGAGAGTTCTGAGTTTGAGTTGGATAACATGTATATATATATATATATATATATATATATATATATATATATATATATATATATAGCGTATATGATCGTTAATAACCGTTACAAATGTTAATATTTGAAATATAAACGTTTTATATATATATATATATATATATATATATATATATATATAGCGTATATGATCGTTAATAACCGTTACAAATGTTAACATTTGAAATATAAACGTTCTAAATCTATCCGTTAAAATTGTTATCGTTAAAATCTATCCGTTTAACTCTGGGAGGGAAAAAATTAAATAAATAAATAAATACCAAACTTACGCCCCTTTTTCAGGCGATAGTTCAAAAAAAAATTAATTTACAAACTTACGTCCCTATTCCAGACGTAAGTTACCAAGTTTAATTTATAATTAACGGGTAATTAAAGGACTTGTTACGAAAAATATAAAAAAATTAATAAAGTAAAGTTATGTCCTGTTTAAGGACGTACATATAAATTATGCCATAATGTTTGGCGATAATGTGCTCTGTATACATTTTTTCGGAATTTTATACTTTTTATCTAATTAAGTTAAAGTTTAATGCTCTTTATGTAATTTTCGGTTCTTTTTAATCATTTTAGAACACATACAATGAACATGCTAAAAGGAGAGGTGCTGAATGCATAGATGAGGACGGGGAGCATTCAAGTATGCTGTGGGCGGGAATGTTTATGTTTGCATTTCTTTCTACTTGTATGGAAAGAAACTTACCTTTTGTTTTCACATACACACTTCTAGCAATAACAATTAATGACAGCTAATTAAGATACACTTTAAAATTACCTTTTGTGTCGGTTTTAAAATTTAAAAAAAAATTTAAATAATAATTTTTTATTTAAAATTTAAAAAAATTATTAATGACAGCTAATCAAGACCGGTCCAAATCGTATATATATCATCCACTAAATAATAATAAAAATTAAAAAAAAAATTTCTAACTACTCGTTTTAATAAAAATTATTAATGACAGCTGAAAATGAGGATGTAATAATAATAAATTTTTTTACATCTTTTACTATATAATACAGCTTGAAACGGCTCAAAAGTGAACTATCCAAATTGTATATATATCATCTATTAAATAATAAAAAAATTAAAAAAAAAAAGTTTAAGTACTCGTTTTTAATAATATTAAAAAAAAATGTACGTACAAACCTAACTAGCACTGAAAAAGAGAGTATAAAAAAAGAAAAAACAAACAAACTCAACTACCCAGCCGTTTACCTGCAAGTGCCGGTGAGAAAACCCGGAATCTCGTGCTTTTTAATGAAACCCTATTTAAGATCTTCTTCTCCTTTATTTTTATGATATTAAGAACCTCTCCTTCTCCTAGCTACACATTGCTTGCGATAATGTCGAAGCGCCGAGGCTGCGGCTGTTGGCTGGAAGGGATCGTTCACACAGATGTGTGTTTGTGAGAGGAGACAGCAAGCTTGCGTTGATGGCAAAGGAGAACACAAAGAAACTTTAACACTCTCTATGAAGAAAGGAGAACACAGGGAGCTTTTTAGAATTGATGATTCTTGGAATTGCATCTCAAAGAGTTACTACAAGGCTTCTTAAATACATGAAAGAAAACAAACTAAAATGCCTAAAGTCATGCTCAAGTTGGCTACAATTTAGGATCTATGCATGCTTGTGGACCTATTCTCAAGGTTGCCACTTCAAGCAATATGCACAATGCAAGGAGAGCCACATACCAAGTCATGATTATTATTAACATGCTCCCCCCTAATCTAGACTTCACTCTGAGAGGTCCTTGACTCCAATGTTCCTACGATGCTCTTCAAACATGGATCGGTTCAGAGCCTTTGTCAGGATGTCTGCAGTTTGCTCTTTGCTGCTCACGTACTCCACATCAATCTGTCCCTTCTCGACACATTCCCTGATAAAATGATAGCGTGCATCTATATGCTTGCTTCTATCGTGAAAGACAGGATTCTTTACCAATGCAATTGCAGACTTGTTATCCACCAGTAGCTTTGCTGAACAATTTTCACTCCCTGTCATCATCTCCACCATGCGATTCAGCCAAATAGCTTGACAAGCTGCTGCCGACGCCGCCATATACTCCGCCTCACATGAAGATAATGCCACTGTCTTCTGTTTCTGTGACGTCCAAGTGATCGGACATTTACAGAAGTAGAAGATGATCCCAGTGGTACTCTTGCGATCGTCCAAATCTCCGGCCAAGTCGCTATCACAGTAGCCTTGAAGCTGCTCCTCTACTTGTCCTCTAACAAACTCAAGGCCATAATGTAGTGTGCCCTTCACATATCGCAGTATCTGCTTGATTGCAGCGTAATGAGTCTGCGTCGGTGCCTCCATGAAGCGACTCACCACGCCAACGGAGTATGCGATGTCGGGCCGGGTGTGCGTCAAGTATCGAAGACTTCCAACGATACTCCGATAGTGTGTTGCATCCACCTTTGGGCTTGTATTAGACTTGGTGAGTTTCAGTTTTGCTTCCATGGGTGTTTTGCTTGCATTGCACTCCAACAAACCGGTCTGCTCGAGGATCTTCTTGGCGTAGGCCGTTTGCTTCAGCTTGACTTTATTGACACCTTGCTGCACCTCTATGCCAAGGTAGTAGCTAAGGTCGCCAAGATCACTCATCTCAAACTCATCTTTCATCTGCTGCTTGAACTCCTCCACGTGTCTAAGATTTGAACCGGTGATGATAAGGTCGTCAACATAGACTCCAACAAGCAGCACTTCATTCTCCTGACAGCGCATGTACATGGCATGCTCTTGTGGACATCTGCTGAAACCAAGTGACAACAAGTATGCATCAAGCCTTGAGTTCCATGCTCGTGGCGCCTGGCGTAGACCATACAAGGCTTTATAAAGCTTGTATACTTTGTCCTCGTGACCCTTCACGACGAACCCAGTTGGCTGCGCAACGTAGACATCCTCCTTGAGCTCGCCGTTCAGGAATGCGGATTTGACGTCCATGTGGTGCACACGCCAACCTCGCTGACATGCTAGTGCGAGAATGAGCCGGATGGTTTCCAGCCTAGCCACCGGTGCAAACACCTCATCGACGTCGATGCCTTGGCGTTGAACATAACCCTTTGCAACCAGCCGAGCCTTGTATTTTATGACGTCGCCATTTGGATCCTTCTTGAGCTTGTACACCCATTTCAGCCCTATGGATTGCGCACCCTTCGGCAGATTTACAAGACTCCACGTCTTGTTCTTCTGGATGGCTTCAAGCTCAACCTCCATAGCCCGCTTCCAGTTGAGATCACGTGCAGCTGTGTCATAGCTTTGGGGTTCATCGTTGAGTAGCTTACACATATGAAGCTCACTTGTGTTGTCATAGATATCAAACAAGTCACGATATCTATGTGGTCCACTCCCGTCGACGTTGGGGTCTGAAGCTTCTCCGGTTGGCGGGGTTGCATCACTTGCTCCAGAAGCCTGTCTCACTACAGGCACATTAAACCTTGAGGTCTCAGATTCAGATGTTGTTGGACCAACTCCATCTGGTGGCGTGCGTGGTGTACTTGGAGAACTCGGCATCGTCGCTGGAGATAGTGGTACATGCTCCTCATTGTATTGAACGGTGAAAGTGACAGGGACGACCCCAAGTTGGTTTGCTTCAGTGCTCCAGTCGTGCTGTTCATCTTCTCTAAACACAACGTCACGGCTGACACGTACAGACTGGGTCATGGGATCATAGAGACGATGTCCCTTGGTGCCAGGCTCGACTCCAAGGTACACCATGATAGTGCTCCTGTCCTCCAGCTTTCTTTGGTGATTACGAAGCACCTTGACATGCGCTAAGCAGCCAAATATGCGCAGGTGATGCAGGTTCGGCTTCCTTCCTGTCCATGCTTCGTATGGTGTCACGCCGTCTAGAGCTTTCGTCGGAGACCTGTTCAGTAAATACATAGCATGTCGAATAGCTTCACCCCAGAACCAAGCGGGCATACCTCGAGAATGCAGCAGACTTCGTGCTGTCGCCAACATGGTTCGGTTGCGGCGTTCCACAACTCCATTCTGCTGCGGTGAATACGGGGCTGTGAGGTAGCGTCGAATGCCCTCTTCCTCGCAATACTTGTTAAATTCTCGTGAAGTGAACTCGCCGCCATTGTCAGTTCTGAGCCCTTTCAGCTTGTGACCTGATTCAGCTTCCACCGCCACCTTGAATCGCCGAAAAGTGTTGAAGACCTCGCTCTTCAACGTTAGTAGATACGCCCACATGATTCTGCTGTAGTCATCAACTATGAGCAGAATGAATTTGTTACCTGCTGGTGTCGTTGGAGTAATGGGACCACAGACATCCGCATGCACCAGCTGCAGTGGCGACTTCGCTCTGAACTCTGCCTTGTCGGGAAATGGCTGTCGTGTCATCTTTGTGGTTTGGCACCCGTTGCAAACCTTGTTCAAGTGCTCTATCATCGGCATCCCCTCGACCATCTTCTTTGTGCACATGGTCCGCAGTGCATGGAAGTTGAGGTGGCCCATGCGCACGTGCCAGATCCATGCCACATCTTGTGTCTTCATTGACAAACACACAGGCGAGCACACTCTCAAGGCAAGCTTGTACAAGCAGTTTTCAGTTCGCCTCACCCTTGCAACAAGGGTGTTGTCCCTGTCGTAAAGCTTTAACTGATTACCTCCTATGACGATCTGCCACCCTTGCTTGTCCAATTGCCCCAAGCTGATTATGTTACTCTCTAGCTCAGGGAGGTAGTAGACACCCTCAAGTAGCTTGTGCTCCCCTGTCTTGCATTGCAGAAGAATATTACCAATGCCCTTAATGCTGATCTCCGAGCCGTCGCCGAATCTTACACCGCCGAGGTCCTTCTCTTCAAACTCCAAGAAGTTGGTTCTTTCTCCGGTCATGTGGTTGCTAGCACCGTTGTCCAGGTACCAAAGCTCCTCGGATCTGACAACGTCTTCTACACCATGCCTGGGGATGCTTCCAGTCCCACGCGTCATCTGGCAGGACTTCTCCACGTGAGATGCCACCAGAAGTGTGTCTTGATCATCCTTGAAGTTAACCTTGGCTAGGTTAGCTTCTGGCTCCGGCTTGCTGTGGCATTCGGCAGCGAAGTGCCCGAAGTCACCACACTTGAAGCACTTGGACTTCGACTTGTCGCGAACGGGCTTGTCATTGTCACGCCCGCCTCTGCCGCGGCCCCTCCCGCGACCACGACCACGACCTTTGCCACGCCCACGCCCTCCGGCGTTCGAGCTCTCCGCCACCTCTTGTGACGACTTTTGGTCAGATTTCAGTAGCATGATCTGACCTTGTCGTGGTGCATATGCGCGCATCCGCTCTTCATGCGCCTTCATGGAGCCAATAACCTGCTCCAACTTCTTCGTCTTTAGATCTCCGAACTCTTCAATGGTTGTGGCGAGCGCCACGAACCTCTCAGGTACTGATCGTAATACCTTCTTGACAACGTATGACTCCTCGAGCGTGTCACCAAGAGTTCTGATCTGATTCACCAAGTTTGTCACCTTCGCACTATAGCCATCAACCGTGTCGGACTCCGACATACGGAGTCCCTCAAACTCCCATCGGAGTGTCTGGAGCTTGACCTCCTTGACACGATCATCTCCCAGATGCACTGTGCGCAAGGCATCCCATGCCTCCTTGGCATTCTCCTTGTCAGAGATGTGCATGAAGCTCTCCTCGTCCACCGCATTGAAGATGAGTGCAAGGGCCGCCTGGTCCTTGCGCTCGTTCACCTCCTCGTTGGCCTTGGGCTCAATCGCGCTCCACACGCCTTGTGCGCGCATGTTAGCCCTCATCTTAACCACCCACATAGAGTAGTTAGTACTGGTAAGAATCGGGTATGAGAGTGCCAAGTTGCCTTCCTTCACCAGTGTGGCCATCGGCTGTGTGGTCGCACTCCCGCTAGTACTTGGTGTCTGTGGCGATGCAGCTCCGGGCTTGCCCATCTTCTCAAACGCGAGCTCTGATACCACTTGTTGGCTGGAAGGGATCGTTCACACAGATGTGTGTTTGTGAGAGGAGACAGCAAGCTTGCGTTGATGGCAAAGGAGAACACAAAGAAACTTTAACACTCTCTATGAAGAAAGGAGAACACAGGGAGCTTTTTAGAATTGATGATTCTTGGAATTGCATCTCAAAGAGTTACTACAAGGCTTCTTAAATACATGAAAGAAAACAAACTAAAATGCCTAAAGTCATGCTCAAGTTGGCTACAATTTAGGATCTATGCATGCTTGTGGACCTATTCTCAAGGTTGCCACTTCAAGCAATATGCACAATGCAAGGAGAGCCACATACCAAGTCATGATTATTATTAACAGCGGCAAGGCCGAGTTCCTCCCGGAGGAATCGTTCAAGAGCTGGTCCAACTACGGGCGGGCGCTGAGCGAGACGGGCACCCGGTTGGCCGACCGCGTGTTCGCGCGCTCGCTCGACGAGACGGAGCTGACGGAGGTGAAGGGGAGGAACGGGCACGAGATGAGGAAGACGCTGTCGTGGTGGGACCTCATGTGGTTCGGCATCGGCGCCGTCATCGGCTCCGGCATATTCGTGCTCACGGGACAGGAGGCCAGGCAGGCCACGGGCCCCGCCGTCGTCCTCTCCTTCGCCATATCGGGCGTCTCGGCCATGCTCTCCGTCTTCTGCTACACCGAGTTCGCTGTCGAGATCCCCGTTGCCGGTACGTAATTAAGATTGTATAGTGTTTTATTCATTCCTACTAGTTAATCCTAAATAAAGTTGTGGAACGAAAGAATTCTATTGGTTGCGTCGGTTTTTGGTCGTTCAGGTGGTTCATTCGCCTACTTGCGAGTCGAGCTCGGCGACTTCATGGCCTTCATCGCGGCCGGAAACATCCTCCTCGAGTACATCATCGGCTGCGCCGCCGTGGCCCGCTCCTGGACCTCCTACTTCGCCACCCTCCTCAACCGCGCCCCCAACGAGTTCCGCATCTACGCCCCCGCCCTCGGCGAGGACTACGGCCGCCTCGACCCCATCGCCGTCGTCGTCATCGCCTCCATCTGCTTCGTCGCCGTCCTCAGCACCAAGGCCTCCTCCCGCTTCAACTACGTGGCCTCCATCGTCCACCTCCTCGTCATCCTCTTCATCATCGCCGCGGGCCTCGCCAAGGCCGACGCCAGGAACCTCTCCCCCTTCGCCCCCTTCGGCCTCCGCGGCATCTTCTCCGCCTCGGCCGTGCTCTTCTTCGCCTACGTCGGCTTCGACGCCGTGTCGACCATGGCCGAGGAGACCAAGAACCCCGCCCGGGACATCCCCCTCGGCCTCGTCGGCTCGATGGCGATCACCACGCTGGCCTACTGCGTCCTCGTGCTCACCCTCTGCTCGATGCAGCCCTACACCGAGATCGACGTCGACGCGCCCTTCTCCATGGCGTTCACGGCCGTCGGAATGGACTGGGCCAAGTACGTCGTCGCGTTCGGCGCACTCAAGGGGATGACGACCGTCCTTCTGGTCTCCGCGGTCGGGCAGGCGCGCTACCTCACCCACATCGCCCGCACCCACATGGTGCCGCTGTGGTTCGCCAACGTGCACCAGAAAACCGGCACGCCCGTCAACGCCACCGTCGCCATGCTCGTCGCGACCGCGGTCGTCGCGCTCTTCACGGACCTCGGCATCCTGTCGAACCTCCTCTCGATATCCACGCTCTTCATATTCATGCTCGTGGCGCTGGCCCTTCTGGTACGCCGCTACTACGCGCCGGGCGAGACGTCGGCCACGGACCGGAACAAGATGGTCGCGTTCCTGGTGCTGATCCTGGGCTCGTCGACCGCGGCCGCGGGCTACTGGGCCGCGGGCGGGGAGGGGTGGGTGGGCTTCGCGGCGACGGTGCCGGTCTGGTTCCTGTCGACGGCGGGGCTGTGGCTGGCGGTGCCGCAGGCGAGGGCGCCGAAGCTGTGGGGGGTGCCGATGGTGCCGTGGCTGCCTTCGCTGTCGATAGCGATCAACATGTTCCTGTTGGGATCGATCGACGGGAGGTCCTTCATGAGGTTCGGGGTGTGGACGGTGCTGCTGCTGGTGTACTACCTGTTCCTCGGGCTGCACGCTTCTTACGACACCGCAAAGGCGAGCGAGGCGGCGGCAGCGGCGTCCGTGAACATGGAGGAAGGGAAGGCTGTGGCTGCAGAGGTTGACAGTGCCAATGTAAAGGCTGGGGGGGAAGTGGCAGGACAGATTTAGTAGTATGAGTTTGAATAGGAATTTAGGAGGGAATTATTGTGTACAAAAAATATTTGATGTTCTGCTGATTATTCATATGTAGGATGTTTGTGCTTCTCTTTGAAATGTATGTATGTTATGTTTCACCATTGATATCAATGCATTTCTGCTTCTGTTACTAGTTGCTGCAAGGCTTCTGAAGATATCAGAGGCTTGTCTTGAAACATTTAAGATTTAATCAAAATTGTCAGAAAAATAAAAAACAAGAGAGAAAGGTGGTTAATTAAATAGAGGGGTGTAGGACAATAATTAGACATAAGAGAGAGAGAGAGAGAGAGAGAATTAATTAAATAGAGAGAGACAAAGAGGTATATTTAGCCTTTTTCTTTTGGCAAAAAACACTGACTGTTCTTTATATAACAGAGAAACCATTGAAAGAAGAGTTATATACTGGCCTACACAAACCGAATAACAAGAATATTTCGTATGTTCAAAATATTTTCTACCATAAGAAGCTAAATTTATATATGGTATGACATCTTTACATCACAATTGCAAACATGACACCAGAAAAGATACAAATTTAATCACATTGTATTCACAATGAATTTCTTTTTCTTTTTGACAAGTCATTGTATTCACAAAGTTGCGATGTAAAGAAGAATATCTGTCATACAAGGTTTATAAATACATTACATTGTTTAATTTCTTGAAGAGGAAAATGATAGAAAATACACATCCTCCTCGGCTTGGAATAACACATTTTGCAAATTATACAACACCCTTGTCATAAACACCACCACACAAAAAGCCAGCAAACCATCTCCTGTTGAGTATTAAGTACATACAAACTGAGCTGCTATAGTTTTTTGTTGGATATATACCACACATTTTTACATACAAAACTCTAATCACACTCCACACAAACAAGAAGCCCTCCAACCTGTTACTGGGGCAGCTCATCGTAAAATTAGAACCTTCGAGAAAGAGCAATACTTTAAAGGCATTCCTAACTGTCACTTAAGTGATCGCTTGTTGCTCATGTAACCTTTACCGATGACTATTTCCAACTATTATGGGTCGTTGGGGAGTCTTACCAATGCTCGGGTGATAGGATGATTCTTGAAAACTCCGTAACTCACGTAAGTAATCTAGTCATTCTTAGACTAAGCATGACATATGTTAAGCGTTATACTAGGTAGTGGGCTTTAGTCCCACATCGGATATAATAATAGAGGGAGGGGCCAGCCACTCCTATATATATGTAGTCTTTCTCATCTCTTAGATGGTTAATGGTATAGAAATATGTTTGGCAGGAACTAGACCTCACTTCCTTAGTATATATTACTATCAACACTACAATTGAATTGTTATATCATAATGATTTGATCATTGTAAGTATCCTAGGGTTTCCAATCTTTTGAGTTTCTAGTACGCGAAAAACTTGAGCAGATATCTTTAGGATTTGATGATTTGAAGTTTCATAGAACTCTAAGCTCCCTTGTTCACTGAATTCCTTTGCTTTTGGCTAAGATTTTATTTGAAATATGTGATGCTAGTATAGTGAAACTTTAAACATGCATGTTTGGTTTTGTGATGAAGAAATATTATGTGGAATTGTGACTATTATGAAGAAACTATAACTATTCATTTCATGTCAAATTTGTAGTAAGCTTTTCTAAGCTTGTGTGATCACTAAACATCTGAGTTTCTCAAACTATCCTCTGACGCTCTACATTATCTTTGCTATGGTGATAATAGTCTTTGATATAGACAACAAAGCATGGACACTCTAAATTTAGTACCTTATCCGTATCCCATGGTTTGTATCTTTTGTTGTCATATTCATGTCCATGCAACATATATGACAAATATGATACCACAAACATAACCTATTAGATTACTACTTGTGCGTGGTTTAAAATAAGCTTTGGTTTGGCCTATACCATACATAGAATATCATACTTATTAATTGATACATTAGATGCTTTTAGGTTGAACGAAGATATGGATATCATTTCTTACTCATCTCAATAATGTGATAAATGTTTTCCAAAATGACCATTTTTCACAGTGAAAGAGTACTTCATAGTTGTCTTCTTTGTTCTCTCTCTCTCTTTCTCTCTCTCTCTCTCTCTCTCTCTCTCTCTATATATATATATATATATATATATATATATATATATATATATATATATATATATATATATATATATAGTAGAATACTTGGCACAACTACTATGCGGCCTCCAGCTCACAAGATCTTTCCGTTACAACTGTAGAGATCTTCGCACAGTTGGTGCTGACTATGTGTCCAACTGACAAAGTCACGCACACAACGGGTTGGTAACAACCCCGAGATCTCTTCAACAGCATAACTCAACCAAGACCACGTGACAATCGGCCCATGGCATGCGGCAACAGTTATAACTGCATTATGTTGAAGGAACCTTATGCGGCCACCAAACAAAGGCATATGCGGTACCCATAGCCCATCAGCACGATGACTATAAATATGAGTAACTTGAATATTCTAAATGGGCTTTTTTCTTCTGCTTCAGAGAGAGCATATCACCCCCGGCCAATACAGAGAGCATACCGAGACGAGTGAAGATAGAATGTAAGCTTCCTCACCCTGCTTCGGATCGTCCATGTAGTAAAGGAGATGCCATAACACTTCTTGTCCATCGTCGTACCCCATAATAAAAAATATTGTACTTAGATTGTCCATCCAGGACCTCTTTGTACTTTCTTTCGTTTGCTAGTTAAATCAAGCTCTTTTAGAACCTTCGAATTTAATGGCGAACAAGATGGTGACTCTGTTGGGGACGTCTTTCTCCTCTAATGAGAAAGCTGTGGCACGATCCGACGCAACCAAGCTCGGGTCCACTCAAAGGATGGTGTTGGTCCGCTTCGACTAGCAGGCTTTCGAGGACATGCTCTCCGAGGACAGCGCGAGTCTTTCTCCGAGGCAAGCAAAGCACAAGAAGATCCAAAGGACGCGGGTAGCAAAGGCCAATGGTGTCACTACCCGATTCTAGAAAATAGGGTTGTTTTTTTATTTTTATTTGGTAAATTGTGTATTGTATATAATTAATAATATTTATATTTAATTAGTGATTGTATTATTTTTTTATTGATTGTTTTAGGGTTTTGGCTAGTCTGGACCCATGTCAGACCCTAGTGGACCCATGTCCGACCCAACCCACACCCTTGTGAGACCTATTTTTGGGTTTAGAAATATTTATTATATTTTTAATAGGTTAGTTGGAGAGATTGGGAGTTAGTTTGAGTGCTTTTGGAACGCGAAACCCAAACCCAAGTGAGGGGAGGGCATTTTGGTCATTTGGACATTAGGAAACCCTTTATTATGCTATGGCCGGCCCCCTAACCCCCTTTTCCCAGACCCGACTAGCACACAGCCCCCCCCCCCTCCTCTTCTTCTTCACTACTTCTTCTTCTTCTTCTTCTCCATTCTCCATTTCTTCTTCTTTCCTTCTCCCAAGTTCAAGTAAGTACTCTATTTCTCCTCTTTCTGCTTCTATTCTTCATGGATGTGAATTCTAACCCTATATTCTTCCCCAACCTAGGTGTTTAGAGCCTAGACTTAGTGTGGAGGCTAGATTTGGAGGCTTGGAGCTTGAGGGAGGTGATTTCAAGTAATTTGGAGACTTTGGCCTTGGGATTCCAACTCCCAAGAGGTAAACCCTAACTTTCTCCTTACTAATTGCTCTAATATAGTATAATTAGTGGTTTAGAACCTTCCTAGATCCTAAGGCTACCCGTGGGAGGAAGTTGGAACAAGTTTGGTTGTGTTTGGAGACTTTGACACTAGGTTTTGTGTCAATTTTGGGTAGAATCCGAGATTGGCCCAATTTTGGGTGATGCCCTCGGTTAGACGGACCTAGGTAGACGTTGTCGGGTGTCTTGAGGGTTTGTGCGTGTCTCCGTTCGGACACGTGAAGTCGTGTCGCGGAGAAATGGGCATTTCGGGCGTTTTTGGGGTTTTCGTTGTCGCTGGTTCTATGTGCGTGCGCGTTTTTGCCACGGACCTAGAATCGACGAGTTAGCATTTTTTCTAGGATCTAGATATCGTTTAGAACCCGTGGTTAAATTTTGGGCAAATTCTGAGTTGGTTGGTGTGCGTTTCAGGAGGTTTTCTGAACCGCACACCGCGTGTTCGTCGAAATGACCGAACGACCATTTCGACTTGGTTTCGTAGTTTCTGGCTTGTATGCGCGTTGGGTTAGCTTTGGGGAGTGTGTGCTAGAGTTCTCGGATTATAATTTATATATATTTATGTGTTTGTGCGTGTAGGGGGTGGTTGTGCGCGTGTTGGTGGTGTGTTGTGAGCGTAGTGTTGTGTTGTGTTGTGTTGGGTGTATATGTGTTTATGTGTCTATATATATATGTGTGTGTGTGTGTGTGTCTATGTATATATATTTATATGTATATGTATATATGTTTGTATATCTATATATATGCATATAGGTATTTAGGTATATATATATATATATATATATATATATATATATATATATATATATATATATATATATATTTTCTAGCCTAGATTATTAACTAGGAGTATATCTATATTCTTAAATAGCTAGCTAGAGGGGTAGTTAGAGGGGTGTTAGAGCGATATCTCAATACCTTGAGATATCAAGGTATCTCAATACCTTGAGATATCCAAGGTATTGAGTTTCGAGCGGAGTTTTTGAGCGTTTGCCTAGAAATAGTATTGGAGTGATTTTTATATGTATATGTGTATATATTTACGCGTGCTAGCATAGATTTTAGCGGGTTTAGGCGGGGTGAATGGCCTAGGTCGAGGTATTGGATACCGAGGGTATCCCGGTATCTCGAGGAGGCGAGTTTGAGGGTTTACTAGCTTAATGAGCTAGTTTTGACCTAGAATTTTAGGGCCACCCTAGTTTGACCTAGCTTTGACCATAATTGTCCTCGTTGACCGTAAAAGTTAATGTTTGACCTAGTTTTGACTTAGAGTTGACTTTTTGGACCCGAGTTGACTTTTTGACCCGAATTTTACCGGTTTGACCCGTTCGACATAGAATATCCCTAGAAGCCTATTTTTAATAATTTTATATCAGTTTAAATCCATAGAACCCTGTTTAATTCTGCTTTTCACAATAGGTTCTTGCGATACCGGTCCGGATCTCGATCCTCATCAGTTGCTCAGGACATCAGGCGAGTACCTACCTCTGATAGTTTCCATTTCATGATAATATTTATATCACCTGTTCTAGAACCGTAATACTTAATTCTGACACATTATTACACGAGCTGGTACTAGTGGATCCCGTCATGAGATGTTATCCCCCTTACCGTGTTCAGCGGGTACTCTATCACGTGTATTTCATCATGTGCTTCGGATATTAATTCTCATGTGCTATCATGTGATTCTTATGCTCTCGCCTTCATGTGCGCGAGCTACTTATCATGTACGTAGCGTGTCGTGGTTGGATCCAAGAGTATTAGTGGGGGAGTAGGAGTTGGTTATGTGATCAAAGCCAAACAGTATTCATGTGTATGTCGGTTATGCGACTCACGCATAACGGAGTTATCGTAGTTTATTCATGTGCAACCTAAGCCGATCACATAACGAACTTGTGCTCAAGGCACTTAGCTAGTATTCCTGTTTTCTTACATGCAGTTACTTTTCCATTACTTGTATTGTTCTCCAGTTTACATTGCAGCTACTTTATCTGCTCCATCATGTATTTATTTCCTGTGCATCTTGTATACTTTTCTATTGCTCGTCATATACACCTTACCATGTATTTGGAGTTGCTTTCATAGTTATGTACTTCGCTCCAGTCCTGACTGGGCATATTTTTTCCAGAGGATCCTGAGGATTATTGCTCGACATTCTACGGGTCGGGCGTCGAGGAGTGTTGCGACCCCGAGACTGAGGAGAAGCCCGACGAGGAGACGCCGTTAGCGCCCTAGTTAGCTAGGTGGGTTTTCCTGGGTTGTTCCTAGTTGATTATTTTGGATGACTGTACTGTATTATTATTTTGCTGCTGTGATATTGTAGACTTGGACTGTATATTTTGGATATTGTCTTGCTTTGTGTTTCTTTGTTCTTTGTGATATCATATCCTGCTTTTACTCTTCTCCTAGATCATTGTGATTGAGTCATATATATATTGCGTGGTTGCCCTCCTTTTGGAGAGGTTTTATTAACAGGTTTGTGAGATTTATAGATTGTTGACCTAGAACAGACCTTTACAGCGTTCTACCGCCGATTCTGCGGCTTAGGCTGGACGTACCCACGACTCATGCCTGATTTTTCGAGTACGGGTCGTGACAATTGGGCCTCACCCAATTGCGGAGCAGGGGCTCCCCGTCTCTCTCTGTCGCAGGGACCGTACATCATGTATCTACTGCTCATGTGGCAGCCTCTTTCAACCCGAAGGGTGCTCACCACTTGAAGACCCGCAGGACGTGGGTATCAAAGGCCACCTCACCTCACCCAATTGCAGAACTTACTCTCCTTGTATCTCCCCCTATTGTTGAAGGCGCTAGCCAGGCATCCCCTCAAGCTATCCAAGCGGTATCCTCGTTTGACGCAGAAAACACTCATCACCCAAATTCGGCCAGAAGAAATACTACGATGCCAGATGTTTAGACGCTGATGCAAACTCCATGCGGCCAAGGAGGAGGATGTAGTGCCCCGCTCTGCGTTGTCAATATGTACAAGAGATATTGGTTTGTTGACTCGAGTGGAAGTCTTCTCAGAGAGTTCCCGATCGAAATACAAGATGATTGATCTAAGTGAGTGAGCATAACTTATTCTCTGATTCTAGCACGTCTTAATGATGAATCTGAGTGTTTGAAATGCTTGTTTGCTTAATAAGATAATATTTGTATTGATAATTGTAGAACGAGAACCTGCATGCTTAACTTGAGAACTTGTATGCTTGTCTAAAAAGAGACAGAATAATTGCCATGCTTAGTTAAAGAATCGAATGTTGTTTGCTTAATTACACGAACACCGCTATTGAATGAACAATTGCCATGCTAATAAACAAGAGTAAAAGAATGTTTATATGTTTCCATTGTACGCTAAACAAGAGTAGAACTGCATGCTTAACTAAAAGAGATAGGTAAATCGTGCCATATTTTGCTTGTCATTGATGCTTAAAAGATAGAATAGTTTAAATGCTTGAACGATATCAGAGAGATGGGGGCCAGTCTGCATAGAGATAGAGATGGCGGCCTGTCCGTACAGAATTAGAAGAGAAGATATTGACTATATGCTTGTTTATTGAACTGCTGCATAGTAAGAGTTTATATGATAGATCTGCATTCCATGCATCGGTCTTTAGACAATTTGTGCACAAGGGTAATCCCATAAACGGTTCTAGGGGCATTGGGGATCGTTCGTCCTAGGAGGGATCAGAGGAACACCCTGAGGCAATAAAGTCCTCACGATCAGGGGGTGTTCAAGTCTATAGAGCATGAGTTTTTCATGGACCATAATGTAGTTAGGTCGCATGCTAGGTTAGCCTTCTTGCATACCTAACTGTTTGATGCAGAGACGGACATGAAATAGAATATATGTGCTTATATATATTGTTGCTAACTTGTATGTCTGTTGCAGGGGTAACCATTTGGCGAAAGGGTAAGAATCACTGAATAAGTGATATTCATGCTATCAAACATGCTCTCTTTTATTAAATGCTTTCATAGAGAAGTCTTATTTTTTGTATATGCTTCTATCTTGTTCACACGATAAGATATTATTTATTGATAAGAGAAAAAAATATATGCTAAGAAGACAGTCCACTAGATGCATGCTAGAGTCTTTAAAAGAAAGGGTATGACTCACGAGACACGCTGCGCACCAGAGATAGTAATATGAACTTGCTTATCGTATACGAACTGCTTGTCTTGCCTGCTTGCTTGAATGAATCGAACATGAACTCTGATTTCAAAGATATTTCCAAAAGTAGTAATTTGACCCCGTTCCTGTTCTACATATAACGAACCTAGGTAAAACTAGAAAGTTCACTAGTAATATAATATTTTATAACATAATTACTTAGTATTAGTTTTAGTGAATGTTTCTTTTGTTCGTTGATTTTATACTCACCAGTCCATTTCCAAAGTGCTGACCCGCCAACACTTTGCTTGTTCGCAAGTGTTGGATCATCCGAGGAAGCGATAGCCGAGCCTCATCCCTAGGATCCAAAAATCTAGAGTCGATACCTTAAGCCGTATCGAGATTACTTTGAGCTGCTTTTGTATAAAAGGATGTAATATATGGAACGATGTTATTGTAATCGAGAGAAAGAGAGCTTGAGCAAATTGTAATCTCGGCCAAGCACCGCTTGTATCATATTTTGATTATCAATAAAGAGCTTATTTTCTTATGACATTGTGTTCTTTACTTTTCTGCTATATTTTGTCGCTGCTCCCGTCTTGAATAGCTTACTTGCCCTTGTTCAAGCTATAGCCCAGTGCAAGCGCAGCTTAGACTTGTACGGGATTACGCCCAAGCGAGGACGATCGGTTTCGCAAGGACTCAAGCGAGGACAAACAGTCCCCTACAAAATTGGGGCATGACAGAGGCCTCATAAGACTCACTATACGGCATCGATTGACGGCCTTAGGCAGATGGTCGCATGCGAATCTGGCAGCAGTCGAACCTCTATTTTTGACAGAATCTCACGCATCGCTGACCCTATGTGCCTTGCTGAGAATGGTGAAAACACAAACAGACTCTTCGTACTATGCGCCTACGGGTGCCAAGTCGAAGAAGTCTGGGGCAGTGCAAGCTCATCATGCTCAAGCAACTGTCCACTCGGCTGATCGTTGGAGGGCACCGCTAACTGTTATGCGGGCCCCTGATGGAAAGGTGTATAAGATCGACTCGTGCATCCAGCCCTCAGCGGCAAATGGACTGGGTCCGTCTTGAAAGTCTTCCACTGAAGATCTGAAAAACATTCTTGTACGAAACCTAGATCAGGGAGCAAAAACAACACCCACGCATTCGTGCGCTCGGTCTACCCGTGCTCACGAAAATGGTGCAAAGGTGAGTCAGCCCTCGCCTGACTTGCGCAATATGATCAACCACAAGCACAAGGCGAGGGAGGCAGCTACGACATATGAAGTATCCTCCCCAGGACATCTCTGTGCCAAAACCATCATCAACTGCAGCTGCAACAAAGTGGCAGTACCTACAAGCAGGCAGTTGACATTCCAACGACTGCACCCGACGGCACCTATCTGGTAACAATCCAAGGATCAGGTGCAAACACCCAAGGAGGATGAGATACCATTCACCTTATGTTACTCAACTCAGAAGGACCCTTCTACCATGTAAGGAAGGAAGCCCAACATCTCTAGTCCGTCAATCTCAACCAACGCATTGAGAAGGCGATTACCAAGAGGACCAGCAGCTGGACCTGCGAAAGGAGTTTTCTAGGCCACCCGCTCGCAGAATAAGCTATCAGCTGTTGGGGGGTAGCTCTATCTTAGAACCCCTGGGGGTTACACAAGCTAGGTGTAATAATCCCGCTGGACCTATACGACAATCCAGCATTCCGAGGAGATGAGGATTCCCAAGGAACGGATGCTGAAGTCCATGGGGGTAGCCACCCTAGGAAAGAAGATGCCACCTCCTACGTTGGGGGAAGTACTCCCTCTGAGTCCGAACAGCGCAACACTGCCAACCTTCCCTGACGACTATTTGCTGTAAGAGTATGAAGCAGAAAGTGCTACGTCTACTGTCCCATCCATATCTCCTCATGCAAGAACGACATACATGGCAGGGGACGAGCATGAAGGCCCTAGTGATCGACAACGCCTCGAGATCCTCGAGGCTATGATGCAGACCATGAGCGAATCAATGCAAGCCTGGACCCAAGAAGTGCTAGACATCAAGGCAAGTGTAGCCTCCTGTAAACACCCGGTTTTCAGAATAATTCTAATATAATTTTCCCAAATTTTTTGGCATTTTCTGGATGAAGAGCCAAGGTAATTATTAGTTAAAGATTTTTAAATGCATTTTATTGGTATTAAAATATTATGGAAATAATATTTTATGGTGTAAAATGGAAAATCGGACATGTGGTATTTTTCGGTGAATTTATTGGACTCCGGAGACGCGGTTAAAGTCTTAAAAACTATTGGATTGATAAACCGAACCTAAACCCAAATTAAACCAAACCACCCTGTTTAAACCAAACCAAACCCAGCTTATTGGGTCGGGTCGAGTCGGATCCGAGCCAAATCCGACCCGGACCCAAACCCGCATCGGAAACCCTAGCTACCGGAAATACTGTGCACAGCCTATAAATTTCCGCCTCGACATCCGTGCCCAGCCATCGGAAACCCTAGCTGAACTCCGCCGCCATCTTCTCCGTTCAGTCTCCTCTTCCCTCGCGACCTAGCCGTAGCTCCAATCACCCGTCGACATCCCTTCCTCCCCTACCCGACAGCGGCTGACCCGCCGACCTTTCCGCCAGGCCGTCGACCGCTCAGCCTGACTTCCCCCATCTCCGCCAGGCTGTCGATCTCTCTCCCCCGCGTCTCACTCCTCCTCTGCTCAGGCCGACGAGCGACTCTGCTGTCCTCGATACCTCGATGACAGTTTTCGCCCCACCCTTTGCTCGACGCCTTCCTCCTTCCCACAGCTCCACCGACACAGCAATCTCCGCCGCCGAGCCAACCTAGCCGTGCTTCCCTGACTCCAAGGGACAGCCACCCGAGCGCCGCCCTCTGCCCTAGCCCCGGACGCGGCCAACCCAGGACGCAGCAGCATTCCCGTGACCGGACACAGCAACTCGATACGGACACGAAGTTGACCCTCGGACACGTGGAATTCAGCATTCACGGAGCCCTGTTCAGGTACCATTTCCTCTCACCTCGTAACTCCATTTTAGTTTCCGTCAGTTGCTACGCGTAGATGGTATAACCCTCTCGGTGCCCGTACAACTCGTTCGGTGCATCACGCCCTGTGGTGATCGCACACCGCGATCCAAAAACAGGAAAAACAACGCCCTGTTTCATCCCGGAACTGAGTGCGCCACGCCAAACGGGACGACTTGGTCACACGCGGTCTTTACCGAAACGTGCTCGTCGTTGATACGGACGTGTGGGATTTTGCAGAAGTCAATTCGGATGTGCGTGCACACCGGAATCAATGCGTATCTGTCGACAACGTCCCGTATCCGTCCTTTCTGGAATACGTTGTAACTTTGTGTACACACGTTGGATCGAGACGAAACTTGCGCCATCGGACTCGTAGCAATACGCTGGTCCTGTGACCCAAGTTTGACCAGAACTATAAAATAAAAATATAATATTAGTACAAACAAAATTTGTGTATAAAATTACTCTAACTTTTTAAGGTCTTTCATTCGTACCTGAATCAGTGAAATACATCCACAAATACTCTTGCGATTGGATCTCACAAATTCTGTCAGATTGGCATATAAAAAGGCAAGAGTAGCAGCTCCCCACGCATGCTCAGTAGGTTTTGTCAAATCATCCAAGAATGGTAGAAGCTGCACATTTACCATATTTTCTGATGCATCGAAAAATAGAATTGCACCACATAAACAGAGCAGATACGCTCTAGTGCAACGAATGACCTGGATATATTAAGTGTTATATAGAATTGTACCACTAAATTAAGTCATAAATAAATTTACTAATAAAAATACATACCCGCATTTCATCTACATCAACCACCCCGTCAATAGTGTGATGTAGGTCCATGAAGTTGCCACGGAGCCATGTAAACTTCACAAAATTGTCGTCATTTATACCTGATGGAGGGCTAACACCGAGATACCTCCTGATCAGATCAGATCCCTTTAAGTGCGGATCAAAATATATAGCGTTACCTTTAATAGGTAACCCTAGTATATTTGCCACTTCAAAAAGGGTGATCGTCATCTCGCCGAATGGGAGTTGAAAAGTGTTGCGTTCGGGCCACCAACGTTCCGCAAGACTTACAACTAAATGAAGATCGTGGATTAAATATCTAACACGATCTATATAGTGGAATCCAAAGGATTCCACCAAAGCCTTTTGGACCAAATTTAGCTTCCATGTACGATAATTTCTTTCGGTCCGCCAATGTACATGGATCCGGGTTCGTAAACCAAGATCATGGTCGTATAACTATAAAAAAATATATACATTATATTTTGTGTGTAAATTACAAAAGTTGAAAACTTGTAATTTCAAAAATTACCTCGCCAGTAAATATCTGACTAGAAATGTTGTCTTCACGTTGCTTAATAATAAGCTGGGTAGTCGGTCCGCCAGGAATACGACCGTCATTGTGGGTTGCCATCTCCAAAAATGTTTAGTAGAATATGTGAGTAGTAGTAGGAGGAGGAGGAGGAGGAGGAGGAGGAGGAGGAGAAGAATGTGTGAGGAGGATTCGGTAGTGGGGGGTGTTTATAGGGAGGGAAGGGGAGGGGATGGGGGGGGGGGGGTCTCCGAGAGAAGGGGAACGGTCGTGGGTGGGTGGTCTCCGAGGAAGGGGAGGGGTCAGGAGCAGAGACAGTAGCCCGCCAACTGAGTTGGCGAGCGGTCTCTCGTAGACTGTGTCCCGCCATCTCAGTTGGCGAGTAGTGTCTCGTGGCCTGCGCCCCGCCAACTGAGTTGGCGAGCGACCTCTCGACGAGTGCGCCCCGCCAACTCAGTTGGCGTGTAGTCCTCCTCACTGCAATTACTCCCAACTTTTCCCTTTTTTATAATTTTATATAATTTTATTACTTTATACGAAAAAAACTGTATTAAGAACCTCTCCTTCTCCTAGATAAAATTAGGGATTTTTACAAATATATATATTTATACGAGATACACCTAAACTACTTTCAACAATAAATCTCCATGCTTCTTCACTATTTATTACTAAAAAAGTATCCGTAAAAAACTACATAATAACGAATTCATAAGTAATAGAAAAAAATTCTGAAATAATATTTCGTACATTTTCAAAAGAGACATTATGATATGTACAAATTATACCAGATGTACCTCCCTCGTAAGATAATCCGTTTAGTGTACCTCCATAATAGCAAATCAGTATTAGCATTTGATCTATGGCTAAAACTTCAATATTGAAAAAAAATCGCACTTAATTAAAACTTCTACGATACATTCACTGGAAGGGTAAATAGCAGAGGAGTGATTGGTGAGAGTTCTGAGTTTGAGTTGGATAACATGTATATATATATATATATATATATATATATATATATATATATATATATATATAGCGTATATGATCGTTAATAACCGTTATATATAGCGTATATGATCGTTAATAACCGTTACAAATGTTAACATTTGAAATATAAACGTTCTAAATCTATCCGTTAAAATTGTTATCGTTAAAATCTATCCGTTTAACTCTGGGAGGGAAAAAATTAAATAAATAAATAAATACCAAACTTACGCCCCTTTTTCAGGCGATAGTTCAAAAAAAAATTAATTTACAAACTTACGTCCCTATTCCAGACGTAAGTTACCAAGTTTAATTTATAATTAACGGGTAATTAAAGGACTTGTTACGAAAAATATAAAAAAATTAATAAAGTAAAGTTATGTCCTGTTTAAGGACGTACATATAAATTATGCCATAATGTTTGGCGATAATGTGCTCTGTATACATTTTTTCGGAATTTTATACTTTTTATCTAATTAAGTTAAAGTTTAATGCTCTTTATGTAATTTTTGGTTCTTTTTAATCATTTTAGAACACATACAATGAACATGCTAAAAGGAGAGGTGCTGAATGCATAGATGAGGACGGGGAGCATTCAAGTATGCTGTGGGCGGGAATGTTTATGTTTGCATTTCTTTCTACTTGTATGGAAAGAAACTTACCTTTTGTTTTCACATACACACTTCTAGCAATAACAATTAATGACAGCTAATTAAGATACACTTTAAAATTACCTTTTGTGTCGGTTTTAAAATTTAAAAAAAAAATAAATAATAATTTTTTATTTAAAATTTAAAAAAATTATTAATGACAGCTAATCAAGACCGGTCCAAATTGTATATATATCATCCACTAAATAATAATAAAAATTAAAAAAAAAAATTTCTAACTACTCGTTTTAATAAAAATTATTAATGACAGCTGAAAATGAGGATGTAATAATAATAAAAAAATTTACATCTTTTACTATATAATACAGCTTGAAACGACTCAAAAGTGAACTATCCAAATTGTATATATATCATCTATTAAATAATAAAAAAATTAAAAAAAAAAGTTTAAGTACTCGTTTTTAATAATATTAAAAAAAAAATGTACGTACAAACCTAACTAGCACTGAAAAAGAGAGTATAAAAAAAGAAAAAACAAACAAACTCAACTACCCAGCCGTTTACCTGCAAGTGCCGGTGAGAAAACCCGGAATCTCGTGCTTTTTAATGAAACCCTATTTAAGATCTTCTTCTCCTTTATTTTTATGATATTAAGAACCTCTCCTTCTCCTAGCTACACATTGCTTGCGATAATGTCGAAGCGCCGAGGCTGCGGCAAGGCCGAGTTCCTCCCGGAGGAATCGTTCAAGAGCTGGTCCAACTACGGGCGGGCGCTGAGCGAGACGGGCACCCGGTTGGCCGACCGCGTGTTCGCGCGCTCGCTCGACGAGACGGAGCTGACGGAGGTGAAGGGGAGGAGCGGGCACGAGATGAGGAAGACGCTGTCGTGGTGGGACCTCATGTGGTTCGGCATCGGCGCCGTCATCGGCTCCGGCATATTCGTGCTCACGGGACAGGAGGCCAGGCAGGCCACGGGCCCCGCCGTCGTCCTCTCCTTCGCCATATCGGGCGTCTCGGCCATGCTCTCCGTCTTCTGCTACACCGAGTTCGCTGTCGAGATCCCCGTTGCCGGTACGTAATTAAGATTGTATAGTGTTTTATTCATTCCTACTAGTTAATCCTAAATAAAGTTGTGGAACGAAAGAATTCTATTGGTTGCGTCGGTTTTTGGTCGTTCAGGTGGTTCATTCGCCTACTTGCGAGTCGAGCTCGGCGACTTCATGGCCTTCATCGCGGCCGGAAACATCCTCCTCGAGTACATCATCGGCTGCGCCGCCGTGGCCCGCTCCTGGACCTCCTACTTCGCCACCCTCCTCAACCGCGCCCCCAACGAGTTCCGCATCTACGCCCCCGCCCTCGGCGAGGACTACGGCCGCCTCGACCCCATCGCCGTCGTCGTCATCGCCTCCATCTGCTTCGTCGCCGTCCTCAGCACCAAGGCCTCCTCCCGCTTCAACTACGTGGCCTCCATCGTCCACCTCCTCGTCATCCTCTTCATCATCGCCGCGGGCCTCGCCAAGGCCGACGCCAGGAACCTCTCCCCCTTCGCCCCCTTCGGCCTCCGCGGCATCTTCTCCGCCTCGGCCGTGCTCTTCTTCGCCTACGTCGGCTTCGACGCCGTGTCGACCATGGCCGAGGAGACCAAGAACCCCGCCCGGGACATCCCCCTCGGCCTCGTCGGCTCGATGGCGATCACCACGCTGGCCTACTGCGTCCTCGCGCTCACCCTCTGCTCGATGCAGCCCTACACCGAGATCGACGTCGACGCGCCCTTCTCCATGGCGTTCACGGCCGTCGGAATGGACTGGGCCAAGTACGTCGTCGCGTTCGGCGCACTCAAGGGGATGACGACCGTCCTTCTGGTCTCCGCGGTCGGGCAGGCGCGCTACCTCACCCACATCGCCCGCACCCACATGGTGCCGCTGTGGTTCGCCAACGTGCACCAGAAAACCGGCACGCCCGTCAACGCCACCGTCGCCATGCTCGTCGCGACCGCGGTCGTCGCGCTCTTCACGGACCTCGGCATCCTGTCGAACCTCCTCTCGATATCCACGCTCTTCATATTCATGCTCGTGGCGCTGGCCCTTCTGGTACGCCGCTACTACGCGCCGGGCGAGACGTCGGCCACGGACCGGAACAAGATGGTCGCGTTCCTGGTGCTGATCCTGGGCTCGTCGACCGCGGCCGCGGGCTACTGGGCCGCGGGCGGGGAGGGGTGGGTGGGCTTCGCGGCGACGGTGCCGGTCTGGTTCCTGTCGACGGCGGGGCTGTGGCTGGCGGTGCCGCAGGCGAGGGCGCCGAAGCTGTGGGGGGTGCCGATGGTGCCGTGGCTGCCTTCGCTGTCGATAGCGATCAACATGTTCCTGTTGGGATCGATCGACGGGAAGTCCTTCATGAGGTTCGGGGTGTGGACGGTGCTGCTGCTGGTGTACTACCTGTTCCTCGGGCTGCACGCTTCTTACGACACCGCAAAGGCGAGCGAGGCGGCGGCAGCGGCGTCCGTGAACATGGAGGAAGGGAAGGCTGTGGCTGCAGAGGTTGACAGTGCCAATGTGAAGGCTGGGGGGGAAGTGGCAGGACAGATTTAGTAGTATGAGTTTGAATAGGAATTTAGGAGGGAATTATTGTGTACAAAAAATATTTGATGTTCTGCTGATTATTCATATGTAGGATGTTTGTGCTTCTCTTTGAAATGTATGTATGTTATGTTTCACCATTGATATCAATGCATTTCTGCTTCTGTTACTAGTTGCTGCAAGGCTTCTGAAGATATCAGAGGCTTGTCTCAAGTCCAAAAGTCCTGCATAATCAATCAAAACCTTAAAGTTATTCCCTGCCACCAGCGACTCTCCACACTTTTTCAAATATTAATACAATGAAACATTTAAGATTTAATCAAAATTGGACGGGGTAGGACAAAATAATTAGACATGAGAGAGAAAGAGAGAATTAATTAAATAGAGAGAGACAAAGAGGTCTAATCTATTGGATATATTTAGCCTTTTTCTTTTGGCAAAAAACACTGACTGTTCTTTATATAACAGAGGAACCATTGAAAGAAGAGTTATATACTGGTCTACACAAACAGAATAACAAGAATTGTGTAAATTTCTTGGACACAAATTACAGTTAGCAAGCAGATACTTCTAAGGCATGTTGAAAATATTTAATTCATAATATTCAATAAAGAAACACATTGGTTCCAAGATGAAGACTTGACCATGAAGAAGTTTAAAAAGTTGTGTAAAACCAATAAGTCAAGTTCATTGTTGCATGCATGAATGTATTTAGAAAAACTAAGAGTCATGTTTATTGCTCTTGATGTATTTTGAGTTCTATAAATAGCTATGTAAGCAAAGGATTGAAGTGTAGCAAGTAATCAAACAAGTAAAACCTCTAGTAAAAACATCAAATCTCTAGCCTAAAAATCTCTCTTGTTCTTTACTTGTTTGTGTTCTTTTCTTAACACCACACTTCCGCACATAAAAACTCCAACAAATTTGGTATCAGAGCCAGCTTTTGTGGCTGGTCTCTTTACCATTCTTCTCTCTATCCAAACCTCTTTCAATCACCAAAATATATTTCACCATGTTTGCTCTTACCTCTAACCAAGTACCCATCTTTGATGGAGAACATTACGATTATTGGAGTAGTCAAATGCAAACATTGTATATCTCCCTAGATCTTTGGGAAATAGTGGAGAGTACATATGAAGAGCCACCGAAAGAAGGATCGAGTGCAACATGGAGTGAAGAAAATCAAAAGCTATACAAGGAGAATGTTCGTAAAGATGCAAGTGCCTTAAGATATCTCCAATAAGGTGTAAGTAAAACCATTTTTCCTAGAATCTTTGGTGCAAAAAAGGCAAAAGTGGCATGGGACATACTAAAATAAAGTTTCAAGGGAGATGAGAAAGTCACCTCCTTGAAGCTGCAATCTCTTTGGAGAGATTTTGACAACATGGCAATGAAAGAAGGCGATGTAATGCAATCTTTTCTCTCAAAAGTTGCTGAAATCGTGAACCAGATTCGAAGTCTCGGAGATATTATTGAAGAAAGAAAAATTGTTCAAAAAGTTCTAAGAAGTCTACCAATGAAGTTCGATCATGTTGTCGCAGCCATAGAGGAGTCTAAAAATCTTTCCACTTATACTTTCAATGAATTGATGAGCTCTCTTCAAGTTCATGAAGATAGGTTGATTAGATCGTCAAATCAGCCCATGGATCAAGCTTTTCAGTCCAAACTTCAAATTTCGGACAAGAAAAGTTCAAGAGGACATCAAAGTGGAAGAGAAGGCTTCAACAACAATAAAGGAAAGAAGCAAAGAAATTTCTTTAAAGGAGGAAAATAACAACAATCTGAAAATTTATTTTTGGGTTGTCGCATTTGCAAGAAAACCAACCACGAAACCAAAGATTGCTTCTTTAGATGCAAGAGCTGCAAGGATACGGACCACTCATACACAAAGTGTCCAAGGAAGGGCAGAAACGACAAAGAAGAAGCCAATTTCTCCAAGTACGAAGGTGATCAACTCTTTTGTTGCATGAATGAACAAAAAGAATTTGAAAACGTGTGGTATGTCGATAGCGGCTGCAGCAACCACATGTGTGGAGATCGTAGTATCTTCATAGAGTTGGATACTAGCCACACTTCACAAGTAAAACTTGGAGACGAGAAAATTCAAGAAGCAAAAGAAAAAGGCGTAATTGCTGTCAACACAAAAGGAGGTAACCAAAAGCTCATTAGTGATGTTCTTTATGTTCTGAATCTCACTCAAAATTTATTGAGCGTCGGTCAACTATTGCAAAAGGAATATTCGGTGTCTTTTGATGATGGAAAGTGCAGAATATTTGACAAAAAAAGCAGCACTCCAGTGGTTACAATCCAAATGACATCAAATAAGGTTTTTTTTTCCTTTGTTATGCCTTCTGGAAGGGAAATGGCCTTCAATGGAGAAAGTGTTGATAAATTCCAGCTGTGGCATTTGAGATATGGTCATTTGTACAACAAGGGGCTGCAATTACTCAAGCAAAAGAATATGGTTGTTGGTCTTCCACCAATCGAAAGAAATGATCGAGTTTGTGAAGGGTGCATTTTCGGCAAAATGCATAGGCTACCTTTCCCTAAAGCTTCTTGGAGAGCCAAAAGTCCATTGGAGCTGATTCATTCCGACATTTGTGGTCCTATAAGGACTCCATCTCTTGGTAACAAAAGATACTTCATTCTTTTTGTCGATGACTTTACTAGAATGATGTGGTTATATTTTTTGCATGAAAAATCGGAAGCTTTTTCTGTTTTTCTACAATTTAAAACTCTTGTAGAAAATCAAAGTGGATTGAAAATCAAGACATTGTGCACCAATCATGGTGGTTAGTTTCTCTACACTCCATTCATGGAGTATTGCAAGCAAAATGGGATCCAAAGGCAACTCACCGTTCGTAGAAGTCCACAACAAAATGGTGTAGCCGAAAGAAAAAAATAGAACAATTGTCCAGATGGCGAGGAGTATGCTTCAAGGTAAAAAATTGGATAAAAAATTCTAGGTTGAAGCTGTTCACACAGCTATTTACATACTCAATCGATCTCCGACAAAGGCGGTTCTAAATCAAACACCATTTGAGGCTTGGCATGACAATAAACCAACAGTGGATCACACGAGAGTTTTTGGTTGCTTTGCTTACTCTCATATTTCAGTTCCAAACCATGATAAATATGATGAAAAAGCCGAGAAATTGATCTTTATTGGCTACAGTGATCAGTCAAAAGGTTAAAGACTTTATAACCCGGAAACTAATAAACTCATCATCTCAAGAGATGTGATTTTTGATGAAATGAGTGCATGGAATTTGGAGGAAAAATCTTCACATAACTTGGTGACAAATGATTCTTTGGAGCCATCATTTGTACAAGAAGAGCAGCAGCAAAATGGGAGTGAAACTCCATTTACAAGTCCTCAAAGAACACCCCAAAGAAGTTCCTCAAGTTCTTCAAGTTCGGATTCCGAATCACCTCCAAGAAAAGTACGATCTTTGAGTGATATTTATGAAAATTGTGATGTTGCATTTTTTGGTTGTGAACCTCAGAATTTTGAAGAAACAACAAAAGAAGAAGTTTGGAGGAAAGCAATGGATGCCGAAATTGAAACAATTGAGAAAAATAAAACTTGGGAGCTTGTGCACTTGCCGCAAGGAAAAGAAGTAATCGGCTTGAAATGGGTCTTCAAAACCAAACTTAATGAAGACGGTTCTATCCAAAAACACAAGGCGAGATTGGTTGCAAAAGGGTATTCGCAACATCTCGGGATATACTTCAATGAAACATTTGCACCGGTAGCACGAATGGAGACAATCCGGTGTGTTCTTGCAATTGGAGCTCAAATGGGGCTGAATATCTACCAATTGGATGTCAAATCTGCATTCCTCAATGGAGAACTAGAAGAAGAAGTTTATGTTCATTAACCTCCAGGTTTTCAAGTTGTCGGGAAGGAGAAAAAAGTGTATCGGTTGAAAAAAGCTCTCTACGGATTAAAACAAGCGCCCCAAGCGTGGAATAGCAAGATTGATGGATACTTTTGCAAAAATGGATTTCTAAAAAGTCCAAGTGAGCCCTCACTTTACGTAAAAAAAGAAGGTACTAAAGATTTTTTGATCATTTGCGTATATGTTGATGATCTTATATATCTTGGTACTAACATGAAAATTGTGGAGGAGTACAAGAAAAATATGATGCAAGAATTTGAGATGTCCGATTTGGGATTTATGAGATATTTTCTTGGAATACAAGTGAAGCAATCCAAGGGGGAGATTTTTATCTCTCAAGAAAAATATGTGGATGATTTATTGAAAAAGTTTCACATGAAAAATTGCAAGCCCGTGGCAACTCCTTCAACGATGAATGAAAAGTTGCAACAAGATGATGGTGCTGGAAAAATAGATCCGAAGGTGTATAGAAGTCTTGTTGGCTCGCTGATTTATCTCACAAACACAAGACCCGATATAGTATATTCTGTTAGCTATGTCTCGCGGTTCATGAGTGAGCCTAGCAAGCTTCATTTTGCAGCAGCAAAGAGAATCCTACGATATCTTCAAGGAACAAAGAAGTAAGGCTTGAAGTATCAAAGAAGACAATGCTTTGATTGGGTTCACGGATAGTGATTGGGCTGGTTCGCTAGATGATAGAAAAAGTACTTCGGGCTATGTTTTCTTTCTTGGTTCAAAAGTAATTGCATGGAGTTCTAAGAAGCAAAAAACATTTGCTTTATCTTCAAGCGAAGCAGAATATATTGCAGCAACGGATGCCGCTTGTGAAGTTGTTTGGCTTAGAAGAATTCTCTCAGATTTGCAAGAAGAGCAAAAGCAAGTGCAAGCTACAACTATCTTTTGTGATAACATGTCTACCATTGCGATGACTAAAAATCCAGTCTTTCATGCAAGGTCCAAGCATATCGAGCTACGTCATCACTACATACGTGATCTTGTTAGCAAAGGAGAAATTTTAATGGAGTTTGTTAACACCAATGATCAAGCAGCTGATTTTCTTACAAAGACAGTGACAATCGAGAAGTTCAAGAAGATGTTAAAAATTATGAATTAAGAGGGGGTGTTGAAAATATTTAATTCATAATATTCAATAAAGAAACACATTGGTTCTAAGATGAAGACTTGACCATGAAGATGTTTGAAGAGTTTTGTGTAAAACCAATGAGTCAAGTTCATTGTTGCATGCATGATTGTATTTAGAAAAATTAAGAGTCATGTTCATTGCTCTTGATGTATCTTGAGTTCTATAAATACCTATGTAAGCAAAGGATTGAAGTGTAGCAAGCAATCAAGCAAGTAAAACCTCTAGTAAAAACATCAAATCTCCAGCCTAAAAATCTCTCTTGTTCTTTACTTCTTTGTGTTCTTTTCTTAACACCACACTTCCGCACATAAAAATTCCAACAAGGCAAGCAACAAAATTTCATATGTTCAAAATATTTTCTACCATAAGAAGCTAAATTTATATATGGTATGACATCTTTATATCACAATTGCAAACATGACACCAGAAAAGATACAAATTTAATCACATTGTATTCACAATTAATTTTTTTTTCTTTTTGACAAGTCATTGTATTCACAAAGTTGCGACGTAAAGAAGAATATCTATCATACAAGGTTTATAAATACATTACATTGTTTAATTTCTTGAAGAGGAAAATGATAGAATATACACATCCTCCTCGGCTTGGAATAACACATTTTGCAAATTATACAACACCCTTGTCATAAACACCACCACACAAAAAACCAGCAAACCAACTCCTATTGAGTATTAAGTACATATAAACTGAGCTGCTATAGTTTCTTGTTGGATATACCACACATTTTTACATACAAAACTCTAATCACACTCCACACAAACAAGAAGCCCTCCAACCTGTTACTGGGGCATCTCATCGTAACATTAGAACCTTCGAGAAAGAGCAATACCTTAAAGGCATTCCTACAATCCTCTTACACCGTACTATATACATTAGGCTTATTTTACGTATCTATCTTGAGAAGGGAATTGAGGGAAGTACTGTTGAAACTGTTAGAGTTAATCCTGTTAAGAAGGTTGAAGAGGTTGTTATTTGGGTTTCAATAAATCCTAGTCTTTAGAAATTTTATTATTTGATCTATGCTTTTGATTTATTATCACTTAGTTAAAATATGGTTAGAGGGTGCTACTTTTATGCATTCTGTTAGAGTTGTAAATGGCTATTTAAAGGCCAAGTTGAGTTTGAACAATACACAAATTATTCTGATCAAGAATCAAATACTCCTCTCAACTTAGATTTGGTATCAAAGCTATGCCGACATCTATGAAGGAGACCTCATTCACCTTCAAGTATCCCATGCTGACACGGACCAACTATGCAGATTGAGCTCTCTTAATGAGAGTCAACATGCAGGCGCAAGGCCTGTGGAGGACGATCGAACCCAGAAAAGCAGACTACCATGACGACATGATGGCCCTGTCCGTCATACTCCGTGTCGTGCCGCCAGAGATATTACGGATACTGGCAGTGAAAGACACTGCCAAGGAAGCATGGGACGTTGTGAAGATGATGCGGATGGGGGTTGAGCGCATGTGCGAGGCCAAGACACATAAATTATGCGCTGACTTCGAATCAATGAAGTTCAATGATGGCGAGTCCGTTGAGGACTTCGCGATGCGGCTCACAGGACCCGTCAACGACCTGCAACTACTCGGCGACGAAATGGACGACGAGAAGGTAGTTAAAAAACTCCTTCGAGTCATTCCATCCAAGTACATGCAAGTCGCCATCGCCATTGAGACTTTAGTGGATCTCAAGACGCTTTTAATTGAAGAGCTTACCGGTCGGCTTCTAGCCGTCGAGGAACGGTACGATCTTCGAAGCAACTCCGGCGACACAAGTAGCCGCCTTCTCCTTTCCGAAGAGGAGTGGCTCGCTCGCACGAAGCAAAGGAAGCAAGGCTAGGCCTACTCCTACGGCGACAAAAGTTGCGGTCGCGGGCGCGGCAAGCCAAGAGGTCGTGGCCGCGGTGACACGAACAATTGTGGCATCTACGGTCACTGGGCGAAGGACAGCAGCAAGCCGTAGCGCGATGAGCGTGCCAATCTGACGCAAGCAGATGACGATGAGCATGCACTACTGATGGCGCAGGAGTACACGCTCGCCGAGACCACCATGGGCACGACCAACAACGTCGTACTCGACAAGGTGCATGCTCAGGTGCATCTGGGCCGTGAGGATGACCACCACGGCGAAGCATGGTACCTCGACACCGGCGCCAGCAACCACATGACGGGCTGCAAGGAGGTCTTCGCCGAGATGTACACTGAAGTCACGGGCTCCATCAAGTTTGGTGACGGATCCGTCGTCGACATCCGAGGGCGTGGCACGATGATGTTTACGTGCCAGAATGGCGAGCACTGCGCCCTCACCAGCGTCTACTTCATCCCGAAGCTACAAAGCAATATCATCAGCCTTGGGCAGCTCGATAAGAACGACTACCAAGTCTTGATCGAAGGCAGCGTGCTCTCGATTCGAGATCGTCAGCAATGCCTCCTCGCCAAGGTAAAACGTGCCTGAAATTGACTGTACATTCTATATTTTGATATTGTACAACCATTGTGTTTAACATCATGACTCAATGACGATGCATGGCGGTGACATGCACGGTTCGACCACCTCAACTTTGAAGCACTCGGGAAGTTTCCATGCATTGTTGATAGGTATTGAGGAGTATGTGTTATGATATCGTAAGTTGGTCATTTGTTGAGGATTTGATGACTAATGACAAATTGATTGAGGAGTATGTGTTGTGATATCATAAGTTGGTCATTGGTTGAGGACTTGATAACTAATAACAAATTGATAGAGGAGTAGCTATGTATATGTGAGCTATGTATATGTGAAACGGTGTTCGAATAATAAAATAATAGTTTTATAATTGAGGGTTTAATAATTAATAATTATTTTATTTGAGGATGAGCATAGCTTGAACTACTGAAAATACCGTGATTGAGGATTTGGTTTGATGATGTTATACGGAAGATTGATCGTATTAGATGCAACGTACCTCTAGTTAACCTTAGTCAACCCTCTAGCTTAGTGTCTATGTCAGCTATGTAACTAAAATGGAAGCCTATGCTAGACATGTGTCACCTCTTATTTTAGAATATCATCGTAATAGTTTATTGATTGAGCTTGTATCTCGTCTCTAGGTACTACGGGATCCGTGTACTTGGACGTTATACCGGAGCCCCATCTTCAGCATCCGGATCCAGGCAAGTGTACCTTACCATCCTGTATCTCAGTTACCAGATATTTATTTATTATATATATTGTGCATATTTTGGATCATAATTGTTACTTCGCATCCGGGTCATAACCGGGTGCAGACGTTCGTCGATAACGTCTGGTAACGATTGGTAGATGTTCGCAACACCTTGATGTACACACTTGGTTACATCATAACCCTAGGACACATTCAGACACCATCATCGTGCCAGATTTTTTGTATCCTGATACTGTCATCATAACCGAAATCTAGGACGACTTTAGGGTCGTAATTGTTGATAGTTACTTCAGTATGATGAGACTGATAGATGGAGGTTCAGGTTCAACGAACACTCGTTGACCTCTTTGGAAGGAAAAGACAGTTACTAGACGTTTGGACTCTTCTGCACGCGCTATATATATGTATAGGTCCTATTTATGTAGTGATCCTGTATCCGGAGTAGTAGTATCACCCGTGTGACTCTGTGCTCGGAGCTACGGTACGTCCCGTGTGTCTCTGTGTTCGGAGCTACGATTTTATTTTGGACAGCCCACGCGTCGAACATTATCTTCAAAATTGTGTCTCACTTAGGTGGTTATGCTACTAGATTACACCGGCGTTGTACTTGTTTCTTTCTGTTATACTATGACATACTATTTTGTACCTTGTTACGTCCCTCTGAAGACCTGGTCCCATGCCAATTTTGCAGCATAGAAGATTACGGAGCCTTTGGAGTTGCTGATGGAGTTGCTTATCTTGCAGGCATTGGTACCAGATACTTATATCATTTCTATCGGAGTTATGGTTATTTTATTAATATTGTTTATTCATCTGCTATTGTAGCCTAGTTTTTATAGGCTCATTTTTTTTCGAGTCTATTCAAGTTTGTGTGTTACTGGGCGGCCGACTTTAGCACATGTAGCTCATTCTTGTGTATTTTTATTTATTATGGATTGAGACGTAGATATTTATATTAGTGGCCATTATATTACATCTTATACGTATTCAAGTCGGATCAGAGTCTGGTCGAATGCGTAACTAGCATGTTGCGTATTCCTAGTCCTACGTATGTTGGGACTGGGGTATGACATATTTTTGTGGTGGCCCACGCAGGTCAAGAGCATATCGTTTCGGTTACATTACTGTACCAAACGAGCCTACAGTTTAGGATTTATTGTTGAATATGATCTCAATCCATAATCGATTTTAAAAAAAACTCCCTTTGTATTTGATTATCACCCTTGGACTTCCAAATTATATTCTTTCATTTTCATCAATATCGTTATCATTGTTTCTCATCTCCTTTTAATTCGGAAAGACAAATGCTTGTGCCTGATGGTTCCCTCCAGAAGAAGATCGTACTCCAGACGACAGAGGATATGATTTGTGTAACATTCTCTGAGAAGATTGTTACCCTCAGTAGGGTAGGTTGATAGGTTCTTTTTGGATTCTAGAACTAGTGTAGAAAGTTAGCAAGAGAATTAGACCTAGAAGTATGTTCCTAGAACTGGTAAAACCCTATCCGTACGTGAGATAGAAGTGATTTGGAAAGTACTGGGAGCTAGAAAGATCGTTGACCCTAACCCTCTAGAATAATTTATGGAAATGCATAGCCAGATGCTAGAAATTAGTTGTCGTATATGATAGCAATACTAGGAATAAAATTATAAACTGGAGAAGATAAAATTTTAGGCTCTCACCTGGAAGATGATGATCTTATACCAGGAATTCTAGCATGTGCTTGGGTGATACCATTATTATAATTGCACTATGTTACTCGGAGCAATAAATAACGGAAAGAAGAAATTTGAGGAATACAATTATAGAAAGAAATTTGAGGAAAAGATTAATTATACATTAGGGAAGGAATAATTTTTTTTTGAGGATTGGTGTTGTAAATAGAATGGGAGAATTCATAATGAGGTTAAGTCTAGACCATGACATTGTCCTAGGCATGGATTGGTTGAGCTAATACCACGCGATGCTAGATTGTCGACGTGGTTGCGTTATTTTTAGACCATCAGATCACCCTGAGTTTGAGTTTCTTCGGGGAGCTCGAGAGCATAGTGTCCAACCTACCTTAGCGATACACATTTCAGAAGGTAAACCGGTGTACCCTCACTGTATATCAGAGCTTGAGGACGTATTTTCAGAGGATCTACCAGGCCTGCCACCTGACAGCGAGATAGAGTTCACTATAGAGTTGACTCCCGGAGCCGAGCCAGTTACTTCCCCGTCTACAAACTAGCACCGAAGGATTTGGTTGAGTTGAAGGTCCAAGTAGATGATCTCTTAGACAAGGGTTTCATTCGGGCTAGTATTTCTCCATGGGGAGCACCCATCTTATTTATCCGAAGAAGCACGAGACGGTACAGTTGCGTATCAATTACAGTGCGCTAAATATTGTAACGATAAAGAACAAGTACCCTTGTCGCTCATCGATGATTTATTTAAATCAGCTAAGTGAGCGCATGTGTATTCTCGAAGATCGATCTCAGATCCGACTATCATCAGATCAATGTACGAAGGGAGGATATTCCAAAGACAACTTTTTAGACGAATTACGAGGACTATGAGTTTCTAGTCATGCCGTTTGGTTTAACCAACGCGCCAACAGTATTTATAAGCCTGATGAACAAGGTTTTCCACCAGTACATAGATAAGTTCGTGGTGGTATTTATCGACGACATCTTGGTATATTCCAAGAGCCAGGAGGAGCACGAGAGGCATCTCAGGATCGTGTTGGAGACGCTGAGGCAGGAGAGGCTGTATGCCAAGCTCAGAAAACGTGAGTTCTGATTGGATAGAGTATCATTCCTAGGACACATAATCAGAGATAGACTATCAGTTGACCCAGAGAAGATTGCTGCAGTAGAGACGTGGCCTACCCCTACATCAGTTACGAAGATTAGGAGTTTTTTCGGACTTGTCGGATATTATCGAAGGTTCATGGAAAACTTCTCGAGGATCGCTGTGCCTATGACGCAGTTGACGCATAAAGGCGAGAAATTTATCTGGGCTGAGGAGTGTCAGACAGCTTTCGATGAGCTAAAGAAGCGTCTGACATCAGCACCAATTTTGACACTTCCTTCGGGATCGGGAGGATTTATAGTGTATAGTGATGCGTCTGGGAGTGGATTAGGATGTGTACTGATGCAACATGACAAGGTGATAACCTACACATTGAGACAGCTGAGAGTTCATGAGAAGAACTATTTGACGCACGATCTAGAGCTAGCTGCAGTGATATTCGCACTAAAGCTATGTCGACACTACCTTTAGGAAGAGAAGATTGAGATTTACACAGATCACAAAAGTCTGAAGTATGTCTACACTCAGAAGGAGCTGGACATGAGACAGAGGTGATGGCTAGAGTTGATGACAGACTATGATATAGAGTTACAGTACCACCCTGGCAAGGCGAATGTAGTAGCAGATGCCTTAAGCAGGAAGCCGATGGCATACTTTTTGATGACTCAGCGGCAATTGTTAGAGGATCTTCAGGAGCTCGGGATAGAGGTTGTATTGTCAGGCATGGATGGACATATGGCCAGTCTAGAGGTTCAGTCTATATTGGTTGAGAGGATCAAGGCAGCCCTGCCTATATATGCGACATTCCAACGACTGCGAGAGAGGATAGAGGCCGACATGCAGACGGGACTCCGGATTCATGAAGATGGAACATTGAGGTATGGAGATCGCATATACGTTCCGAGTGGTGAGCTACGCCAGGAGTTGATGACCGAGGCTCATAGATCAATTTATTCTATTCATCCCAGGGATACAAAGATGTACCAAGATTTGAGACAACACTACTGGTGGCATAGGATGAAGAGGGGGATTGCGAGATTCGTGGCGAGATGTTTGGTCTGTCAGTGTCACGCCCCGATCTCCCGCAGGCTAGTCAGCCGTTCCGGCTAGGCGGGAATCACCCTCACCAGCGCTCCCGCGGAACGATCACTTCGACCCATCCAGGCGTGATGCCGCACGAGCGTGATCCACGCCCGTGCAAGGCCGTGGTTCATTGGCTGGCGGTAAGAGTTCTAAGCCACAAAGTTGCACAGATTATCCGAGTGCAGCGGAATCATGAACGCATAGGCGATCGGTAACAAGTTCATTGAGTTGACAATATAGCGGAAGCATTAAAACACAAGTTGGAGTAAAGCAAACTCTTTTATTGATATAAACATGTGTTACAGGCGGCGTATCGTCGAGATTATAAGTCGCTCAAGCCTTTCTCTCTGAAACAGTAAAAGCGTGCCAAGTGGCTACAATTGTGGAATGATTGTACAGGCGATGTTCAGGCAAGTTCCAATATTATATCTTGTATATGTGCTTCAGTTTCGGATGCACCGTTGCTTCGGAGTGATCTTCACGCCTTAGCACGCACGAAGGAGGCATCCGCACTGAACGAGGTTCTCCTGCACCCTGCATACAAACTGGTGGATTATCAGTACATTGAATGCACTGGTGGGGAAGCTACTCGCCCGCTTGACAAATCGAAACACGTAATATAAGTTCCGTGCACCAACTATTAAGTTGTCTTTCTAGTTGCCTTAGGATCAGTTTCATGCAAACATTGAATAGCCTAAGTCGTGTGACAGTGTGCCGTGCGACGTGAGAGAAAACACGGCGAGACTTACCATTTGGCCTTCCCTGTCCAAGGCAAACATTGTTAATTCAAGCACGGGCAAGTATAAATATTCAGGGGCATTCATAATGAAAACCAAGTTATAGCATATGCAACACGAGAGTCATTATATTAAGATCGTTCAGGTGTTCAGTTGCTTTCGATGCGATGCAGTGACTCGCACGCGGATAGCCGCTAAGCGAGGATGACTTATCTATATGAACAGTTGTCGCTGGCATAGCCATAAAGGACCATTATTGTAGCACATGAAAGGAGATGAAATGCAACGCACGGATCAGGAGCGCTACAGTTTATTCCTTCCGAATCAGGTGACTACTTAGTTTGTGAGCAAGAATGGCGTAAAGGATAAGTTCATAGGCGCTACACGCCATTCTACCCGAAGCAGGCAGACTAACAGGGTTCCTGTCCGGATCGGATCGGTCCGGTGCCCCGGAGACCGTCCGCAGGAACAGAGATCAGGAATCTCACTTGAAACAAATTGTCCGCGACATGTAGGTCAGGGTCAGGTGTAGGAACAAGTTCGAGGCAGGATATATATATATGGAACAAGTTATATGGAACAAGTTCGAGTCAGGATATATATATATATATATAACTTGTTAAGGCAGGATCAGTGATTCAGTAGTTTGCTCCACGAGCTGTGATTCAGGGATTCATTCATTCAGGGTGCAGATTCCCTCGTTCGGGAATTGCCTTGGTGACCTAATGGTCCCGGATACTTGCAGGTTCATTCAGGCACGGAACGACTACGTAGTAGTCTTCCGGGGTTTGGATAAAAACAAGGCAATATTCAAGCAGACAAGCATGCGTTTCTAAGGAACGTAAGCAGACACGTTTGCTCAGACCCGAAGGTAAGCCGAGAGATAAAACCGTAAGGGACTTAACATGCGAGGGTCTGAATATAAGCAGTATTTTAATTTCCATGTTCTAGCATAAGCAATACAAGTTGGGATTATTCCCTTAGCTAGGTGCGTTGGATTCATTACCATGCAGGGGTTGATTCACCTATCGACTAGCATGAACATTCTATATTTTATGTGTGCTGGCTAAGCAAAGACAAGTTCACCGTAGCCACCCACCTTAGCGATGATTCGCCTCGGTAGAGCGATACGTCAAGCGATCCTCTGAAAGCCTAAGCCGGATTCCTGTAGGGACAAGTCTGGATATCCTTTGCTTCTCGTTTGAGACAAAGCGGGTCGGGACAGTTGCACTATCGCCGTTTGAGACGGCAGTCTGCTAGAACGGAATAGGGTGTTACATCCTACCCAACTCAGAAAAAGTCTCTTCCTCGAGACTTGCTGAGGACAAGCAGTAATCTAGGGTTGAGGCAATCCTAGACAAGTCGTTGTACATGTTCATTTGGATATTCACTTGCACAAGCATCGAAATCAGCATATCGCTTAGACTAGATCGTGCGCACTTTCGAAGTGCACTTCTAGCGTGAACATGTCAACCAGCTTAGTGATAGCGAAGTCTTAGCACTCGAGTTTCACTTTTTCTTAAGTCTTGGATGGTGCACTAGTTCAAGGCGTCCCTCAAATAGATGCATTCAACCAAACTTAGAGTTAGTAAAATCGGACAAGCTACTAGCGATACTCTCAAGGGTTCGCACAGGTTGGCACAAAGGCCACTCGCAGCACAACATCATACAAGCAAGCATATCATATCATTCAAAACGCATTTTGAAAGTATTTAGACTTATTGTTGGAATATTACATCGAGGCATTGAGAGAGAGCGTGCACATAACCCACGAACGAGCTTTCAAAACTGAGATATCGAATCAAAGTCCAAAGGCATAGAAGCCAGGATCTGATACCATTATGTCATGCCCCGATCTTCCGCAGGCTAGTCGGTCGTTCCCTCTAGGCGGGAATCACCCTCGCCAGCGCTCCCGCGGAACGATCACTTTGACCCATCCGGGCGTGATGCCGCACGAGCGTGATCCATGCCCGTGCAAGGCCGTGGTTCATTGGCTGGCGATAAGAGTTCTAAGCCATAGAGTCGCACAGATTGTCCGAGTGCAGCGGAGTCATGAACGCATAGGTGATCGGTAACAAGTTCACTGAGTTGACAATATAGCGAAAGCATTAAAACACAAGTTGGAGTAAAGCAAACTCTTTTATTGATATAAATATGTGTTACAGGCGGCGTATCGCCGAGATTACAAGTCGCTCAAGCCTCTCTCTCTGAAACAGTAAAAGCGTGCCAAGTGGCTACAATTATGGAATGATTGTACAGGCGATGTTCAGGCAAGTTCCAACATTATATCTTGTATATGTGCTTCAGTTCCGGACGCACCGTTGCTTCGGAGTGTTCTTCACGCCTTAGCACGCACGAAGGAGGCATCCGCACTGAACGAGGTTCTTCCGCACCCTGCATACAAACTTGTGGATTATCAGTACATTGAATGCACTGGTGGGGAAGCTACTCGCCCGCTCGACAAATCCAAACACATAATATAAGTTCCGTGCACCAACTATTAAGTTGTCTTTCTAGTTGCCTTAGGATCAGTTTTATGCAAATATTGAATAGCCTAACGTGTCGGGCAGTGCGCCGTGCGACATGAGAGGAAACACGACGAGACTTACCATTTGGCCTTCCATGTCCAAGGCAAACATTGTTAATTCAAGCACGGGCAAGTATAAACATTCAGGGGCATTCATAATGAAAACCAAGTTATAGCATATGCAACACGAGAGTCGTTATATTAAGATCGTTCAGGTGTTCAGTTGATTTCGATGCGATGCAATGACTCGCACGCGGATAGCCGCTAAGCGAGGATGACTTATCTATATGAACAGTTGTCGCTGGCATAGCCATAAAGGACCATTATTGTAGCACATGAAAGGAGATGAAATGCAACGCACGGATCAGGAGCGCTACAGGTCATTCCTTCCGAGTCAGGCGACTACTTAGTCTGTGAGCAAGAATGGCATGAAGGATAAGTTAACAGGCGCTACACGCCATTCTGCCCGAAGCAGGCAGACTAACAGGGTTCCTGTTCGGATCGGATCGGCCCGGTGCCCCGGAGACCGTCCGCAGGAACAGAGATAAGGAATCTCACTTGAAACAAGTTGTCCGCGACATGCAGGTCAGGGTCAGGTGCAGGAACAAGTTCGAGGCAGGATATATATATATGGAACAAGTTATATGGAACAAGTTCGAGTCAGGATATATATATATATATATATATATATATATATATATATATAACTTGTTGAGGCAGGATCAGTGATTCAGTAGTTTGCTCCACGAGCTGTGATTCAGGGATTCATTCATTCAGGGTGCAGATTCCCTGGTTCGGGAATTGCCTTGGTGACCTAACGGTCCCGGATACTTGCAGGTTCATTCAGGCATGGAACGACTACATAGTAGTTTTCCGGGGCTTGGATGAAAACAAGGCAACATTCAAGCAGACAAGCATGCGTTTCTAAGGAACGTAAGTAGACACGTTTGCTCGGACCCGAAGGTAAGCCGAGAGATAAAACCGTAAGGGACTTAGCATGCGAGGGTCTGAATATAAGCAGTATTTCAATTTCTATGTTCTAGCATAAGCAATAAAAGTTGGGATTATTCTCTTAGCTAGGTGCGTTGGATTCATTAGCATGCATGGGGTGATTCACCTAGCGACTAGCATGAACATTCCATATTTTATGTGTGCTGGCTAAGCAAAGACAAGTTTACCGTAGCCACCCACCTTAGCGATGATTCGCCTCGGTAGAGCGATACGTCAAGCGAGCCTCTGAAAGCCTAAGCCGGATTCCTGTAGGGACAAGTCTGGATATTATTTGCTTCTCGTTTAAGATAAAGCGGGTCGGGACAGTTGCACTATCGCCGTTTGAGATGGCAGTCCGCTAGAACGGAATGGGGTATTATAGTCAACAAGTCAAGTTCGAACATCAGAGGACTGCAGGACTATTGCAGCCGCTTCCTATTCTAGAGTGAAAGTGGGAGCACATTACCATGGACTTCGTTATGAGATTTCCGAGGAGCCCTAGCGGGAAGGATGCAGTCTGGGTTATCGTGGACCGACTCACCAAGTCTGCACATTTCTTGCCTTTCAGAGTATATGAGGCAGATAGTACGACTACATGGAGTGTCTGTCAGTATTATATCGTATCGTGATTCCAAATGCACATCATATTTTTGGCGGACTATGCAGGAGAGTCTAGGAAATTACCTCAAATTTAGCACTGCATATCATCCACAAACTGATGGTCAGTCAGAGCGCACGATTCGGATACTAGAGGATATGTTGAGAGCTTGTATGATCGATTTTGGAGGATCTTGGGAGGAACATCTACACTTGGTGGAATTCTCCTACAACAACAGCTACCAAGCCAACATACAGATGGCACCTTATGAGGTACTGTACGGCAGGAAGTGTAGGTTATCGGTATGTTGGAGTGATATGGGGGAGCATCAGATACTGGATCCAGAGTTGGTGACACAAACATTGGAGAAAGTCAAACAGATCTAGGGCCATCTGCGTGCAGCATAGGACAGATAGAAGCATTGGGCAGATGCGCACCGCAGACCTTTGGAGTTCAAGGAACGTGACCATGTATTTTTGAAGATATCGCCCACTCGTGGTACCATCAGATTCGGGGGCAGAGACAAGCTAAGTCCGAAGTACATCGGACCTTTTGACATTTTAAAGCGAGTCGGCAAAGTGGCTTATCGTCTTGCATTGCCTTCATCATTAGAAGGAGTGCACGACGTATTTCACATATCGCAGTTGAGGAGATACGTGGCAGACCCTAGCCATGGGTTAGATCATTCAAAGATTACAGTCGGGCCCAGTTTATCATATGCGGAGCAGCCAGTGGGGATACTCGATATCAGTGAGAAGATTTTGAGGGAACAGACTATTCGACTGGTCAGGGTTGTATGGAAGCATCATTCGCTTGGTGAGTCTACCTGGGAGCACGAGAATTCCATTCGACAGAGTTTCCCGTATTTATTTGAGGACCGTGGTACGAATTTACGTACTACATTCGATATCTGTTTACTTTTTAAATTCTCGTAACTCTCATTCGTGCTTTACTTTTAATTTCGGAGATAAAATTCTTCTAAGTTGGGAAGGATGTAAACCCCCTTAAATTCTTTTTAGGTAGACTGGTTATGGTTAGAAAATTTTGGTTTAGCATCTGGTGTTTGAGGTTTAGAAATTATGTTGCAATTGACTGGTTCTTTAATTTAAACCCTATGTGTACCCTACCATTGCTACAATATTTGGAGCCAAACAATAGCCCATAATTTCTAATAAATTATTACACTCTTGACTTGACAAGCCAACCTAGGCGCTGGACTTTTCTGTCACTCACAAACATAATCCCTTGTGCTCTAATTTAATTGCACAACTTCCTAGTCCCAAAATTAATTCTTTAATCGTATGTCGCGTACCTAGTTGGAGTATTTCCAACATCCGTTTCATCCATTTCATCTCTATTTAGTTGGAGTATTTTCGGTTGCTATGTGATGGCCCACAGATCTTATCTACTAATCCTCATCCTCGTCTTGTTGAGTTTGGGTAGGCAGCGGTGCTGATGGAGTCAAAAAAATGGTGTGAATATCTGGTAGCTTTCATCTCCAGCAGTCTCATGACTAGGGCCCGCTCCAGCATACTGGTCACTAGGGCCCGCTCCAGCATACTGGTAACTCGGGCCCGCTCCAACATACTGGTCACTAGGGCCCACTCCATCATAGTGGTCACTAGGGCCTGCTCCATCATACTGGTAACTCGGGCCCGCTCCAGCATACTGGTGAATAGGTCCCTCTGCACCATCCCTCCTACGACGACGAGAGTGTCATGTCACCCTCACTTTTTCAATCAAGGGTAGTTTGGTAATTGACAATGGTATTTTATTTTTAGGAGGGTTGTATTTAATATTGTGTATGAGTAATTAGTTATTTGTTGTATCATTTATTGTTGGATTATACGTAGTATTTATTTTAGACTTGTGTAGTGGACCTAACCTATTTTATTAGATGCATGAACCCAATATTTATATTAGTTTAGTTTGAGCCCATTTAATTAGGCCCATGGATTAGGAGGTTGGACTAATTAGTGAAACCATTAGACTAGAACCTCCCCCCATTAATTATTTTCTTCATGAGAGGCCCAAGGGGTGTTTTGGATATTTTACATTGCTTGGAAAGAGGTTTATGACAAGCCATAATTAGGAGGAGAGAGTGCTCTCGTTTTATTATTTTCCCCAAATTCTATATCTACATTTTTTCTCTTCCAAATTTCCTCCATTCCCTCATAATTTCTCCACTAATTCTTCACCAATCCCTTTCTAAATTCATCATTGAAGCTTCTACATCAAGGATCTACAAAAAGGAAGCAAGGAGCAAGGAAGAGGAGGCCAAGATCTACAAAAAGATGAGCTACTTTGCATTTGGAGACTTTTTATTGGGAATCCATCTTCCAATAGGTGCATTTCAGTTTTTCCCCTTCTAATAGGCTCTAGATCTGAGATTTAACCATGAAAAATCAACCCACATGCATAGGCTACCCATAGAAATTGGTTTTATGTTCATCGGAGACCTACGGTGGAAGTTACGTGCATTTTGGTGCCAATTTTGGGAGAATTCCGAGATTGGCACATGTTATGTTTGTCAATTGGTCAATTAGAACAAATTGACATATGATTGTTGTTTGTGACTAGTGTCATATCCACAATTGGATACGTGTAGGCCGTATCTCGTCAATTTGACGAAACAGATTAATTTTGGGGATTTCCTCCGACACGGGGAGTTGTGCACTTTAATTCTTGACACGGACACGTAGTGGATCTAATAATGGTTTGTATATTTTGTAATTAGTGTTTTAGACTTGCTCGTTTCCTCCGGGATGCGTTTGGTTGTGTGTTAGAGCCGTATCGCAAGCGTATCATAGAGAAAGTGTGATACGGGTGCGATGCACTCCATGTGTTTGTTATTTGGCCATTTTGCTATACGTGCATGTGTAATTATATATATAGATGATATATATATATATATATATATATATATATATATATATATATATATATATATATATATATATATATGTATGCATATAATAGTATATATTGTGTTTAGTGTATATGTGTGTGTATTTGTGTATATATACTAGTGTTTATAGCTCTGTTTAGATCTATATCTATATGTATTTATATATGTACTTATAAATATTCATGTGTGTGTTTGTATTTATGTAATAGAGTGTGTATATGTATATGTTTAGGTAGATTTGTATATATATATATATATATATATATATATATATATATATATATATATATATATATATATATATATATATATAGAGAGAGAGAGAGAGAGAGAGAGAGAGAGAGAGAGAGAGATTGATATAGGTATCAGTGTGTTGTGTTTGTAGTGTGTGGCATGTGTGTTATGTATTGAGTTGGTGTGAGAGTGTGTGGATGTGTGTGTGAGGGGTAGAGCAACTGGATGCAGTGGGTTTCAGTGTGCATTCAGGCAGTGTGCAAAGAGCAGTAGGCCTGAGGCTTGCAGCAACCAAAGCGAGTTCAGCAACTTGGGAAGGAGCCTCGGGGGGAAACTGGACCACAATAAGTATCAGTGACACACTGTGCACAACAGTGAGTATTAGTGACTCACTGTACAATGAGCAGTCAGTCACTGAGGGGGGATTTCAAAGAGGAGATGCATCGAGCAGTTGCATTGCTAGACAAAAAGTTCACTACAGTCTCGAATGCAGTATCAGCCAAGCTCTGCACCTACAGTATCATTATTAGTTCGTGCACAGTGGCAGTGAGGGGGAGAAACCTCACTGCAACACTGTGTGTGCACAGTCGAGCTACTGTAAGCATGGATACTGCAAGTATTAGCAAAGAGAGGGCAGTGGCATACACAACAAGTAGCAGCCAGCAGTGTACCCAGGATTCTGTAGCAACAACAGCCACAACAAAGAGGGAGAGCCCGCACTGAGATGCATCGAGCAACTAAGCATCCAATTCAAGAGCAGTACAAACAGAGCAAGAGCAGTAGCAGCCTGCAAGCATTCTTTCAGCAAGGTGCAACAACCTTCAGCAGTACTGTGCAGCCTCAAGCCAAGTAGCATGTTATTGCAGCAGCCAATGCCAGCAAGTGCATGCATCAATGCACAACGTGTATCGGGTTTCCACAGTGTGCAAATGCCATGAAGGAACTCAGCACAGCAGCCTTCAGTCCTTGTGCAAGTCTTGCACAGACACTAGAGGCAGTTCAACTGGAGGAGAGATACATCAAACCTGAAATCGGGCAGTGGCAAGGGAGGAGTTCAGCACAGGGAACTCACAGAAGAGTGTGCTTGTACAGTCCCCACCATACTAGTTCAGCACAGTAGTATATGGGTAGCAGTATTGAGGTATCAGTATTTCAGTCGAGTAGTATCAGCTTCTGAACATTTTATTGTTCAGCAGTATCGGTTCCAGTTCACTGTGCCGAGCACAGTTAGTAGAGATTTCAGTCCTATAGTTTCAGTCACAGTGATTTCAGTTCACTGTGCTTTGTTTCAGTTTCTGTGAGTTTCAGTTAGTTTGAGATATTGAGTTAGCTAATAGATAGTGTAGTATTCTTTGTTCAGTCAGTTAGGTAAGGGTCCAGTGAGGTATTGGTTAGTAGATTAGTTAGTTATCAGTGTCAGTTATAGGGGGAGTTAGCTTATAGTTGGTTTAAGTTATTTAGGTGTTGGTATAGTAGTAATTGTAGTTAGATATGTATATTATATATATGGATAGTTAATAGTTAGTAGATATGTGTGTTTAAAATCTTAGTATTGTGTGTAGTTAGTAAGTTTTGAATTGTTAAGATATTAGGTATATGTATGGTATTGATATTTATTTCATACTTAGTATATGTTAGCATATAAATTAGTTATATTGGTATAGTTAGTATTGAGAGTTGTTTATGTATTAGCTATAATATAGAGGTTTTGGATTACCTCGGGATACCAAGGTATTGGACCGATACCTAAGGTATTGAGTTTGGGTATCGTGATAGGTGTGATAAGCATTGGGCAAGGCTAAGGTGTCCTATTTCAATTGTTTTGATCCGGTATGATAACATTTGACTTGACTATATATATAAAACCTTATTTTCATATTAGAAACTTGTGTATCTTAGGATACGACATTTTGTGTTATTTTAGTATCTTAGATTAGTTAGTGTAGCTTAGTATCATAGTGTTAGACTCATACTCCCTAGACATAGTCGGTTTGACTTAGAAATGGCTTTGTGACCTAGATGTTGACTAGTTTAACTTAAATTTATTCCAACACCATGTATTAATGCAATATTCCATATATAGGTTTGTATGGTACCAGTTGGGACACAGTTTAACATTCATTGCTTGGACGACAGGCGAGTACATTCTTTGATAGTTTTCATTATTTGATAATTACTATAATGCAAGTATCTAGAAATATTTTACATGACTCTTGACACATTGGTACACGGACTAGTATACACATGGATCAGTCATGAGATGTTATATATATATTGTTCATTGTTCTTCGTGTTCTCAATGTTTAACTTAAACAATGTTTCGTGTTCAACGTTCAATGTTTAACTTAGATAATGTTCAATGTTCAATGTTTAATGTTTCGTGTTCAAGGTTTATTGTTTACATGACCTTGAGTATCTTGTATCACAACGTGTCATGGTTGGATCCATTGTACTAGTTGGGGAAAAGGGAAAGTGTTAGATAGGTATGTGATCAAATCCTAGACAATGTTCAATGTTTAACTTAGACAATGTTTATCCAACATTAAAGTAGACAATGTTCACCCAAGCCGATCACATATCTATCTAGTATTTCAATCACTTAGCATAGTTATCATTCTTCACCATATTCTAGTTCATTATTTCATTCTATTGTCTTATTCTATTCGTTGTGATCAATGTTTACCATATTGTTCATTGTTTACCTATTCATCCACTATAGTTGATATTGTTCATTGTTTCTCGTCTTGTATTATATTCTCTATTTCTGTTTATAGTCATTATCAATTAATTGGAACTGCTATTGGGTTGTACTTCGCTCCATTCCTGATTGGAAAATATTTTTCAGATGAATGGTTAGAGAGAATGTGTCCTACTCACTATGGACGGACAGATGGAGTGTCAACCGAGGATAGTGCCAAAGACTGAGGCCTATTTGATTTTCATACCTTGTAGTAGTTATTTTCTATTTAGATTTTGGTTTGTATTATTATTTGAGATCTGGAGTTGTGTTTTGTTTTGAGTTGGCCATGTGATGTATTGAGACTTGTATTTCTTATTCTTTCTATTCCATATCGTGCGTACATCTTCCTTTAGTTTTATATGTTGTTGAGTATCATTTGAAATTGAGATGGCATGACAGTATTTTATATATATTGTGTGGGATATTAGATAGTATAGAAGACCAAGACAGCGTTCTACCGCCGATTCAGCGGCGTAGGCTTGACGTACCCACGTACTTGTGCCCCTATTCCGGGTGCAGGTCGTGACATGTCTCTATCGTACAAAGCATGTCGGATAGTCTGGTGGAAGACGTGATTGTACTGGAGGCATTTCAGGTTCCCACCCAATACCCAGATGATCAACACAAGTCACAAGTTCCTCAATAAGAAATCGACTTTGTGGGGGAAGGTTTATCTCAGGTTGTTGCAAATATTGTTGGTATACACCAATCTGAAATATGAAAGATGTAAATTAATTTTTTTATCATATCTATGTATATATAATTTTTAAAGTGTAATGAAGTCATACCAAATTATGAATGCCATCGACAAAAGCACGCAAAGTAGAATCATCTACGGAACTACTCTTGAACCTTTGCTCCTCATATTGGTATACTCGGTTGCTCATAAGAGGGCATCCCCACCATTACCTATAATGCAGGTTACCAATGTCTGCATAATATAAACAAAATTTTAGCAAACTATTTACACTAAATCAATACGAATAATGAGTAACTTAGAACTTACATTCCTCAGCAGATCTTAGTCCGGGAGACATGTCCCTCACACTATAATTCTCGAACCGATTATTCCAATCAACAACGAGACCAAGGATTCGTTGTATTGCATTTGCTGCCTTATAACCGACAGTCGGTGGATCATCGGAAATTATTTGACTCATCCCGAATTGTCGAAGAACACGGTCTGTCGGATGGTACATGGTGAACCGATCATATATAATATAAGATCTGTGTAAACTAAACGAATATGATGTCCTCTTGATTTCTGGAGCATCATCTTCACATGTGTAAGGTAACCTATTTAATGACATTGTATTAAATATATGTGATATTTATCTACGATCAAAACTGTAATAATTTAAAGATATTTATTAGATATTTAAATAATTACCTCATGATACTGCAGTATATCAAATTGGCTACGATAAAGTGATACACTCATGTATTGGTAGTGTTGATAATCCACTACATTTGTGGGCCATCATATAGCAACCGAAAATACTCCAACATCACTGAGAATGCTAGTAACAGGCCTATCAATATAGAAGTGCTCGTAGGACCAGAACTATAAAACAAAAATATGACATTAGTACAAACAAAATTTGCGTATAAAAATACTCTAACTAATTTAGGTCTTTCATTCATACCTGAATCAGTGAAATACATTCACAAATACTCTTGCGACTAGATCTCACAAATTCTGTCAAATTTGCGTATAAAAATGCTAGAGTAGCAGCTCCCCATGCATGTTGAGTAGGTTTTGTCAAATCATCCAAGAATGATAGAAGATGCACATTTATCATATTTTTCGATGCATCGGGAAATAGAATTGCACCACATAAACAGAGCAAATATGCTTTAGTGCATCAAATGACCTGAAAATATTAAGTGTTATATAGACACTAAATTAAGTCATAAACAAATCTTACTAATTAAAATACATATCCGCATTTCATCTACATCAACCACCCCGTCAATAGTGTAATGTAGATCCATGAAGTTGCCACGAAGCCATGTAAACTTCACAAAATTGCCGTCTTTTATACCAGATGGAGGGATAACACCGAGACACCTCCTGATCAGATCAGATCCCTTTAAGTGCGGATCAAAATATATAGCATCATCTTTAATAGGTAACCCTAGTATATTTGCCACATCAAATAGGGTGGTCGTCATTTCGCCGAATGGGAGTTGGAAAGTGTTGCGTTCAGGCCACCAACGCTCCGCAACACTTACAACTAAATGAAGATCGTGGATTAAATATCTAACACGATCTATATAGTGGAATCCTTTTGGACAGAATTTAGCTCCCACGTACGATAATTTCTTTCGGTCCGCCAATGTACATGGATCCGGATTCTTAAATCAAGATCATGGTCGTATAACTATAAAAAATATATACATTATATTTTGTGTGTAAATTACTTAACTTGCAAACTTTTAATTTAAAAAATTACCTCTCCAGTAAATATTCGACAAGATATGTGGTCTTCACGTTGCTTAATAATAAGGTCGGTAGTCGATCCACCGGGAATACGCCGTCATTTTGGTTAGCCATCTACAAAAAAAAATTAACTGTGATCATTTACGACTAAAATATAATAAGTCTATCAACGATCTAAAAATTATCACAAATAATATGTTTACTTACATTAGATTTTTGGGTTATTTTTTTTCCAGTTGATCTTGCTACTTGCAAACAGGAAAGTGGGGGAGAGGAGAGTGTTGTGAGAATGTGGTGAGGAGGAGGAGGAGGAGGAGGAGCTGGGGTTTATTTATAGGGAGAAGGGGGAGCTTTTGAAGTGAGGAGGAGGAGGGAGTTGAGGAGAGAGGGGGGGGGGGGGGGGGGTCTCCGAGGGAGAAAGGGGGGTCTCCGAGGGAGGAAATAGTATCCGAGGGAGAGGGGGGGGGTCTCCGAGGTATTGTTTCAGCAGCATGGCCCGCCAACCGAGTTGGCAAGCGTGCCCAGAGCCCGCCAACTGAGTTGGCGAGTTCTTCTTAGACTCTGGACACCGCCAACTCAGTTGGCGAGTTATTCCCCTCCCTGCCATTCCCAATAACTTCTTCCCTTTTTCGTAATTATACAAAAATTTATTACTTTATCCGAAAAAACCCGTTGAAAGAAGAGTTATATTTGTGTAAATTCTTGGACACAAATTACAACTACCAAGCAGATACTTCTAAGGCAAACAACAAAATTTCGTATGTTCAAAATATTTTCTACCATAAGAAGCTAAATTTATATATGGTATGACATCTTTATATCACAATTGCAAACATGACACCAGAAAAGATACAAATTTAATCACATTGTATTCACAATTAAAATTTTTTTTTGACAGGTCATTGTATTCACAAAGTCGCGACATAAAGAAGAATATCTATCATACAAGGTTTATAAATACATTACATTGTTTAATTTCTTGAAGAGGAAAATGATAGAAAATACACATCCTCCTCGGCTTGGAATAACACATTTTGCAAATTATACAACACCCTTGTCATAAACACCACCACACAAAAAGCCAGCAAACCATCTCCTGTTGAGTATTAAGTACATACAAACTGAGCTGCTATAGTTTCTTGTTGGATATACCACACATTTTTACATACAAAACTCTAATCACACTTCACACAAACAAGAAGCCCTCCAACCTGTTACTGGGGCAGCTCGCCGTAAAATTAGAACCTTCGAGAAAGAGCAATACGTTAAAGGCATTCCTACAATCCTCTTACACCGTACTATATACATTAGGCTTGCTGGCATTCCTACAATCCTCTTACACCGTACTATATACATTAGGCTTGCTTTATGTATCTATCTTGAGAAGGGAATTGAGGGAAGTGCTGTTGAATCTTCGTGCAAATCCTCTTATCACAAGAGCTATGGTCTCTCTCATGTGTATGTTCTGCACCATCAGGTCAACTTCATTTTCACCATCAACTACAATCTTAATGCGCTGTTGGTCATTTCTGAAAAGTTCCACCTGGAAAATTACAACGACACAGTAAATTGCATACAGTAGATACTTAACTACTCCAGAAACAAGCATATTTCATGCAAACAATATTTAAAGACCATAATTAGTTCTAAAGCAATTATCGAGCAAGTAAGCAACAATCAGGTTAAAGTCGAAACCCAATTTTGATCCACATCAGTTATGTGCATCAACTAGTGAAAATCTAATTCATTTCACAAGAAAAAATGAAGGAGAAACGAGAATATGAGATTATTACTTTATTCTTGGTAAGTATATTTCTGTAGTAAATTTCATGATTACTTATAGATAGAAACTTACATGAAAAGGAGGAGCATAAGAACCCCGTATCTCCGTAGTTGGGAAAGAAGTCTTAGAACCAGGTTTCACAACCTTGACTCGCTTTCCATTGACTTCCAACATTCTTTTCCCAAGATTACCCATCCCCTGAACCTGTGGGCATAATGAAAAGAAAAGAAAGAATGACATTAGCATCATTGACCTTATATAACAGAGAAACCATTGAAAGAAGAGTTATGCAGGAGGAATTAAGAATGACAACTACCTTTTTTGAGGGCCCATCCTTGTCATACAATACCTGATTACAGAAATAATAGGAAACACATTAGAAAAACTGCTCAATGATCTACATGCAGAACCTAATTAATATGCCTCAGATAATGGTGCCATTGCAGAGAGTACACTTTGAATATGGGTATTTACAATATCATGTGTTTGTTTTCACATTGCAGATACGCATACAGATTTTTTTTGGCCATAGAAGTCGACATCCATCTCCCGGTAAAAACCGGATATAAACACAATGACTAAATGCATTATATAATCAAGTTGTTCAATTTTAAAGATGGACCAATTTCAAACTATCAATATGCAATTTTAAATGTGTATTTACTATATCCATGTTTTTTCACATTGCAGAGGCGTATATGGGTTAAGTCTTTATTTGTATGTTATATAGTTACACACAAACTTCATTATACTAGCACGTACTAATATAGAGACTATGCTGTATTATATGCAAGTATATATATGTAAATTCGATAAATTATCTAGATTTCCATATCCATATCCAGACGCGAATGGGAGCCGATCCGGATATCATCCTAATAAATAATCACCCTGATCCAGAATATCATTTCTGTATCCAGGTGTTATTCTGTTATCCGGATCCAGTTTGGATGATACATATCTGATTGCATGTGACATGCCTACCTCAGATAAAATTCAAGGTAAGAAGTTAAATATTAGAATATTTTTGGTATATTTGTTGGTATATTAGAATATTCTTGGTATATTTGTTGGGATATTAGAATATTCTACAGGGATTTTTAATGGAGTATTAATGTAAGATAAAGGATTGTAAGGTTATAAATAGCCAAGAGATTATCAATAAAAATATAACAATTACTCCAAAATATTCTACATGGTATCAGAGCCCAAACCCTAGCCACCACCTCCCAAACCCTAGCCGCCACCACCGCCACCGCTGCCACACCGCCCGTCACCACCGCAGCCACACCGCTCGCCCGCCACCACCGTCGCCGCTCGCCCGTCACCACCACCACGAAGCCAACTCCCGCGGAGCCTTCTGCCGCGATTCCTGGCGTCTCCCAAGGGTTGTTCCAGACGTTGACATCGAAGGCCTAGATCAAATGGGGGAGAGACATGATCGGTTCTAGGAGAGGACGAAGAGGACGAACGTAAATTGTAGGACGGGTGTGAGGTGATCGGAGAAGAGGAGGATCGATGGAGGAGATCATCAAGAAGTTGGTCTCTGCGGAGGTCACAACGTTGATGAAAATGTCGGCTGGTGAAAGCGCGACACGAACATTGGCGAAGTTGGAGCTTCCATCCATCGATCTGAAGCTTGATGGACAGCCACCTACCTGAGTTGGTCACGACGGGTGAGGAGAACCCTCGCAGGGAAGAACCTGTAGGATTTCTGGTCAGGAGAGAAGACAGAGCCGGATGAGTGCTCAGCAGGACGCGACGAGTGAAAGTCCACTCATATAGTGGTATACATTTGGCTCTTCAATTCTTTAGTCTAGTCGATCGCCGCCACAGTGGATGACCTTGAGATGGTAAAAGACGTGTGGGAGAAGTTGAGGAGAACCTACGATGGTATGGGGAATAACTTGAAGGTTTTCCATATCAAGGAGGAGATCGACGACACCGTACAGGAAGAGAAGACGGTACAGGAGTATACCACGGAGTTGTAGGGTCTGTGGTTGGATTATGATCACTTCTCAGATCGGACGAGCTGCGAGGACCCGAAGTGTAAGAAGAGACAGATATGTCTGCAGGAGACGATGAAGTTTCTTAAGGGCTGGCCGCAGTGTTTGCTCAGGGGACAGCACTACTTCTGGCCCAACCGAAGATTCCTACACTTGAGGAGGCTATCTCGGCCATGATCTAGGAGGAGATTCGTAACAAGCTACAGGCAGGGACATGTGGTCATCTTGAAGTGAAGACAGCACTGGCAGTTGCCAATTCAGGCGGCACATGACCTAAGGGAGACCCCCGACAGTGTTACAACTGCAGGAAAGTAGGCCATCTGAGGTATGCTTGCACCAAACCACCCAAGGAGGAAGATTCAAGTGGTGGACGTGGACAAGTGGTACGTCTCGACACGTGACAGGGAATGCTAGTGAGTTCTCTTCCTACACTCACCCAGCATCGATGGACAGCATTCAAAAAGTCGATGGTACTTTCCAGCCAGTGGTCGATAAGGATACTGTCGATTGTACATGTTCAGTAAAATTATCTAATGTTTTGCATGCTCCTCCTTTTCCAGTCAGTCTTTTGTCCATTAGTTCTATAATCCTCAAACTAAAATGCATTGTCTCTTTTGATATTCCTAAAGTGATCTTCCAGGAGAAGGAGACAGGACGAAGACTTGGGACTGGCACTTGGCATGATGGACTGTGGTACCTGGATCGAAAATGGCTAGATTCGGCATTGGTGTCTATGGCAGAGAGGGCAGGAATAGGAGGACCGAAGATGAGTGCCGAGGATACACTGATACTCCACCACAGGCAGTTGGGGCACTACTCTTTTGGTATTTTGTGTAGGTTGTATCCATCTATTTATGAGAAAACAAATAAGGAGAAACTAGTATGTGATGCATATGATTTAGGCAAACTTACTAGGAACTCATATGTTGGTGCGGACCATAGGAGCTCTTCTGTTTTTGATATTATACATTCTGATGTCTGGGGGTCGTGCGCCATAACTACTATGAATGGTTACAAGTATTTTGTCTCTTTTATTGATTGTTCCTCTCGTGTCACCTGGTTGTATTTGATGAAAAATAAGAGTGAGATCTTTGCCTGTTTTTGGGACTTTCATAAATATATCCAGACTCAGTACAGAACAGTGGTGAAGGTACTAAGGTCTGATAATGGAACAGAGTATACCAACAAAGCACTTAAGGAATACCTGTCAGCCCAAGAGATACAACATCAGACCACCTGTGCATACACACCAGCACAGAATTGGGTGGCAGAAAGGAAGAACATACACCTTCTGGAGGTGGCAAGGAGCATGATGATCGTCATGAATGTCCCACAGAGTCTGTGGGGACATACAGTGTTAACAGCAGCTCGATTGATCAACAAGATGCCCTCGAAGGTACTGGGATGGAAGTCTCCATGTGAGATATTGCAAGAAAATAATAATGGGATACTCCCACTAAAGGTGTTTGGCTGCGTATGTTTTGTGAAGGACAACAGACCGTCTGTTGGAAAACTTGACCCCGGAGCAGTCAAGTGTGTATTCGTGGGCTATTCGGCGACTCAAAGGGGGTACGTGTATTGGAGCCCATTAGAGAAGAAAAAATTTGTGAGCATGGATGTTCACTTCAGGGAGTTTGAGCCATACTACCGTCAGGAGGGAACCTCATCCATGAGCAACTCACCTGATACTGAGAGTATGAGGCAAGAGAGGGAGATTGTTGAGAGTGTGGTGACCGGTTTAGGAGTATGGCATGGAGGAACGTTTGAGAAGGAGCATGAGAGTGAAGAGGAACATAGGGAGGCGATGAAAGGTGTTAGGCCCACAGCTCAGGGGGAGTTACTTACCTACAACAGAAAAGGAAAACAAACTGCTGGACCAGTACCTATAGTACCAGTGCCAAGTCCCTTACCTGCGTTCGTCTCAACTCCTGAGACACCACCACCACCACCAGATTCTCCTTCAGGTGATATCATTCTTCCTATTCCTCCCACACCATTATTAGTATGGAGGATCACTCACAGCAATGCAAAAAATCCCCCTGATAGATATGGTTGGGACCTTACTCAGTTTGTTTCATATAATAACATCTCTTTTTCTCATGGAGCATTCATTGCATCTTTGGATAGTATTAATGTAACTAACAATTGGTAGGTTGCAAGAACGATCCAAAGTGGAAAGCGATGATGCACGAGTTAGGCGCTCTTGAGAAGAACCACACTTGGGAACTGGTAAAACTGCCAGAGGGGAAGATGACAGTCGGATGCAAGTGGGTCTTTACTGTGAAGCAGAACCCAGATGAAAAAATAGAGCGCTACAAGACTCGACTGGTAGCGAAAGAATACAGTCAGACGTACGACATTGACTATGATGAGACCTTTGCACCAGTGCCGAAGATGAGCACCGTCAGGACCCTGATTTCTTTGGCAGCGAATAGTGGATGAAACTTACACCAACTGGATATGAAGAATGCGTTTCTTCATGGGGATCTAGTGGAAGAAGTGTGCATGGAGATACCACTAGGATTCTGAATCGATAACACAGTAGACAAGGTCTGGAAGTTGAAGAAGTCCCTCTATGGACTGAAGCAGTCTCCTCGAGCGTGGTTTGACAGATTCATGAGGGCGACGATAGGGATGGAATATCAGCAGATCAATGTTGATCATACTGTATTCTTCTGTCGGAGTGGAGGCCACATCACCATGCTTGCGGTGTATATGGACGATATGATTATCACAGAAGATAATGAGCAGGAGATTGCCCGACTCGAGGGGAAGCTTGGCAAGAAGTTCAAGGTGACGGACATTGGCCTTCTTCGATACTTCCTTGGGATTGAGATTGCTCGAGAAGCAGAGAAAATTGTTCTTTCTCAGAGGAAGTATGCGTTGGACCTTCTCACAGAGACTTGGATGTTGGGATGCAGACCTGCAACGACGCCGATCAACCAGGGGTTCAAGCTGTGTGCTGAGGCTTGAGAACCAGTTGACCGAGACAGATACCGGAGACTGGTGGACAAATTGATCTATTTGAGCCACACACGTCTTGATATCTGCTTTGCAGTGAGTGTGGTGAGCCGCTACATATATGACCCAAGGAATGGTCATATGGGCGCATTGTACCAAATTCTGAGATACTTGAAGGATGCCCCAGGAAAGGAGTTGATATTCAGGAAGAATGATCACTTGAGCATCGATGGCTACTGTGACTCTGACTGGGCTAACTGTACTGATGATATGAGGTTTACCTCGGGCTATTGCATATTTGTAACAGGCAACTTGGTCTCTTGGAGGAGTAAGAGACAGTCGGTGGTGGCCAGATCGACAGCTGAAGCGGAGTACAGAGCTATGACATTTGGAGTTGCAGAGCTGCTATGGCTGAAGAGTATGCTGGTGGAGATGAAGCAGAATCAAGGAGCCAAGATGAAGCTGTGGTGTGACAACCAGTCAGCCATCAGTATCGCCAACAATCCAATGCAGCATAACAGGACCAAACACATCGAGATCGATAGGTTCTTCATCAAGGAGAAGTTGGACCGTGGACTACTGGAGCTAGGTCATGTTCCAACCAAGGAGCAGATAGCAGACAGTATGACCAAAGAACTTAGCTTTATAGATATGATTAAAGGATGTGACAAGATGGACTTAGTGAATATCTTTCGTCCATCTTGAGAAGGAGTGTTGGTATATTAGAATATTCTTGGTATATTTGTTGGGATATTAGAATATTCTACAGGGGGTTTTAATGGAGTATTAATGTAAGATGAACGATTGCAAGGCTATAAATAGCCAAGAGATTATCAATAAAAATATAACAATTACTTCAAAATATTCTACATTAAGCCATAGACATGAAAAGCAATACTTATAGCAGAGTATTAGCTACTTGGTAATAGAAGGGAAGCCCATTGAAATATTGTTGAACAACAAGTAAAACAACACATCCTTTATCCCAAAATTTTGGGGTCAGACTATTTGAATACTTCTTTCATTCAACTCTGTAAAGGCCGATGCCCTATGCTGCATTATCAAAAACATTTTTTTTAACCTCAATCCATGTTTGTTAGCAACCTTAAATTAATATATTATCATCCTAACCAATGAAACTATTGATCTACAGTGCACATGGCCAAACCACCAAAAAGTTCTATCTTATCCTCAAATGGCACCAGCTCCAACTTCCCACTAATACACTCGTTTCTTATCCAATTTTTTAACCTATTGCCACTCAAACATCTTAGTATTCTTGTTTTAGATGTTCCCGTTTTCTCTACATGCTTTTTAATTGTCCAACACTCACATTTATAAGTCATTGTTGGTCTTATCTTAAAGATTTTTTTTCGTTACATCATCAATGGTATCCACCAAGCACAAATCACTCCTCTAGTTCAATCGTCTAATTATAAATGAATGTCGGTCTTCTCAATTTCTCTACTACAATAAACAAATGATCCTAAATACCGAAAACCATCATTCTTTGGTATCTATCATAAATATGGACTACTCCCTCATTTCTTTTTTACTTCTAGTTGAAGTTACAATTCATGTACTCCAGTAGGGACGTGTTGAATAATAAAAATATATAACCCTCATTAACACTCTAGAGTTTTGATGTACTTGTAGGGACTTGTACAATTTTCATTAATATTATCATAAGTAACTAGCTTTCTTGGTAAAGCTCTGGTATAAAACCAAATAGATTCTTTGAAATTCTAGTTTCTTTCCGTAATCCTTATTCATTTAGTCTCCCAGAGTTTCATCGTGCGTCTCATTAGCTCCTTCTCATTAGCTCGTTTCCTGGATAGTTATTACAACTATGGATATCTCCTTTGTTTTTTTATGTACAGGTACCAGAATACTACTCCATTCACATGATGGTCAAGTTTTAGAAAAATTGTGAAGAAAATGTATTTACAAAGAACTCTTTGGAAAACAATTATGCGTGACCCACCAAAAGTAGTTTCTAGGTTCAATCATATAGATAATTGTGCTATTACTGAGTTACTGTCAGTAAAGTTCACATTAGAGTGTTGAAACAAATGAGCTTGATGCATTTCACTATTATGCATAAGTAAGAAAATGAATTGGAGAATCAACTTAGATTTTTGGTTGAAAAAATAGGAAATCAGCTGTCAGATATGGATGGGAAAACCAACTGTCTTCAGAAAAACAAAAGTAACAAAAATGCCTTTGGATAAACTAACTCCAGTATGCAGCAAACATCACCTCAAATTTCACAGATCCAGTGTCCAACTTTTGCTTAACTTCTTCATAAACATCAGGCTCTGCAAAGCATAAAAGAAACATCAATAAATGCAAGAAAATAAGCTATTAAGAAGAATATCCAAAGAGAAACAACTTGATGAAGAAATTGATCAGTTCTAGGTTATTTGAGCTACAATTGGTTGCTAACCTATCCTGTGGAGACAAAAAGTATTAAAAACTTATTTATTTAGACAGAAAGATTGGCTTTAAGAGAGAGAAAAAGATAACACATAGCTTGAGCAGTAGTTTCATGCTAGAGATAGAGTGTGATTCATCATGTAATCTCGACCTATAGAGATATTCTTATTAGCATGTAACTCATAAAAGAAAAATAAGGCACTATATACTTTAGCTTCCCAGAAAACACCTTCAAACTCTATACTTTAACTTCTCAGCTAATGTACAATAAGAATGTCAAAAGTCTTGAATACTATTTCTTAAGTGAAGAGTTTGTTCGACTGGGTTAAGGTTTTACTCCTAAACAGTGAATGTTAGCTGAAGATTGGAGAAGCATATGCCCAGGTGAAAAGTAATAGCATAAACCAAGAAAAAAGGACATGTAACTAAAATGACTAATTAGATGTTCACAAGAATCTAAATAAACTGTAACAGATGAAATTTGACATTTATCACTAGAATCCATGCAGGTATGCCAGGCATTCTTATATTGGTATAAATAAACGCAGGTCCATTTTTTGGACTCCTAAAAATCAGTAGTATAAGATTAACTAATCCCAAATGCAATGCTTTGGTTCTAACGGTCACTTAAGTGATCTCTTGTTGCTCATGTAACCTTTACCGATGACTATTTCCAACTATTATGGGTCGTTGGGAAGTCTTATCAATGCTCGGGTGATAGGATGATTCTTGAAAACTCCGTAACTCATGTCACTAATCTGGTCATTCTTAGACTTAAGGATGACATATATTGACTGCCAAAATAAAACATTAAACTGCTTAACATTAATGTAATGGAAGCTGTTGACTTCCTATCCATTGTTTTTAGATCAGTAATTAACAAATTATTTGCATAGCATGGGTGCAATAGGGCTACCTTCAATGTGATGAACAATGCAATCTTGGATGTTGGAACACAAAGGTTCTAGACCTGTTCAAGTTAAATGCAGTGAGGAAAGTGTGAATGTGCACTAGTAACATTCTACGGAAACTGGATAGATGTTGGAATTCAATGCTATGGGGGTATTTTACATTTGTGGCTCAATTTCCAGTTTTAGCTTGGCAGCTGATATTGACTTTCTTAACTGAGTTTTTGTACTACACATAGCTGAGGATTTTGTGACTTGGGCATTTTGCGAATGAATCCAATGCATAAGGATGCTAACTAATGCTCTTTCAGTAAAAACCCAAGCTGTGAAAGGAGAATTAGTAAGCATGAGCCTCAAAGTAATGTGCAAACAAGAAGTCAAGGTACAATGGGCTACAAGCAGAAAGGAGAACCAATCAAAGAAACATGCAAACACAAGGAAGAGATCAAGGTGAGATGAGCTACAAAAAGGAAGAAGCCATTGTAATGTTCGGTGGATCATATTGTCAACCAGAGTGATCTTGTAAATGTGAGAAATGAGGATTGATGGCACTTAGTAGTTTGTCTAAGGTTTGTTGGTATCCACTTGATCATATTTTTAAGAAAACAAACACTTGATATCAACCTTTCAACAGGGCAAGATTGGTTAAATCATCTGGGGTTTGCCATGTATCCTATTGATCATCGACACCCAACACAAACCCTTAGACATGTCCTAGAACCTTGTCGTTAAGAAGAAGCTCAGTACAAAATGCATTCATGCTATTTGAACACAGAAAAATTCCGAAGTATATCATTGTATTTTAACAGTACTGTGATAGATCGATAATAAAAAGTTTTGGAGCCTCTTATAATTTCCAGGTCCAAAGTTAATAGTCATAGACTCCCAATTTTGCTGCAGAAGTAACAAATAACAATAATTAATCATGGAAATTCTTACAGACTTGATAGGTGACCTTGTATTGTGTTAGCTCCCTTTTTTCCCCCTAAACTATAACAATTGTTAAACGGGTTCTACTATCGAATTGCTTTATATGAGCAATTTGGGTAGCCTTGTGCAAGTTATGTATTGGTGACTTCGATAGAGTAGTAGAACTTGAAAACATAATTGTAGAATATTTTTGGAGTTCTCTTTTTCATTAATTATCTCTTGGCTATATATATATATATATATATATATATAGTCTTACAATCCTCCATCTTACATAAAATCTCCGAATACATTCTAATATACCAACACTCCTCCTCAAGATGGGCGAAAGATATTCACTAAGCCCATCTTGTCACATCCTCTAATCATATCTACAGAGCAAAGTCCCTTGGTCAGACTGTCCACTACCTGATCCTTGGTTGGAACGTAACCTAGTTCCAGTAGTCCAGTGTCCAACTTCTCCTTAATGAAGAACCAATCGATCTCGATGTGTTTGGTCCTGTTATGCTGCACTGGATTGTTGGCGATACTAATGGCTGACTGGTTGTCACACCACAGCTTCATGTTGCCTCCTTGATCCAGCTTTAGCTCCACCAGCATACTCTTCAGCCATAGCAGCTCTACAACTCCCAAGACCATAGTTCTGTATTCCGCTTCAGCTGTCGATCTAGCCACCACTGACTGCTTCTTACTTCTCCAAGAGACCAAGTTGCCTCCTACAAATATGCAATAGCCTGAGGTAGACCTCCTGTCATTAGCACAGCTAGCCCAGTCAGAGTCACAGTAGCCCTCGATGCTCAAGTGATCATTCTTCCTGAATACCAGCCCCTTTCCGGGGCCACCCTTCAAGTATCTCGGAATCTGGTACATTGCGTCCATATGACCCTTACTTGGGTCATGCATGTAGCGGCTCACCACACTCACTGCAAATCAGATATCATGACGTGTGTGGCTCAAATAGATCAACTTGCCCACCAGTCTCTGGTATCTGTCCCGGTCAACTGGTTCTCCAGCCTCAACACCCAGCTTGAACCTCTGATTGATCGATATCGCTGCAGGTTTGCATCCCAACATTCATGTCTCTCTGAGAAGGTCCAGCACATACTTTTTCTGAGAAAGAACAATCCCCTCTGCTTCTCGAACAATCTCAATCCCAAAGAAGTACCGAAGAAGGCCAAGGTCCTTCACCTCGAACTCCTTGCCAAGCTCTCCCTTGAGTCGGGCAATCTCTTGCTCATCATCTCCTGTGATAATCATATTGTCCATATACACCGCAAGCATGGTGATGTGGCCTCCACTCAGACGAAAAAATACTGTGTGATCAACGTTGATCTGCCGATATCGCATCCCTATCATCGCCCTCATGAATCTGTCAAATCACGCTCGAGGAGACTGCTTCAGTCCATAGAGGGACTTCTTCAACCTGCAGACCTTGTCCACTGTCTTATCAGTGCAGAATCCTGGCGGTATCTCCATGTACCTCCTCCACTAGATCCCCGTGAAGAAACGCATTCTTCACATCTAGTTGGTGTAGCTTCCATCCACTATTCGCTGCCAAAGAAATCAGGGTCCTGACGGTGCTCATCTTCGCCACTGGTGCAAAAGTCTCATCGTAGTCAATGCCGTACGTCTAATTGTATCCTTTTGCCACCAGTCGAGCCTTGTTGCGCTCAATCTATCCATCTGGGTTCTGCTTCACAGTAAAGACCCACTTGCATCCGACTGCCCTCTTCCCCTATGGCAGTTTTACCAGTTCCCAAGTGTGGTTCTTCTCAAGAGCCCCTAACTCCTCATGGATCGCCGCTTTCCACTTTGGATCGTTCTTGGCAACCTGCCAATTGTTAGGTACAGTAATACTATCCAAAGATGCAATAAATGCTCCATCAGAAGAAGAGATGTTATCATATGAAACAAACTGAGTAAGGTCCCAACCATATCTATCAGGAGAATTTTTCGCATTGCTGCGAGTGGTCCTTCGTATTGATAATGGTGTGGGAGGGGTAGGAAGAATGATATCACCTGAAGGAAAATCTGGTGGTGGTGGTGTAGGTGTCTCAGGAGTCGAGACGGACGCAAGCAAGGAATTTGTCACTGGCACTATAGGTACTGGTCCTGCAGTTTGCTTCCCTTTCCTGCTGTAGGTAAGTAACCCCCTCTGAGCCGTGGACCTAACACCTCTCATCTCCTCCACCTGTTCCTCTTCACTCTCCTCCTCAACCGTTCCTCCATGCCATGCTCCTAAATCAGTCACCAAACTCTCACTAATCTCCCTCTCTTGCCTCATACTCTCAGTGTCAGGTGAGTTGCACATGGATGAGGTTCCCTCCTAACGGTAGTATGGCTCAAGCTCCCTGAAGTGAACATCCATACTCACAAACCTCTTCTTCTCTATTGGGCTCCAGCACATGTATCCCTTCTGAGTCGCCGAATAGCCAACGAAGACACACTTGACTGCTCTAGGATCAAGTTTCCAAACAGACGGTCTGATGTCCTTCACAAAATATACGCAGCCAAACACCTTCAGCGGGAGCATCTCACTATTATTTCCTTACAATATCTCACATGAAGACTTCCATCCCAGTACTTTCAAGGGCATCTTGTTGATCAGTTGAGTTGCTGTCAACACTGCATACCCCCACAGACTCTGTGGGACATTCATGACGATCATCATGCTCCTTGTCACCTCCAGAAGGTGTCTGTTCCTCCATTCTTCCATTTATTCTGTGCTGGTGTATATGCACAGGTGGTCTGATGCTGTATCCCTTGGGCTGACAGGTATTCTTCAAGTGCTTTATTGGTATACTCTGTCCCATTGTCAGACCTCAGTACCTTCACCGTTGCTCAGTACTGAGTCTGGACATATTTATAAAAGTTCTTGAAACAGGCAAAGACATCACTCTTATTCTTCATTAAATACAGCCAGGTGACATCAGAGTAACAATCAATAAAAGAAACAAAATACTTGTAACCATTCATAGTAGTTGTGGCGCACGACCCCCAAACATCAGAATGTATAATATCAAAAATAGAAGAGCCCCTATGGCCCGTACTAACATATGAGCTCCTAGTAAGTTTGTCTAAATCACATGCATCACATACTAGTTTCTTCTTATTTTCTTTCTCATAAATAGTTGGATACAACCTACACAAAATATCAAAAGAGTAGTGCCCCAACTGCATGTGGTGGAATATCAGTGTATCCTCGGCACTCATCTTCGGTCCTCCCAGTCCTGTCCTCTCTGCCACATACACCAATGCCGAATCTAGCCATTTCCGATCCAGGTACCACAGTCCATCATGCCAAGTGCCAGTCCCAAGTCTTCGTCCTGTCTCCTTCTCCTGGAAGATCACCTTAGGAATATCAAAAGAGACAATGCATTTTAGTTGAAGGATTATAGAACTAATGGACAAAAGACTGACTGGAAAAGAAGGATCATGCAAAACATTGGATAATTTTACTGAACATGTACAATCGACAATACTCTTATGGACCACTGGCTGAAAAGTACCATCGACTGTTTGAATGCTGTCCGCCGATGCTAGGTGAGTGTAGGAAGAGAACTCACTAGCATTCCCTGTCACGTGTTGAGACGCACCCGAATCGACAATTCAGTCCGACTATCTAAGGGAAGACATAGATGCAAGGGCGAGTGAGTCGTCAGTACCTTCCGATGGATGGGCATACATGGCAGCGTTGCCTCTGGCGAAGACTGATGTTGACGCCTCCTCAGTCCCACTCCTCCTGTCTCCACCGCTTGACGCTCTCTGCTTTCTCCTGAGTACCTTCCGCATGCCCACCAGTGTCTGATCCTCCTCAGTATAGGCACTATCAGTTCCCTCCTCGCCTTCTGCTACCAGCAGGTTCGTCCGATAACCTCCTCGACCACCCCGTCGACCCCCACGACCATGGCCATGTCCTCCAAACTGTCTACGTCCACCACCTGAATCTTCCTCCTTGGGTGGTTTGGTGCAATCATATCTCAGATAACCCACCTTCCCGCAGTTATAGCACTGTCGGGGGTCTCCCTTAGGTCTTGTGTCCCCTAAATTGGCAACCGCCAGTGCTGACTTTATTTCAGGAGGACCACATGTCCCTGCCTGCAGCTTGATGCGAGTCTCCTCCTGGATCATGGCCGAGATAGCCTCCTCAAGTGTAGGAATCTTCGGTTGGGTTAGAAGTAGTGTTGTCCTCTGAGAAAATACTACGACCAGCCCCTTAAGAAACTTCATCATCCTCTCCTGCAGACATACTTGTCTCTCCTTATATTTCGGGTCCTCGCAGCTCGTCCGATATGAGGAGTGATATTAATCCAACCACAGACGCTCCAACTCCGTGACATACTCCTGCACCGTCTTTTCTCCCTGTACGGTGTCGTCAATCTCCCCCTTGATTTGAAAAACCCTCAAGTTATTCCCCACACCATCGTAGGTCCTCCTCAACTTCTCCCATACATCATTTACCATCTCAAGGCCATCCAGTGTGGCGGCAATCGACTGGACTAAAGAATTGATGAGCCAAATATATATCACCATATGAGTGGACTTCCACTCGTCGCGTCCTGCCGGGCCCTCATCCGGCTGTCTTCTCTCCTGACAAGAAACTCTCCAGGTTCTTCCCTGCGAGGGTTCTCCTCACCCGTCGTGACCAACTCAGGTAGGTGACCGGTCCATCAAGATTCAGATCGATGGAGGAAAATGCCAACTTCACCGGTGTTTGTGTCGCGCTCTCACCAGCCGACAATTTCATCAGCTTCATCAACGTTTCGACCTCCGCAGGGTCCAACCTCTTGATGATCTCCTCCATCGATCCTCCTATTCTCCGATCACCTCACACCCGTCCCACGATTCACGTTCGTCCTCTCCTAGACCCGATCATGCCACTCCCCCATCGGATCTAGGCCTTCGATGTCAACGTCCGGAAAGACCCGCGGAAGACGCCGGGAACCGCGACAGAAGGCTCTTGCGGGCTCCGCAGATGTCGCGGCTTCGCGATGGTGGCGGAAGTGTGGTGGCGGCAGCGGCGATGGTGGTAGTGGGCGAGCGGTGCGGTGACGGTGGCGCGGTAGCGGTGGTGGCGGCTAGGGTTTGTGCTCTGATACCATGTTGAATATTTTTGGAGTTTTCTTTTTCATTAATTATCTCCTGGCTATATATATATATATATATATATATATATATATATATATAACCCTTTTATCTTACATAAAACCCCCTAATACATTCTAATATACCAAAAATAATTAAGAAAAACTACCTACTAAAATGTATTAAAAAAGACATGAACCATAAAACTAATTGTACAAAAATAATCAAGTTAAGGAACTTACCAACTGAAATTGGCTCTGTTGATGCAGAACTAGGTTCCCCCACCATTCCGTCCTCTCTTATTGGAGTATAAACTGCCACAAGCCGGTACCCCACATCATCTACATTAGCTTCATACGTCCTTCCTATCTCACCTGACAGATATGTAAACAACTTTTGATAAATAAAAAGTTTGCTACTTTAGATGCTCAAACAAGAAAGAATGCAACATGACCAAACTGGTCTCTCTTTTTGGGTGCGTTTAGGCCAGGGCTCAAACCCAGGACCTCCCCAATGACGCACACCAGTCAAACCACTGAGCCACCCCCTGATGGCAAAATGGTTCTAGATAAGTACGAGTTCTAGATAAGTACGATCTAAATCAAATGGAGCCTTTAAATATATGTGAGAGAAAACAAAACCAAGCAATAGCAATATATGAACAACAAGAAATAAAGGCATCAGGTACATTTAAAGATTTGTGAGAGCATGAATTGAATTTGGTCAAACGTGTCAATGATAGACAGGAAATGAGGCACACCATATGTTACAAAGACCACCGGATATCTAGTTCGATAGACAGGATAGCATGTGATGGAGGCCGCACGTGATCGCTTATGTTCATTGTCTTCTTTACTTGGGGATTTGGTTAGTAAAAGCAACAAGGCATTTCACCAGTCTTTGGTGTCACCTATAAGAATACTCTTTATACTAAAGTAGTCTGATGGGTCTGCATAAGGATAAGTCTGCTAGTCCATGGTAACTTTAATAAATATTACCACTAAGCAAATAGGAAATAGTACTGAAGGAAGAATGTGTAGATCGTTTCCACAAAATATTTAAAAACTAATGAGAGACCCAAGTCAGTTGAGGATGAAATATTTCGTGTGAAGGATTAAAAGGAGAATTGTAGATAAATGGGCCCAACTCCTTGAGGTACCCAAGTCAGTTGGGAAATTTCTTCAATCAACGAGGATTGAGATGGGACAATTTAAGGTGCATGTCAGGTCAAAAGTCACAATTTTTTTTTTATACTTATTTTCCCAGTTTTCTGCCCAGGAGTGCAAAATGATGCTGCAGATATTTCATTATACATGAAAACATAAGAGCACAGTCATTTCCGGAGAAATGAAGTAAGCAGTGCAAGCTATGTGGAAAGCAACCAAATTGAAATCTGAGCATTATATTGTAGCAGAAGTATCCATCTATGTCAATGGTTTGACTTCAGAAAAGCTATATCTTGCAATATGAATGCACATACCAGGAATAGAGATAAGATCGGGACTCCCGACCATCGATCTAAGCCATTGAATTTTGCTGTTCCCTTCTTTTCCTCCACTATATATCCCATGAACGGCATATAAATTTGAGTGGAAACCTCTTCCCTCAATTTCCAGCTTGCCAATTTTGGGAACTCCTGGAACATTAAATAAAATATGATCATAAAGGCATAAATACAATGATTTATCCATCTTAATATAACTTGAGAGTCTGACTAGAAAACTGTGAATCACATGACTAGCATTTAAGAAGCATGTAGCTTTGAATGCTCAAGTGATAGAAACTTTTCCTAACATCATAAACATTAGCATTTTGATTTTGTCCCCTCAGCTCAAATAGTTCATTTATTTGTAAAAGTAAAAGTTACCATCTGTCAGTATCAAAAGCAACTGCACTTTTATGTATTTCCCATAGTTCCTAGTATCAGCTGATACCGAAATGTATAGGCTTTATCGTATCAACGGATAGGCCTAATCGGCCTTATCATATCGGCTTTAGCATGTCCCAATCCGATACCGACTGCTACCAATACCGGCCAGATGTTGGGGCTTTCTTTCTCAGACAATTAGGCAGAGAAAAATTGACCAAAAAAGAGAACAGTGGAACAATAATTTCAACACATTGATTCGGTTCTACCGAAGATCAACATGTTACACTGTTGATAAGATTCCTTATCGACGCACTGTAACCATTAATTTTGTCAAAATTGTACATATATTAATTCACAACAATCATCCGTATTAATATTATTACATTAAATAATATTTATTGTGCTAGTACTATGTCTAAAGGAAACTAAATAAACAAAAACAATTATTGTGGAATTTAACAACGTTAAATATTATTCCATTTAAAACTAACTAAAACAACATGTAATATATAAATTATGTCTAAATCTATAAAAAATATCTATATTTTGTACATACTTCTTATCATTTTTGGCTTTCCGAAATGCAAAACCCGTTACTCCGATCTAAAATTGCCGAAAACATCGGTAGTGCCGAAAACCAATAATAGGAAGGGTCAAAAACCAATTCGGATACTGATATGTGAACCTTGGTATTTCGAAGGAAAAACAACTAACCTTTTACGAGTTACATGATCAGAAGCTCTATAATATGGACCCATGGAATAAAGTGAGACAGACAAGTGATTTCTAAGGTTGTAGACAAATTTGTAGTAGATAAGCTAGTCGATTGAGTGGAGAGTATACGTTGAAGGAGCTAAATGTTTGTTGAGGAGAGAAGAGGCGGCTCAAAAGTTTTTGGGGTTGTTGTCATAGCTTTTCGGTAACCATGCTTCTGCTAGCAAGATAATTGGTATGGTTGAAGAGTCCCTAATGAGCGAAATAAAGTGATTGACAGTGACAACCCCACGACATAGAGGTACAACAACAACGATGACGACAACAACAAAGTCTTTGTCCCAAAAAATTTTGGTCCGCTAGCGGTGCCATATGAAAATAAAGGGAGCCATCATAGGTGCTAGATCACAATTCAAGAATATAACGTAAATCACCATGGGTAAAGAAAAAGTCGCCACAAATGAAATGAAACACCAACATAATAATGTATCTGAAGAATCAAAAGTAGAGATCACTTCGTTAGTGAGCCTCGCCTAAGATGTCGATGGACTAGGGTTGACAAATGATCTTGGGTAGAGGAGTTGAGCTGAATGAGCTATAGACCTTAAGTAGAGAGCTGTAAGAGATATAATAGATGACAGGTGGGTGAAAGGGAGGTTGAAATGTAGCTGACAAGTTGACTTCCAAGTGGGCCAGATGAGTGCAGCTGAAGAGGTTGCCACATCATCCAACCAAAAGATGTGACTAAAGAGAAGCCACATCACCCTAAGGTGAGTTGTATTTAAACCAAGAGAGGAGAGAGACTCTTTCTCTCCGAGTGAGAGAGCCTCTTTTTTTCTCTATGTTCAGTCTTGAAGACATACTACTTTGTAGGAGATGAAGTGATTTTCGAGCAGATAAAGCAGAATCCAGGAGTGTGAAGCGAAGGGGAGGAGGCCAGCCTACAAAGTCTCTTTGATTCCGGTCTTGAAGATAGATCACTTTTTCGAAGATAGAGTGGTTATCGGAGAGAGGTGAATGCCGGACTGTTCGTCTGAGCCAGGGATATCAGCCTACATCAAAGAAAGGAGAAGAAGAGGAAGGTTTGTCTTCTCAGAGAGGAGGATCATCATCGAAGCCGCATTAGGTGTTAGTTAACCAATGTTCCAAAAACCTCAAGCTTTTGGAACATTAGTAAAGTAACATAGTATTGGAGCAAAAGGTCATGGTTTGAATTTCCGTTCCACCAATTAAATGGTTTATATTGTGTAACTTTCTAAGTGTGATCCTCCTTTTATTGGGCTTTAGCCCAAGTACACGCTTTAGGCTCATCCATATGCACGTACATCCCATGTTCTAGTAATCTCGGTCAGCATATGATGGGTTGGGGGGTGGGTGGGGTGGGGGGGGGGGGGGGGGAGGTGAAGCGGTTTAATATATAATATTGTTCCATTCCTATCATATTGAGGTTTTGGAAACATTGGTTAACTAACATTAGATAAGTCCTTTGGAAGATCTTTTTCATAATCTTACTTCTTTTCTTACTTTTTTCGGTTTTTGTTTTTCTGGAATAGGGAAGAAAGAATATTTTTCTCGACCAGAGGAAAGAAATTTGGATTGGGAGGGCTTGAAGGCGGAGGGCTTGGCTTAGGGTTTTCTTTCTCTTGATAATCCGGGAAAGATTCCGCCTTAACAACTACGACTTCTTCTGCTTTGTCTCTCTTATTTCTCCTCAATAGCATACTCTTTTCTATGTGTGGCACAAGGCCTATCGAAATCATAGACAAGCTTCCAAATGAACTTCGATTCTTGAATGAATCACATCACTTTTGGTTCTATTGTAACAAAAGATTCCTTTTTTATGTGGAAAAAACCGTAATAATGATCTTACATATAGACAATTCCTCAATATATAAATTTGGATTGGGAGGGATTGAAGGCGGAGGGGCTTGGCTTAGGGGTTGAGGATGCATGTTGGAACTTGGGATGGATGAGGAGATATGGCAGCTATGCTGAGATGTGTAAGCTCAACTCCATGGATCAATTCTATTAGACGAACGAGGGGGCATTTATACAAGAGGAGACCCCCTTCTTGATGGCTATCCGATATGGGACAAAGACTAGAAACTGATGACTAAAAACTAAAAGATAAATACACTCTTCTACATTAATAATTAACATAATTGGAGTTCATGAATCTTCTCCTCAGGAAATTGCAAATTTAAAGTGGTGAAAAAGGACCTGGCAATATAGGGGCAGTTACAGCTGATACAGGCTCACTGGACCTTCCGAATGCATCAGTAACAGTATATTCACATCTCAAGCACCTCCCTATATCTTCAAGACGAAGCTTATATGAGCTGGACTGGTGTGAAGGCAGTGGTTCAAAATATTGATTCTCTCCCAATACCAAGGAATAGAACCTGTTCTCAGATAATAGATAATCATAAATGCCAACAGCTATTTGTTGAGAGAAGATTATACACATTATCAATGTAAAACATTATTAGTATCTTACCATTGGTATTTAACCTCTTTCTTGTAATTTTCCCAAATATGTTGTTGAGTTTCACTTTCTGGAATTATTCCAACCGCAGTAAGTGTTTCACCTTCCACCTCCTTCCCGTTGAAAGAAAGAATCTCGATTTTCAGAAGTTCTGAAAGACAGGATAATGTGTTCATTGCAACTGAAAATTAAATGCACCATTGGCAATTATCTAATCAATAAAATTCCAAACGATAGTTATCTACCTTTGTTTCTCATGGCTTATACACTAAAGTTATTTGTTAAATAGGCTCTTATACTTAGACTGCAATGACCATAACAAAGGTCATCCCTTGTGTAGAAGCAAGTGTTTTTAGGAAGGAATATTATTATTGAAGTGAGAAAGGGAAACAATGAGTTACAATTATCCTGCACTTCCTCATGCTTCTATCCAGTAGAAACTAAGGCAACTTTGAAAGGACAGTCTTATTAAAAGTATGAACTTAGTCTATTTGTCATCAATAGGACTTGCAACAAAAACGGGACAATACTTTTACACGTCCATGTGTATCCCACATGCACTTACCTAGTAGATCCACATTAGGATAGCAAAAGAGAAATAAAGGGCAAGATATCAGCCTGCAATAGGAAATTAGTCGGGTTGCTAAATTACAAGGTAAAGACAGGCTCCAACGGACAATAGTGGAAACAAATTAACATAGAACATGAAAGCAACCTTCAAGCCGCTTGCATAACCCAGATAATGCAAAATATATTCATCTAACCAGTTGCATTATAAGTTACATTTTGAAGGGGATGGGAAATATTTAGAAAACACTAATTTAAACAGCATGACTTGCAGATGATGATGGACTTTGTTTTCTTTAGAATTTCATTATCAGTGAGGAAAATGCCTATTCTAGTGAAACCACAATAAATTAAGAGTAATTAACTAATAGACACTAAAGGATGTTTTAGGTCAAGTCTTATAATCTTAAACAACAATTTACCTGGAAGGATTACATCAGATGGTTCTGACAATTTGAGTTCACCCACAACTGAATTTGAGCTAACAGGAGTATATCTGTCAAGTGAATTTGGAGTTCAGTTCTTCCAAAATAAAATCAGAGAAAGCCCCAGCAACAGACTGAAATAAACAACACATTGGCACATAAATGAAAGTAATATACTCTAACTAGGTTGCGTGGACTTGTACACAGATTCAGGTAGAACTCGGTTCGGATTCAGAATACGGCATTTTAAAAAAAAATTGGGATACACGTAAGGCGTGGATATATATATATATATATATATATATATATATACACACACACGAAAACATACCTATACAAATATTCTATACATTATATCTTAATAACAAAAAAAAAGTAAAATATCCCTACCGAAGCCTGTCTTGGATAGTAACTAGGTTCCAAAAAGTTCTAGAAAGGATTCAGTACAAAGATGTTACTCTCTCATATCTCTATTATATTTTGCACCATCATGAGCATGTGAAAATCACCGTCAACCATTGTATCGGGTCCCTTTGGAGCCTAGGCATTGGTGAGCCATATCTAATAGGAGTATCAAGGAAGTATCATGCCCAATAATTGTCGGATATAGATACAGGCATGGACACGTCCTTCCGAGGAGTATCCGTTCAAAATAGTACTCTAATGAAGGTGCACACACATCCATGTAAACTTTTAACATAACACCTTTCTCAACCATGAAAAACGATGAAATATCACCAGCTCTAAACAAATTAACAGAGGAAACTTATTAATTAATCAACTGTTAGCAGTAATTATTTAAATAAAGAATAAACAGCATAAGCTCACCAAAAAAATGAAACAGTTCTGAAAACCATGACAGTAAAATTAACTGTAGAAAATATCACAGGCAATAGGCACCCAGATTTGTTGCCAGCTATATCTTGTTAGGAAGGCAAGACAAATTATAAGTGGAGCGTGTCCTTGAGACCAGTGTAGTCAAAGGCGCGTCTCGCAGAGGCGCACCAGCTGCGCCTCACATCTCACTAGGCGAGGCACATTTCTCCAAACGCACCTCGTAGCAAGGCGTCAACAAGTAAAGGCGTGTCTTATGTATTTGCTCTTTATTTTGGCTCTCTATGGACTCACCTGGCAGAAAATGATAGTGATAGGAGTATGGTGGTGATGATGAAATGATGGAGTTTGATGAAGATTAATGATTGTACACTATTGGTTCTGCTTCCTTTCATTTTTTTACTTCTTGTTAGAAAACACAAATTATTGTTAGTTCTGTCAACTGCTATTGTTGGTGTTGCTCTGCTAGTCCACTTGGTTATGTTTTAACATATTTTTATTGGTTTTAATATGTTATTTGGTTTTATTTCTTACATAACTAATTTATTTATGTATATTTGTTATTATTGCGCCTCGCTTCGTTCAGGCGTGCACCTTAAGTGCGCCTTGCGCCTCGGGCAATATAAACCCATTGTGCCTCGAGTGCGCCTTGCGCCTTTGACTACCTTGCTTGAGGCGATTAAACACTTTCTTCGAAATGAACATTTACTCAACTCAGTTGAGAGCAATCTTGTTGGTTGCTGTCAAGTTTATACCGATATTAGGAACAATGACTAGAAAAGAGAGCATAAGTCAGAAAAGTGAGACAGTTGAGGTGAAGGGAAGAATAATCTGCTGAAGTCTCCAAGCTGTGAGCCTATGAAGTATGAACATGTACCAAGTGTACCCGTTACAACGGTATGACAGTTTCTAAAAATGCAAGATACAGGTAGGGTAATATATATCTGTGTGTGTGTGTGTGTGTGTTCCTCTAAACTCCATAAAATCTCCTAAAGTCTTCACTTAATAAAATATGCAGTACAATGTATATATAGGCCACATACATGCTTGGCCCTTCAGAAAGAAATGCTAACCAACTAATATGTAACTAATCCCAAATATGTCAAAATAAACCCAAAGTCCAAATCAGTCCCAACTGGACTCGAACTCGAAACCCATATCTGGACTAGTCCTTCATCACCACATACAACTCAAAGCAACTAGGTTATGCTAAAGTTTTAACATACTACTTTCCACAAGAGCTACTACAATAACTTTGACAACACAGTATAAACTGTATCCATGATTAGCATGCAAGTACTATGGTAAGACAGATGGTTACCCAAACAACAGACGACAATTGTAATCTGAATCTGTAACTTTATAGGTAGTAGAAGTAGCACCACTGATGAGAATGATACTCCCTTCCTCAGTTTCTCTGTGCCAGCTATACATGCTTGATCCTTCATGACCACCGTAATATTTCCCTTCTCCAGCATATACACCAGAACCTATGTCCTTTAAGCATACATCCGACACAACAGGATTGGCTGTGAAACACAAACATGCAAAAGACAACATGCATAAAAAATAACAAACAAGATGCAACATGAAATTGTTAGTTACCAGTGACCTCTTTGCAAGGGAAATTTATCCGTTGAATAATTATTGGGGTCAACCATCATTGCTTTCTTATTGTAGATAAGAGTATGAAATAATGGTTATCACCATTATAGAATTTGTTATTCATCATTTCTACTGTTTCAGATGATGAACACAGTTAATATGAAAATTATGGTTGATTTTTTAATGTATTAATAACATTTCTTTCTACTAAAGGATATTCAGAATATTGTTATCGGTAACTATTAACTTGATTATAGACTATTATAATAACTAAAACTTCTTTTGAAGTATGAGATGTTTTAGTTAACCAATTGGCCATCTATCTTATCCAAATAACTACCATATATTCTTCATAACTTATCATAAAGGTATGTTTTGTTATAATAGGAGGATATAATACTCCGCATACAGTTTCTATAGTAATAGAGTACCCATGTATTTCTTTTGTATCCAACATCTATACAGCACACAATGGAAAATACCTGCCATAACTGGATCATCGCTAATAGCAATAAGTGGTTCTCCAATTTTTCCATCAGCACGCATAGGAACCCATTGAAGAGACAAATAAGAGCCAACATCATCGAGTGATGGCGTATACATCCTATCAGAGGATTCCATCATTGAAATGGTTAGGTAGCAAATTGTATTTTGTATTCATAATGCAACTCTTGCCTATACTACATTCTTACAATGTCTTTCCAACAACAAGAACTTCATTAGCAGTTGCAATATCCACCAGTTCCAACTCCTCCAGTTTTACTCTGGTTCTGTACCAAATGTACTCCCCAATGCCTTCAGTTCCACCATAATAAGATTTTATAGGGAGTATTTTCTTGTCTTGGAAACAGCTAGGAAGGTCCAGTCTAATGCCCTTTGGGTCCGCTACATTATGAAACACAGAGATATGTAAGCAAGTGTGCAACAAGAAAACTTTCCAAAATAGCAATAACAGTGTTATATAAATATATAGTTATGTCGGACTACACAGATAACAAATCGATAAGCACCATACTAAAGTTCCATATACGTACTCGCTCTGTCACATTTTATTTCAGCCATGGATTACCTAAAGCAAGCCATTTACGATCCTTAAACCAATATAGCATTTGATAGTGATACATGCTGTGAATGATTAACTCTGCCACTGTTGTGCTTAATCTCATACATTTTCCGGCTCTCCCAAGTCTGAATAAAGGAGACTTCCATTAGATACTCCCATAAAACCCCAACGGATCTCCATGAAATGAATCCTTGCTAAATACACGAATGGGCAATGAAAGATAGTGACATGCAGCATGAATACCACCTCAATGTGATAAATGGGCCAGGTTGGCCCCCTAGAGCATTATCTATAAGTGGTGTTGCGTCAATACAAACCTGGAACAATGACACGCAAGCAGGACTGTGCAAAGGTGGATTTCAGAGCCAATTCTTCTACAAAAACCATCGTCGACAATGTTTTACTCTCATGCAGGTTTAGATTGCTTATGCAATGGGGATAAGATGATATGCTAAAAAAGACCAGTGGAAGCCTTTTTGGGATGTGTGTCTAAAAGGTTTGTTGTATTATGAATCACCAGGTCATGTCAATGGGAAAGAAGTGTAATAGCCAAATCAAAAGCAGTTGCCAAGTGCAAAGCATATGTAATTGGCCTCCATAACCAATGAAATCACATCCCATAAGTGCATTGGTTGGACCATTGAAACAAAATATGATCAACCCCCAGCATGTTTGCAGCGGACCAACTGAAGGAAAGAAACTTGTGTGGATGCACAAGAAAAGGTTTTGATGGTCAAGGAATGCATTTTTCCATAGCTACGAAACACATTAGTTATGGCCTAGGAAAGATAATTCTTCTTTATTATAGGTAAATATACGTACGACAAATGTATTTTTGGAAGTGTATGTGCTTACATATATAACTTAAAGTGTTACTTTCAGTCCTAGAAAATGCCACCGACATGTTAATATATCCATAAAAACCTCCACATGGAGAATGTATGAGTTGTTTCAAGGATGTTGAGTGAAATCACCTCCAAATACATCATAAACCTAGGGCCTAAATTTGACAAACCCTTCCACCATAAGTTGGGGAAACATGAAATATTGCCAGTATCAAGTTTACTTTTTCTTTCTCAGCCCCAAATGAAATTTATGTCTAAATGATACATCAAACAGAATTCTAAACCCACAAGACGCTCTAACTATATTATGTATGAAAAATAATCTTGATCCCCATTTGAAAGCTTGAGATCCATCAAGGCAGATATTTCTTGTACTTATAACCCTTCCATTTGCGTAGCACGATTAAAGAAGCAATAGACATTATGTACGAAGTGCCAAAAAGAAAACCCATTCTGGTCAAATTTAAGTATAATGTATACGTGGTATGAAAGATAATTACATGGAGCAACAACATTAGAAATTATCTTCTCTGGAGATCCTTTTAAACCATCGTTCCTTACAGGGGTGTAAACAAGCTCAATGCGTCTACCCACATCCTCAAGAGTCAAATCAAGAAAATCTGCAATAATTTTACACGACTTTAAAACTTAGACTTGGAAAGTTTGATACTTTCACGAAATATTAAATCATTAGATAGTTTAATGGTCTCACCATCAGAAGTTACTTTTTCCTTTGTACCATTGCTTTTCAACCGAAACCACCCGTGGTTGCAATCCCCTCTTTCACTAAAAAATTAAAAAATTAAAAAATTAAAAAATTAAAAAATTAAAAAATTAAAAAATTAAAAAATAAGAAATCATCAGGTTCTTGAAAACATAGGATACCAAGGATAGCCAGAGAAATGAAGTAGAAGCTACTTAAAGTGAACCTCACCCTCCACTATATAAAGAAATGAAGCTCAGGCGGTGTCCTTCAACCATTGATCCATGAAACTCAAGAGACTGACAAGTTGGCAGGCCTGCACAAGTTAAAAGAATGCTAGCTTGACTTCTGGAATACAGCATACTCAAGTTAACTAATAGTGCCTATTGGTAACATCAATTTATATTGGACAAGAAATATTTATGGATACAGAAATGAAACATCTTTAGTACATATTGCATAATAACAGACCAGGTGTAACAGGACCAATTTGTTGAGCAAGCATGATAGGACCTCGTGCCCAGTCACTTCTGACAGGTTCACATGAAACAGATACAAAGGATCCAATGTCACTAAATGACAAAGTGTAGGAAGCAGTTGTGGCACCTTTGATTTCATTCTGAGAACCATCAATGGTCTGCAACGCATATATTCTCATATTGTAAGAAGCGTGACAACACAACAGAAACATTGGAAAGCATTTCTTACATGAACAAAAAATTGACAAATAAACAACCAAGTCAATACAATTATTCTTATAATAGTCGAGCACTAAACAAAAGCAAATTATGGCGGCTATTTTGATATTTAAATTCGTAGGATATACAATAGCTGACTAGTTCTCTCTTACCCTGAACCATCGGAATACTGAATCACCCTCTTCTCCTCCCCAATATTTCTTTTCAGCTATCAGTGTGGTTCCTTCTATGCCTTCACCCAGTATTTGCAGGGAAAGAAGTCGTGGGGTTCCTGTAGGTTGAGAAGTTAGATCACATTTCTTCAGCATAAGTATAGGACAAATATGCCAAGAAAAAACACAGTGATTTAAGAAGAGAATAGATGAATAATATAACAAAACTTTAAAGGGATTATGGTAGACAAGGATGATCTAATTATTACTGAAGGTTTCTTATCAAGTCCCAGCACTACAGGGTCACTGCTCAGAAGAAATGAGAAATAACTCTTGTCGAAAACTATGCACCCAGGCAGAGCTGCAGCTTTTAACAAAGCAGAACTTTTGTATTATTTTGGCTCTACTGGTATATGGTTTTAAGATTCCACAACTCAGCCCCTCCAGAGTTTTTTGAATTTCATGCATAAATTTGTTGAAAGCACAAGATGCTATCATTATGTTATGGCATATTTTCTCCAAAGAAATATTATTGTGGCTTATATAATGGCCAATTCCATATATTACAAGAAGCACAATTACCTGGACGCACTCTCTCTTTTCCTATAGAAACTCTTGGTTCACCGAAAGTGCCATCGTCACGCACGGGAGTGCACTTAAAGGAAATAAATTTACCAATAGCATCCTTTGCTATGCAGTACTGAAGGACTGATGCTTCTGGTACCAATACACCGGCATCAGTTTCTGTCTGCAAAGCACCGGAGGTCAATAGCAAGTACAAGTAACAAGAAGTAAAAGGCAGATGACTATTTCATAACATGGACCAAATATTACCACATGATTGATTTCTAAATGTGAAAAACAAGAATGATCAACAGTTAGACCAAATAGCAGGACATACTTCATGAAGATACCAACTATATAGACTTTCTCCTTCGTGACCCCCAATATAGCCGTAAGAAACTGTCAGCATTTCACCCTCACAATAATCTCCAGTGACAGACAGAAAATTTAGGCTTGGTGGAAGTGCTGCCAAAAATGTAGTAACCAATAAATATAGTAAAAACTGAAAATTCTCAAAGCACTAAAGAGAGGCCATTAGATATGGTAAGAACATAAGAAACTGTTACTTAAATATCGTCAAATATAAGTCAAATAAAATTGTCCAAAGGCAAAAGAAAAGGCTTTAAATCATACAACAAATGAGCATTCAGCAGTAGGTTTGCTTGGGGTAGGGTTGTTTGGGAAAGAAATGAATTTATGTAAGATGGGTTTGGGGAGAAATGAATTTACGGAAGTTGGGTTCGGAGAAGAATGAGTTTGCAACAGTGCATTGGTGAAGATGGGTTTAACAAACAATAAAAAAAGTAAAGGGTTTGAGAATAAATATATAACCTTAACCCTCACTATAACTCTAGAGTTTTGGTGCACTGGCAGAGGCTTTAACATGGTACAAAGCAACCCATGTTTGAATCCTCCGACATGCATTTTAAGTGGATTTATAAAAAAAAATTATACTTCGTGTGAATCCAAGACTAGCCAAAATGGACCGTCGACTATGTTGCACGGACACGGATACGACATGAGACACTAAGAACACAACGATACGGGCACAACACCTATTTTGGTGTGTCCTAGTGTAGTCTGAAATGTTTGTGGAGTGCCCAATATGTGTCCGACACGACACTGCCACATTTTTTGGAGTGTTTGTGCTTCCTAGGCCTTCGACCTTTGGGGGGCTTGTTAGAATAAATATATAACCTTCACCTTCATAATAACTCTAGAGTTTTGGTGCAGTGGCAAGAACTTCAACAAAGGATTTTAGAAGCTGTTAGAAGCAATTGAGGGCAAAACAGTCATAAGATAAAGAGCCATTTGAGTAAATAGAATATCCATTTATTCTCTTAGGTCACGTTTGGTTAGCAGAATCATAGCATTGGGAAAGGAAAGTGATTCCTTTGCTATGTTTGGATTCCAAAGGAAATGAGGAGGAAAGGAAAATGATTCCCAAAGGAAAGAAAAATATGAGGGAAAATAGTTCCACCCACCCACCCAAGGATTTACTCCCCCCCCCCCCCCCCCGGATTCACTTTTTCTCTCAATTTCCTTGGCCTTTACAAACACCGGAAAGAAAAATTGATGGAAATTGCAGTTTTTCAAAGGAAAGGAAAGAGCAAATAATTGATTTCCTTTCCGTGAACCAACCGAGACCTTAGTGAATATACTTAGGAGTCTCCATAACTAATAATCTAAATAATTTGAGGGAGTTGTTAGCAAATAATTTGACCCACGAGATCTAAGTCGAAATATGCTAAATTTAAACAAAGGGTTTAAATAGAATATCCATTTTTTCTCTTAGTCCATATACTTAGGAGTCTCCGTAACTAATAATCTAAATAATTTGAGGGAGTTGTTAGCAAATAATTTGGCCCAGGATATCTAAGTCGAAATAGACTAAATTTAAGAGACTTATATCTTAAAACGCCAATACTATACAATAAAAGATGATACTCTAGATGCTTTGATGAGCATAACTTTATCATCACCATGTCGATTAAATGAAGAAAAACTAGTAGTGGAGTAAAGTTAGCCTTCAAATTGAGCTCAACAATTTGAAATAAAAGAAAAGTTGCACTTTTGATAGTTTAAAGAAATGTAGAGTAACTAAAAATTTCAAGCTTTGATAGTACTATGTGAATCTAAAACACATGTGAACTCATTTAAGTACCACATTGCACACGTAATTAGAATAATTCTTTATTACATTCCAAACATGCGGACTTTACAGCAAATGCTCCTATAACTTACTTTCGACCACTCTTTCAGATATGGCATATGCTGGTTCCCCGGTTTCTCCATCAGGAGCCATAGGAGTAAACTTTGCAACAATGTAGTACCCAACAGCAGCAAGGGGAAGACGAAATACCTATAGATATGTGCCATCCAGTGAAGTAAGACTACAGACAAGTTACAGATGTTAAATTACATAAAAGGGGATCATGAGCTTGATGACTAAAGCCCCCACAAATGGTAAATTTGGTAATATATGTTGAAGAAAAGGCAAATAGAAGAGATTCACCTTTGCAATTTTTGAGGTACTAACTGCTTCAAGACCAATTTCACCCTTCAATTTTGATGTGCTTGTTTTAAACCATTGCACCCTACTTGATCCCTCGGCCCCTCCAGAAACTATAGCTGAAACAGTCACCTTTTTACCTTCTCGAAGATCTCCAGTTATCTCCAAATTTGTTACCTTTGGTGGGGCTGAAGTTCATGTGGAAGAGAGATTACAACAACAACAAAGCCTTTATCCCATATTTTTGGTGATATAGAAGAGATATTAGAGGGGAAAAAACCCTTTCAAGACTACAAGAATATAGTAAGATGAATGTAGCATATTGATTCTACCTTTCTTTATAATCTCAGTCATGACAAATTCTGACTTCCCTTCTTGGCCTGGAATTAAACCACAAGTATATATACTGAGAATTTATTAAATCCACTTAAAAAATCATCAATGTACGGGATGAACAAGCACTTACTAATGACGAGCTTACCTTCAAAATTAGTAGGAATATAAACAAATGCCATGCGTCGACCTACATCCTCCTTGGTCAAGGTATACTCAGTAGTACCAGATGACGCCAATATGAAACCACTGTCCAAAATATAACACAAAACCATTAAAAAACATATTGGACAAATCTCATAATATTTTAATGAGGACCATCAAAGTAGTAAAGGAACCTCGAGACCCAGGCTTCAACAACCAGAGAAATGGTTCTGGGATCAGTAAACATACTAAAGTTGTTTTTGCAAGTATATATTGTCACCAAGTTAATGGAAGTGCATGATTAAACCAAGTACTGTCAATTACAAGCGTGTATGCCGGAAATAAGGGAACTGGAATTGTTGTCCCACAGAAATTGCGCCCCACTGGGATTCTGGTCTGGAGGACCAGAAAAATCGAATCAGATGCAATGCTGGATAGGTTTAGGTCAACAAAAGTTGTTCTGGACGATTTTGGGCAATACTTTCTAAGGTTACGAGGAATTGATATCTTCCTACTAGTATTTCTCCGTCGATAAATAAGATGCCTCCCCAATTGGGAAGAAATGTTGGTTATTTCCCAAATACTATTCTCTACCAGATTAGGTTTAGCCACCATCTCTTCCTCTCCTCTCTCTTCCATGTCTACCACCATATCAAAAACAACGTGATACTAAAGTAGGAACAATGACTTGTGAAAGGAAAAGGTGTTGAAGACATCCATAGGTGTACAATCTCATGTTGGAGCGATCGTGGGCGCTCTTTGCTGACATATATGCACGAGATAGATGACGAAGATGTTGGTCCAACTTGGACTAAATATATTTCGATAATGACAACACTTGTATATATATATATATATATATATATATATATATATATATATATGTTGCTTTGCATGCCTAGCTTTCTTTTGTGGCAAAGCAAACTTTGTGACTAGAAGAAGGATAAATGTCAATGTCTAGAGACAAATAAAGGAGGGTTGCGTTAGGTAGCTGAAAGCCAGCATGAAATATTGTTGGATTTCTATAAAATGAATCTTTACAGAATACACATTAGAAGTGGCGCCAATTGAAGACCAGATGAGTGTATTTGTAGGAAAAGTAAGAAGTAGCACCAATTGAGGACAAGATGAGAGAAAATTATCTTAGCTGATTTGTGCATGTGCAGCCTAGATCACTAGATGCTCTACTAAGGAGGAGTGATAAGATAGTAATTAAAGGAGCCGTTACGACTATGTCTAAGAATATATTTTTTTAGTGTTACAGAGGACATGGCCCTTAGCCGAGATGAATGTAAGAAAAAGACTAAACTACCGACCCCAATAATATAGGATAAAGGCTTCGTTGTTATTGTACTTGACAAAAGTGAGTTCAATAGAATCTCTTTACTTACACGACTTCTCATGATATTTAGAGACTGCTTGACATGACTCATGAAGGAATTTCACAAGTTAAAGAATCTAAAATTAGTAGACTCTCACACGAATACGAAGTATTCAAAATTAAAATCAAATGAATCTATTACCGCAATGTTCACCCATTTCTTTAATATTATTAACCCTCTCAATCTTTCAATCTCTTGGCAAGGTTTACTCCATTTATAAAAAAATCAGCAAAGTACTCCGAGGTCAACCAAAAAGTTGGAATAAAAAAGCTACTGCAACTATCGAAGGAATGACCTCACCACAATGCCTCTTGAAATACTCATGGGAAAGTTAATGAACTATGAGCTTGACCTCAAGGACAAAGAGGAAGATAAAAATGACACAAAGACGGCTATTGCACTCAAAGTGACTCACAAATCCACTTTCGATACCAATGATCAAGAAGACGGTTGCGAGGACGAAGACATGCATTTTTTCCCGGAAGTTCAAGAGATTTGTCCAATTCTAGCACACATACATAAGGAAGGATCAAGAGGATGAAAGTGAAGTTTGCAACAATTACAAGAGAACCGGTTATGTGAAGGAGTGTCCTATGGCAAGAAAGAAGCCAAATAATAAAGGCTAGAAGACAAGTAAAGTGGTACGTGTCATAATATGGGTTAGTGAGCCAGCTGAATCCGATGATTATAGCCCTAATATAGGAACCTTGCATTTTAGTATGATGGCTCCTGACATAAACGAGGTACAATATGACTTAACTCTAGATAATCCTACTTATGAAGAATTAGAACAAGGTTTTGTTAATGTCTTTGATCATCTTAGAAACTAAAAAAATAGTGAGGCATGAAATAGAGAAGTAAAAAGACATAAGACTTACATGATAAGACTTACATAGACCCGACCCACTTTGCTCAGCGAGAAGACTCGTTTGAGGCAAAAGGATTTCCAGACTTGCCCTTCAAGAGTTCGGACTTAGACTTGCAAAGGCTCGCTCGGAGTATCGCTCGACCGAGGCAAATCATCGCTAAGGTGGGTGGCTAAGATAAACTTGCCTTTGCTTACCCAGCACACTTAAAATATGGACGATACATGCTAGTCGCTAGGTGAATCACCCCCTGCATGCTAATAAAGAATACAACGCACCTAGCTAAGGGAATAATCCCAACTTGTATTACTTGTGCTAGAACATGGAAATTAAACTTGCTTATAAATGAACCCTCGCATGCTAGCCTTGCCTTGTGCAGATGGAACTTCACGTTTAGTCTCATGTGCTCGGACGGGATGGTTTGTAGCGCCTCACGTGCTTTCGTTGCATTACATCCTCGTCAATGACTATAACTCGTCCTTTATGGCTATGCCAACGACTCGTGTTCATATAGATAAGTCATCCTCGCTTAGCGGCAATCTGCGTGCGAGTCATTGCATCGCATCGAGAATATCTGAAACACCTGAACGATCATGAATATAACACACTTGTGTATAATTGAAACACTTGTGCATATGGAACACTTCAACATCTTCTGCAACACGTCTGAACAATCCGTGTAACTCGTGCACCCGAAACATAACATCGCTCACGACACTTGTATTTGCTTATGCAATTGCCCCTGGATTTCATTATATATGCTCGTGCTTGATTTAACTTGGTTTGCCTTGGACAAGGAAGGACGAATGGTAAGTTGGTAAGTCTCGCCGTGTTCCTTTATATCGCACGACGCACTGCCACACGAGTAGGCTTTTATTACGCCATGAAACTGATCCTAAGGCAAGACTAGAAAGATAACTTAATAGATGGTGCACCGAACTTATATAACGTGTTTAGATTTGTCGAGCGGGCGAGAAGCCTCCCCACCAATGCATTCATGTACTTATAACCCACCAGATTGCTTGCAGGATGCAGGAGAACCTCGTTCGATTCGGATGCCTCCTTCATGCGTGCTAAGACGTGGAGTTCACTCTGGAGCCTTGGAACGTTGCGTCCGGAACTGAAGTACATATAGAAGACATAATGTTGGAACATCGCCTATGTATTATTCCACAAATGTAGCCACTGGGTACGCTTTTACTGTTTCAGAGAGAGGCTTGAGCGACTTGTAATCTCGGCCTAGCACCGCCTGTAACACTTGTTCAATATCAATAAATAGCTTGTCTTATTTCTATACTTGTGTTATTTATTGCTTCCGCTATTGACGAGTCTGTGAACTTGTTACCAATCGCCTGTGCGTTTCTTATTCTGTTGCACTCGGACAATCTGTGCGACTCTATGACTTAGACCTCTTACCGCCTGTTCGGATCATGGCCTTGCACGGGCGCGGCTTATGCTCGTGCGACATCACGCCCAAATGGATTAGATCGTCCCGCGGGAGCGATGGCGCAGTGATTCGCGACTAGCAGGGACGGACGATTGCCTGTGGGAAATCGGGACGTGACATATTGGTATCAGAGCATGGCTTTACGCCTTTGGACTTCGTATCGATTTTCTCAGTTTCGAAAGCTCGTTCGTGGGTTATGTGCATACACTCTATCGTTGACCCGATGGGATGTTCTAAACAATGAGTCTAAATACTTTCAAAAGTGCATGTGAATGATATGATTGCTTATACGAAGTCGTAATGCGAAAGCCTTTGTGCCGACCTGTGTTAGGCTTTGTGGGAACAGACTCGTGCTAGGATTTGCAAGTTATGTGCGAACCTGAATACCTATACGTGATTATCCAGCTGGTTAGTGTGCGAAATAGAATATCGTTCGAACGGTTAGCTATGCGCACAGCCTTTCAGCTAAGTTGTGTAAGAGTATCGCACGCCAAGACCTTTTGGTGCAAGCTAGTTACAAGCGAGATTGGGATATCGTTCAGATAAAGGCAAGTCAGACTTAGAATGACAACCGATAGAAATATTATCAGATTTATCGCTTAGGCAAATATAGAAAATCGTGCTTAGATTTTGGAAAATAGCTCGAACAGTATTTCGTGTCGGCAGATACAAATCAGATATGGTTTACTTGGATGACTATCAACAGGAATATAAAAGAGACTAAGATTTATCAGGCGATACTTAGGTATCGTGCACGAATTCTAAGGAACGACTTAGTGAATATGCTAACTATTGATGCGAACACCGATTGAGGATTTGATTGGGTGACTCGATTTTCTGAGTAGTGTATGGATCATTTAGAAATGTCCAAACGGATTCATAGGTCTCGTGCGATAGTTTGATTGAACGATTGGAGAATATCTTAAATAAATGATAAGCTTATATCGAATAGGGATTCATGGAAATGGAAATCGATATCTTGGTTAAGGAAACTTGTTGGGAAACTTGGTGGATCGTGCGAGCGATTTCGGATTGAAACAAACGGATTGAAGCTTGAATAAAATATTTTGCTCGAATAGAAGTTTGCCCGAGAATGAATATTGTGATTCGATGAAAGAGATAAGCGATAACAGATTCAACTTGGAGTTTGGAAGAACGATCTTGAATCAAGTTCGAAAAGATAACCTTCAAAATCAGTCTCAGCGAAAACGATTATCCTGCGGGAGCGCCGGCGTGGTGATTTCACGTACGGCAGGGATAATCAAACTCACGGGAACATGTTCGATGATTATTCCAAACGAACTCGATAAATAGAACGTATCAAAAGTGGATAGACTTTGGCTTGAATATTGAACTTAGTTGCTTGAGGAATGCTAGAAGTAAGACAATAGATCTACCGAACGGTAACATTAAAGTTGGATGATTTTACTAGACGAATTATAATCACTGCATGAACGAACATGACTTGATGGATTTTATATAAAACTCGAATGGAGCAAAAGTGAAATGATAAGGTGTCTCGGTCGTTTCGAAGATAACCATAATGTTCGACGTTCTTGTCTTGTGCGAGCGTAACTCTATGCTCGTATATGCGGATTAGGACGATTATCCAGCGAGAGCGTTGGCGTGGTAATCTCACGTCCAACGAGGATGATCGAATTTGCGGAAGACCAGAGCGTGACAACTGATGGATCGTCTTGACTTTTGGTTCGACACGATAAGACGAATTTGGGAATGCAAGTGAATCGAAAGTGTTTCAATGATAAGTTAGCCTAGAACCTGGAATAAATCACGCTTGATGGTTTCGTGAACGGATACGTGAATCTTGTTCGACAACTTGGAGTTATAAACAAAGGTTTAGAATTGAATCTTGGCTTGGTGGTCTAGACTTAGAATGGATATAAGGATTCTATCAAACATGCTTAAGAAGATAGACTATGCGAATTGTTAGGCTTGTCGTGCAACTTGGATATATCATGGATTTTACTGAACGGACTCGACCCATGTACAAACGAACGTGCTAATGGAAGTAGGATGATCTGTGCTCGATGTTTAGAAATCTGAGTGAAACGAGCTTGGGTAGAATATCCCGTACAAATGAACAATGGTTTGACCTTAGAAATTGGAGCGAGCATCGTGCGACGAATTTGCACGATGAATCGTGTGCTTGAACTTGTACCTATGACCTTGTGAGCTGACCTAGTAATTAGGCAGACGACCCTGTGCCGAGGGAAAGAACTTGTATAACCGACTTTAGAACATTGATTAAAAAGTCATAGAACTGGGACAGCAAGACTTAGTGTTAGACTTGGAACGGTAACGTGTGCTATGTTTGACCCGAACAGATGGATGCTAATCGATTGATCGGATAGATCGTGCTTAACAGTAATGCAATACTTGATTTGAGTTGCAATGGAAATGAATTGGAATTTTATTGACCATGTTGAAAGTATAATCGTAATTCATGAAACAAGAACCTTGAGATTTTCGTAAGTAGCTTGTCCGAATTCACTATCTCTAAGTTTGGTTGAATGCATATGTTTGAGAGATGCCTTTAACGTGTGCACGATCCAAGATCCAGTGATATGTTGAACTCGAGTACAAAGACTTCGCTATCGCTAAGTTGGTTGACATGCATATGTTTGAAAGATGCTTTGAATATATGCACGATCCAGACTCACGATATGCTGATCTCGAATGCTAGTGCAAGTAAAAATGTTATACTCGCCTGGACAAGTTTAACGACTTGTATAAGCTTATCTCAGCCTTAGATCGTCATTCAAGATGGATCGTAACGGACCCCCGCGTTAAGCAATATGTTCCGCGCTAAGGCGCAATAGAGACCGAGTCAGAACTTGGATTGATTAATAGAGTCATTCAAAGAGACCGACCCAGCATACACACGACACGGTATAAGCAACGAGTAGAAAATTGTGTTTGAATGGATCTAGTGGTGTCGATTTGCTACGCTTGGGATAGATTCGATAATACGATAGAACGGCTTGCGCTCAGGAAGTCTCGAGGACGAGACTTTTTCTGAGTGGTGTATAATATGACAACCCGTTCCGTTCAAGCGGACAGCCGATTCAAACGGCACAAGTGCAACGACCCGACTCGCTTTGCTCAGCGAGAAGACTCGTTTGAGGCAAAAAGATTTTCAGACTTGCCCTTCAGGAGTTCGGACTTAGACTTTCAAAGGCTCGCTCGAAGTATTGCTCGACCGAGGTGAATCATCGCTAAGGTGGGTGGCTACGATGAACTTGTCTTTGCTTAGCCAGCATACTTAAAATATGGACGATACATACTAGTCGTTAGGTGAATCACCTCATGCATGCTAATAAAGAATACAACGCACCTAGCTAAGGAAATAATCCTACTTGTATTGCTTGTGCTAGAACATGGAAATAAAACTTTGCTTATAAATGGACCCTCGTATGCTACATTTGCCTTGTGCAACTAGACCCTGCTATGCCTCGAGTAGAACGATATATACTCTCCGTAGTGCACTGTTCACTTGTTTACACTACACGTCCCTAGATATGTCGCTCGGTATGTCCATTTACGGTTCCACTCCTCGCTTACCCTTAGACCCGTGTCAAACGTGAATGCTTATGTTTCATAAATGCATGTTTGCCTGCTGTAGTTTGTACTCGTTGCCTCGTTTCAACGCTTGTCACATAATCTATGCCACAATCGAGTAACACTATCTGTATCGTGCATGCATCTAGTTAGCCAGAAGACTATCAAATAGTCCTTTTGTGCAAAATGAACCTGCAAGTATCCGAGACCGTTGGGTCGCCAAGGCAGTCCCCGAACCAGGGAAATGCATCAAGGCAAGTTGAACACTGAACGAGAATCATGTCAAGTAAATCAAGAATCACAGCCCGTGGAGCAATGCTCGTTCAGAACAAGAATCATGGATTATCATGTCAAGTTGTGAAAATGGAATGACCCAAGACTTGCATGTCGCGGACAACTTGGAATCAAGGGGGATCTTCGGATCTCGTTCCACGGACGGTCTCCGGGGCACTGGGGCCGATCCGATCCGGATGGAACTTCACGTTTAGTCTCATGTGCTTGGACGGGATGGTTTGTAGCGCCTCACGTGCTTTCGTTGCATTACATCCTCGTCAATGACTATAACTCATCCTTTATGGCTATGCCAGCGACTCACGTTCATATAGATAAGTCATCCTCGCTTAGGCAATCCGCGTGCGAGTCATTGCATCGCATTGAGAATATCTGAAACACCTAAACGATCATGAGTATAACACACTTGTGTATAATTGAAACACTTGTGCATATGGAATACTTCAACATATTCTGCAACACGCCTGAACAATCCGTGTAACTCGTGCATCCGAAACATAACCTCGCTCACGATACTTGTATTTGCTTATACAATTGCCCCTGGATTTCATTATATATGCTCGTGCTTGATTTAACTTGGTTTGCCTTGGACAGGGAAGGACGAATAGTAAGTTGGTAAGTCTCATCGTGTTCCTTTATATCGCACGGCGCACTGCCACACGAGTAGGCTTTTCATTATGCCATGAAACTGATCCTAAGGCAAGACTAGAAAGATAACTTAATACATGGTGCACGGAACTTACATAACGTGTTTGGTTTTGTCGAGCGGACGAGAAGCCTCCCCACCAGTGCATTCATGTACTGAAAACCCACCAGATTGCTTGCAGGGTGCGGGAGAACCTCGTTTGGTGCGGATGCCTCCTTCGTGCGTGCTAAGGCGTGGAGTTCACTCTGGAGCCTTGGAACGTTTGCGTCCGGAACTAAAGCACATATAGAAGACATAATGTTGGAACATCGTCTATGTATCATTCCACAAATGTAGCTACTTTACACGCTTTTACTATTTCAGAGAGAGACTTGAGCGACTTGTAATCTCGGCCTAGCGCCGCCTGTAACACTTGTTCAATATCAATAAAGAGCTTATTTTATTTCTATACTTGTGTTATTCAATGCTTCCGCTATTGACGACTCTGTGAACTTGTTACCAATCGCCTGTGTGTTTCTTATTTCGCTGCACTCGGATAACCTGTGCGACTTTGCAGCTTAGACCTCTTACCGCTTGTTCGGATCATGGCCTTGCACGGACGCAGCTTATGCTCGTGCGGCATCACACCCAGATGGGTTAGATCATCCCCAGGGAGCGCTGGCACGGTAATTCACGACTAGCGAGGACGGACGTTGCCTGCGGAAGATCGGGGAGTGACAAATTTCCTTTCAATTTGCTATTTGTGAGCCAGTTAACCAAATCGCTTCAATGTTTTGCAACATTTTTTTTTCAATTCTTATGATTTTCAAGACCTCGGGACAAAGAAGATAATTGGTTCGGGGGCATGAAAGAGATGAACTATATTATTTGGATTTACCTGGAAATGCTTTTACTTCTGTTTCTAATTCTCCGATTGTAACTATCACTTTCCACCATAGAAATATTTTGATAATTTTGCATGTTGTTAAAAAATTTATATATTATTTTATATTAGTGATTGCCTAGAATTATATTAGTGTTAGTTGATGGCTAACCAATTAGAATTCACAAGTGTTACTGCTAATTATTGTTAGTCATGACTTTAGTAATTAGAATTAATTAAGTTTAGTTGTCATGAAGATAATATTCCTCTTAGTTGTAGAGATTTCTTTCTTTAGTTAATTAGATTTCATTCATGACAAATGGAGAAGGGCAAATTTGATATTTTGGCATGACCAAACCTTACTATAAGAGATAAGTTCAATTTATGGCTCATTCATTCATTTTATTTTACTAATTAGCCTCATTTTTTCAAAGCTTCTTCTTCCCCAAGCAAACTCAATTCCCTACCAATTCTACTCATCAACTTTCAATTCCACTCATTCTTACCATCATGAAGGCCTAGAGCATTGGAGAGCACAAGGAGATCTATAGGAGAGGAGCTTGCTAGGAGATCGTGTCCGACTCATCCCTTCCATGTCCAAATTCGGAATTCTCCAAATAAGCTACCAAAACACTAGGTAATTCTCTCAATTTCATCAAATTCATGGTTAGGAACACCTTTGGTCAAGTAGGAACCTTCCAATGGATAGATTTGAATTTTCAATGGTAGATCTAGGCACTAGAAGCCCTCAATTTGGTAGATCTAAGTTGATATCATAATTTTTGGGCTCAATTTGGGAAAAACTCCAATTGTGTCCATTGAGTGTATGTATTGTGTCCTAATGAGGACTAGTGATGTTTATTTGATGGTGTGAAGGTGTTCTTGTATCCAAAAATTGGACACGTAGAGTCCGTATCATGATACATCATGATACGTATAGGTGGAATTGGTAAATTGGGTGTATACAAGTGTTCTTTTGTCCAAAATAATCTAAATTCGTCATAGTATTCAGTCTCGTTTTTAGCAGTCATAGCAACTTAAAAATACCATAACTCCTAATTCAAGACTGATTAATCTCCCGATTTTTTTAAAAAGAACCGTATCGAAGTTAGATTTTCAAATATATAAATTAATAGACCAAATTCGTTCTGGAACTTTCTGTAAAAGTATTTGAGTGTCAGATGTCCGAAAGACGAACGCGTTTCGATATTTTTGAGATTCCGGGAGCAGCTTCCGGACACGAAAATGTGATCCGTTTGAAAATTTGGAAAGCTAATACGAAGGGCTACGACATACTGTAATCCTAGAATTTATTGAATAGGTCTAATAGGTGCAATATTGGTTACAAGTAGAGAACTGACTATACGACATATGCATTTTGTGTATCTTATGAGACTAGGTAGTACGGATATCAAGTGAGTATAGGTATCATAGGTTGCCAAGTATATATATATATATATATATATATATATATATATATATATATATATAAGTGTTAGGTAATAGGTGTTAGTTAGTGTGCGTGTTAGTGTCGATACTAGTGGTTATCAAGTGTTAGGTAATAGGTGTTAGTTAGTGTGCGTGTTAGTGTCGATACTAGTGGTTATCAAGTGAGCCAAGTATAGGTAAGTTATGTGTCAAGATATTAGAGTTTGGGGTAAGATACTAGTGTGATACTTGGGTACCATGAGGATATTGGTATCATGACATTCAAGTATCATGAGTGAGGGTAAGTGAGTATTGGGGCTTGAGTAAGGTATCCTATTTGGTATCAAGTATTAGTATTAGAGTTAGTTGGGTAAGTACCTAAGAGGATAAGGTATTGATCAAGATACTCAGATATTGGACATTAGAACTAGATAATGGGTAATATTAAGATATCAAGTGCCAAGAGTAGGGTGAGTATCTTGAATGTAAGGTAAGTGTAGGTTATGGTCATGGGTTAGTATCTTGGGGGTTGGTATGATATGGTACTTAATGTGGTACCATGGTACCATGTACAAACAAGTGGAATATGTGTGAGATAAATTAGAGTGTGGTATCCTAGGATATGTCAAGGTATTTAGAATACCAAGATACCAAAATATTAGAACTAGTATGTGGTAATACTAGGATACTAAGGTAAGGTTATGATATTAGGTATTGGATTAAGATACCATGGTAAGGATAGTGTCTAGCTTGGATAATGGGTTAGGTACCAAGGTATGAGTTAAGGTATTTGGTATTGGTCAAGGTAATGGTATTACCTAAGGTATTAGTCTAGTAACTAGGATACGGGATAATATGTTAAGGTATTGGTTAAGGTAATGAGGTAATACTAAGGTATTGGCTAGGTATTAAGTGTTAGACTAAGTTATTGTATATATTAGTATATATATATATAGTATATATGATATTATTATATCAATAGCTAGCTCGTATGACTTTAAAACCTAGTTTAGCCAAGGTATTGACCCTGGAACTAAGGTATTGACTAATAAGGTATTTGAGATACGGGCTAAGGTATTAGGTAAATGTGTGATACGGGGTAAGGTAAATAGCTATAGGCCAAGGTATTGCTAAAAATTATAGGTAGAAGTATATATTAGGATAATATATGCTAGTAATTTATTAGTATAGCCTAGAAACCTAGTATTGGTCTAGTATTAACTAGTATTGACTAGTTTGACCTAGTTAGCACCTAAAAATTAAATAGTTACTTGTTAAGACCTAGTATAACTTTATAAATCTTGTAAATAGGTAAAATCAACCTAGAAACTAGAAAATGTCCTAGTTTGACTTTGTTGACCTAGATTTGACCTAGTTTGACTATTGTGACATAGTTTTGACCTAGAAACCTAGTTTTGAGTTAATTAAATTTATTGTTGACTTTAAAATACTATTTGACCTTGATACATCATATATAGGTCACTTGGACTCCAGTTCAGACACTATTTGATATTTATTGCTCCGGACCTCAGGCGAGTACATTCTCTGATAGTTTTTCGTTTATGATATCTTTTATGTTTCTTGTATTTAGTGTAGATATCATTGACTTCTTGACACATGGTTACACGGATTGGAATTTTCCAGATCCCGTCATGAGATGTTATTCCTAGTAGTTCCTGGCATATTCTTGTGCAAGCCATATTGTTCTTGTACATGTATGAACACTGATTCATGAGAAGATTACCGTCCTCCTCATAAAATCCTGTGTCATAGCGTGCCATGGTTGGATACACTATACCAGTCGGGGGCGGAGAGTGTTAGTGTAGATATGTGATTATACCCCCGTAGTTCCTATTTTCTTGCATAGTTTTAATCAAACACCGCACCGCATATATGATTAACCAAGCCATGATTCCTAAGCAAGTTTCCAAGCCGATCACATGTTGAAGCTAGTACTCACTCACTTAGTTAGTTGTATTTTCTGACTCTTATATATGATGCTTATCTCTCTTGTATGTATTTCTTACATTCCTTATTCATGTATATTTCCTGCCATGCCCTATATATCTTGTATATTCTCTTTATTTACTGCTACATAGTCTTTATCATTTATTGGAACTATTGTTAGAGGTGTGCTTCGCTCTAATCCTGACTGGATAACATTTTTCAGTGATTGTTGTGCTCTATATTCCAGGATTTCAGAGTGATGCTATAGACATGACTGATATTACACTGTAGACCTTGAGGTGACAATTGTAGAGATCTAGGCTAATGCTTTTTATTCCATATTATGTCTAGTTTCTTTCCTTTGGTTTATCTTTCTTATTTGTTCTGCCTTTAGATTATGGTGATTGAGTATATGATAGAACTAATTGTATTAGTAAGATTGATAGCTAGATATTGATAACCTAGACAACGTTCTATCGTCGATGCAGTGGCGTAGGCTGGACGTACCCAAGTACTCGTGTCCGATCATGCGGGTGCGGGTCGTGACACCGTTGCAGTGACATTATCGTTTTGGTCATCCGTCTTTGGTTAAGTTGCGTCAACTTGTTCCTAGTTTAAGTCATGTTTCTGTTATAGAATGTGAGGCTTATCAGTTAAGCAAGCATCACCGTAGTTCTTTTCCTCGTCATATTGAGAGTCGTCAGTTGCAGCCTTTTGAGCTTGTTCAATATGATATTTGGGGTCGTCTAAAGTCAAAAGTCTAAAAGAATTTTAATATTTTATTATTTTTATTGATGATTATTCCAGAATGACTTGGTATTATTTAATGAAAGAAAGATGAGTTTCCAAGTGTGTTATCTACGTTTTATAATAAAGTCTATGCTCAATTTGATAAACGCATCAAAATTGTGCGTTCTAATAATGTTTTAGAGTATACTCAATCTTCTGTGAACACTTTCTCTGTTGATCGTGGCATTATTCATCAAACTAGTTGTGTCCACATCTCTCAGCAAAATGGAATAGCCGAACGTAAACATTGACACATTTTAGACGTCGCTCGAACTCTCATGCTCAACATGCATGTCCCTAAACAGTTTTGGACAGATGTCGTTCTTACTGCATGTTATTTAATTAATCGTATGCCATCAACTGTATTAAATAACCAAGTTCCATTCTATATGTTCCATACATGTCTTTCCTTTTTTCTTACCTCCTCGAGTGTTTGGGTGTCACTTTTGTTTACAACTTGGAACCTAATCGAGATAAGTTGGCTCATCGATCTTTGAAGTATGTCTTTCTTGGTTATCCTCGTACTCAAAAAGGTTATCATTGTTACAGTCCACATTCACGCAAGTATTATATTAGTGCAAATGTTACCTTCTTTGAGTCTACCCCTTTCTTTCCCTCAGGAGACCCTTTTATTCCATTTTCATCAGATTTGGTATCTTCCATATCACTTATGTTCATTCCTGAATCAGTTTCTGTCTCTATTTTCTATTTACAGGTTTATGACATGCCAGTAGTTCTTCAGAATTCAGCCCTCAACCAATCAGCTTACGTACCTACGTTTTCTGCTCTCATCACCACAGATCCAGATGATATTTTCATTGCATTCAGAAAAAGAAAATGTCTTTGTACCACAAAGAACAAGCATCACATTTCTAATTATATTTCATTACGCCGTGCTTCTTCATCCTTTTATGCATTTGTTGTTTCATTGTCTTCTATTTCCATTTCCAAAACTTATAAGCAAGCTATATCATCTTCTGGTTGAAAAAGTACAATGGATAAGGAGATGTGTACTTTACATCAGTGTAGTCAAAGGCGCGCCTCAGGCGCGCCTTGCTCCTAGGCGCAGGAGCAGCGCCTCAGGGCACTCCAGGCGAGGCGCAATTCTTAAGGCGCTCCTAGGTGCGCCTTTTTCGAGCACCTTGGAATAGCTAAGGCGCGCCTAGGCGCGCCTTAAAAATCTTGTGAAAAAATAACATGTTTAGACTATTTTTTTAACTGTTGTACTGTTTTTAGACTATTTTTTGAACTGATGTACTTTTTTTATTGTTTTCTCTCTCACTCACTCAATTCAAAGTGATTGCAACCTAGACATGGGAGAATTTGAAGCACACATGTTTATCAATGTAGAAATCCGATGTGAATATATATATATATATATATAATTAATTTTTGCGCCTCGTGTCGCTCGGGCGCACGCCTTAAGTGCGCCTTGCGCCTCGGGCGATTTGGACCCTTTGCGCCTTGAGTGCGCCTTGCGCCTTTGACTACCTTGCTTTACATCAAAATCAGACTTGAAAGTTTACATCACTTTCTGTTAGGAAGTAGACAATGGGTTGTAGATGGATATACACTATTAAGTATCATCCGGATGGTTCAGTTGACCGTCTCAAGACACGGTTGGTTGCAAAAGGGTATACTTAGACATATGATGTTGATTATATGGAGACTTTCTCTCCAGTAGCTCGGCTGAATTCAGTTCGGATTCTTATTTTTGTTGCAATTAATAGCCAATGCCTATATATCAGCTGGTTTTAAAGAATGTTTTCTTGCATGGTGACTTACATGAGGGGGTTTATATGTATCAACCACCGGAAAATATTGTGGCTGGAAGTGAAAAACTCGTATGTCAATTGAATAAAACATTATATGAGCTAAAACAGTCACCTCGAGCTTGGTTTGACAAGTTCAGTTTAGTTCTCATTCAGTAAAGATTTTGCCGCACAACATCAAATCATTCAGTATTTTTCCATTCATCCTCAGCAGGTATTATCATGTTGATTGTTTATGTTGATGATATCATTATATCTTGGAGTGATATGTAGACTTGAAAGCCTACCTTAGTCGTCAGTTTCATACTAAGGATTTGGGTCTTTTACGAAATTTTCTTAGAATCTAGGTTGCTCGATTTAAAAAGGATGTGCATTTGTCGTAGCGCAAGTATGTTCTAGACTTGCTCTCAAAGACTGGGATGTTAAGTGTCTGCCAGTTGAGAATCCTATATCATGACAAGCTTGATGCTGATAGGGGACAGTTATTTGAGAATATTGGACATTATAAACGACTGGTTGAAAAACTTATATATCTAACTGTTACACGACCAGACATCACTTATGCAGTTGGAATAGTTAGTCGGTTTATGCATGCCCCTCGACAACCACTGGGAGGCTCTCTACCATTCTACGATACTTGAAGGGTGCATCTGGAAAGGGTTTGTTGTGCAAACCTTTCTAGTTGCTTAGGGTGACGTGATTCAGTGATGCTGATTAGGCAGACAGTCGCAGTGATAGAAGTTCTACTTCTAGCTATTGTACATTTGTGAGTGGCAATCTTGTAACATTGCGTAGTAAGAAGCAGAATGTTATGGCTCGTTCTAGTGCAAAGGTCGAGTACTATGCGATTGGCTCATACAACTTCTAAGATGATATGGGTGCGGTCGTTTCTTCATAAAATGAGGATTATGGTTTCTATTCCAATGAAGATGTATTGTGATAATCAGTCGGCAATTTTTATCGTAAGTAATTCGGTGTTTCATGAGCACACTAAGCATATCGAGGCAGATTGTCATTTTGTTCGTGATTTGTTGCTAAAGAAATAAACTATCACTCCTTATGTTCGGTCTGAGGATAAATTAGGTGATATCCTCACCAAACTATTTGCTCGTGGTCCATTTTCTGATTTATGTAGCAAGCTGGACATGTCTGATTTGTATGTTCCAGCTTGAGAGAGGGTGTTAGAGTTATTATTGTTATTTATTTTATGAGGGTATAATAGCAATTGTGGGTATATTGCATATCAATATAAATGGACATGATACAACCTAGGGTTTTAAGTCCTTGCAATCTCCTTTCTCGTATTTTCTCTTCTCCTACTTTTCTCCTTCTCTCCTCTCCAAACTTCACTGATACAATAGTGATGTAGTTTATGAAGATATTAAAGAATGAAACATTTATGTTTACATTTTACTTGAGAATACTAATTAGGGTTGCTATTCCTTCATCCTTTGGCATAATATATCATAGAGATGAATGTAATTTCCTACAGCAAATTGTATCATCTTACCCCTTCGTCTAGACTCTATGCATTTATCAAGCAAGCAAAATAGTTAATATATGTTATCCTCCTCAGAAGAAACAACTTTGAGTATACACTTACCCCGTTTCCTTATTTTCTCTCAACCATTCAAACTTGCTCGGGCCCTCTTTTCCTCCAAAATACTCTCCTATCCCTTTAACTGTGTTCTCTTCAACAGCATCACCCCAAATCTGTAAATTACTGACTGATGGTGCAGCTGAAAAAAATAAAAAATGTCATATGTACTTCAAGAAACTAAAATGTGGGATTTTGGAGAATAAAATTTTAAATGCAGGAAAGTAATGCCTTCAGATAAAACAAAAACTTCAATCTGCAAGCATCAGTAATTAGGTTAAGAACAAGAATATGCATAATAACAATTAACATGTGGCCAAGCTTTTACAATCTTAAAATGTTTCTCAAGACATAGCATGTCAATAGAACAAATAGGGGACTAGACTTATGCTGCATCTCTCACAACAATATGGTCAAACTTCAGTAAAGATCACAAAAGTTGGTAGTAAGCTTTATGTGGAAGTTAGTCAAAAGATACAGTTCAGACAGCAGAAAGTGCAAGTAGGAGGTTATTTTGGATAAGTTTTATCAACGAGTTATGCAAAACAGAGAAAGAAGGATAAACCCACGAGAAGTTGGTTGTTATGACAAAGATGAGGTTGTATATGAGTCGTGTTCACCTACGAAGTGTTACGGGCGTCATCCGATGATCGAGAAGTCCGGGAGGAGTCAAAGCAGTGATACGGGACTCAAAGGAGACAATGGTATCAGGGCGGCAAATCGATGAAGCACATTTTCATTCTAGCAAGTTTTGAGCCACCAGTATGTTGTTGCCTCGGGTTCATGCTGAAGATAGAAACGGTTCAGATTTGAGAAGCTAGCTTCTACGGTTCAGATTGCTCCTGACTTTATAGAGGTTGGGGATCCTATTTAACGGTCTTTTTGAGCCCTAGGGCTGTGGTTGGCTTGAGGACCAAGGTTCGCAGTATCGATATTGGAATTGGTATCGGATTCTTCCTACGAGTATCGGAAACGACGTTATCGGCAATATTGGCAGTTTCGAAAAAAAGTATAGGAAATTTTTTTGGTATCGGAAAACAAATAATTATAATAAATTATTAAAAATTTAGAGAAAAATATTTCATATATTTACGCATAATTTTATGTGTTGTATCTTAATAGCTTTGAATTGAATGAAATAATAGTCTTCCTTTCTAATTGATTTACATGTGATCGAATAATTTTTCTTCATTTAGATCTTTGACAACCTTATTATGCTTTTACGTTCTTGTTGATTAGTCTTTTTTTTATTCAATTTTCTCTGCCGAATTAACTGGAAAAGAGACCACTAATGTTGCTATCGGTCGGTACAATACCGGTCGGTATTAGATCGGAACATGTCAAACCCTATCGGTATCGACCGATACTGCAAACTATGTTGAAGACTAAGGTGTGCTTAAGGGTCCTTAGAAAAAGAGAAATTTTCTTAGTGTTTGCTAAGAAGGCTAATAAGGGAGTCATCAAGTGGAAGAATGAGAGCTCGCTGAAGAGCTCGTAAGGGAGGATTTTGTATTACGATATTGTGTGTGTGATCCTTGTAAGGTTCTCTTGTTGATTCAATAAATTTATTTCACCCCTTATCCCATGGAGTAGGTCGAGCTTTATCAAACCACGTTAAATATTGTGTGTTTGTGTGTTTTCTCTTGTTGCTATTGATCGGATCAACTATGCATTTTTATTCTCGTCATAGTAAGATTATTATTGTTTGTAGCTTTCGCAAGAAGATTATTATTGTTTGTAGCTTTCGCAAGGGCAGAGCCAGGATTAAACTCCTGGAGAAACCGCGCTACTACATATAGAAATCTTTAAATTTGTCATGTTAATTGAACTTCAATAGCAAAAATATACTAAAACTCAAACAAGAATGATCAAAAAAGCAAAGTCAATATTTCCAAAGTGTTACAAAAGAGGAAGAAAAAAAATGTACATAAAAGATTTTTTAAATATGTAAAACAAAGCAAAGATAAGTTTCATGCCTCTCATTGGAAGGTCCAAAGTGCTACCACTAGAGCTAGCTTATTCTTTGTACATTGGAGGGCCAAAATAATATATATTTTAAAATTGCAAAAAAAAAAAATCTATATACTAATCAACATTTTTAAAAAAATTAGGGGTCATGTTCCCCTTGGATCCTTAATAAATTCACCTTTGAGCTTTCGTCGCGTTTGGGACAATAACTAATATCAGAGCTAAGGGAATCATTGAGATTTCAAATTCTTGGATCTAGGTCAACGTAGGTTACGACATTGGTCTGCTCACTATCTTTCTACATTGGGATTCTAGAAATCTTTGGTTCATTAAGATCCGAGAAAATTCTTTATTTCGGAATTTCGAAATGACTACTAACAAGGTTAACAACAGCAAGTTTGAGGTGAAAAAATTCAACGGTACAAGAAACTTCTCTTTGTGGCAAAGAAGGGTCAAGGCTATCCTCGTGACAAAGAGAGTATTTAAGGTCGTCGTCGGTAAGAACAAAAAGCATGTTGATATTACGAATGATGCGTGGGTTGACATGGATCAGAGGACACATAACACGATAGAGCTTTATCTGGCAGATAAGGTGATATATAATGTTATGTATAAGGATTATAGTTGAAGCCAGAGAGCTTGTATATGACAAAGTCATTTTCTAACAAGTTGTATCTCAAGAAGCAACTCTACATTTTACGCTTGAAGGACCCAAAATCTTAACCATCTGAACAGCTTTAACAAGATTGTTCTGTGTCTCGAAGTAAAGCTAGAGGAGGAGCACAAGGCACTTTTTCTCCTTTTATCGTTTATAGGGTCATATGACCATTTGTGACAACCATCCTTTATAGAAGGAGACTCTCGAGATGGAAGAAGTGATAACAACTCTTCTTAATAACGAGAATCGAATAGGCCAAATCCAGTCGAGAAGTCATGGGATTGATTACCGAGAAAGGTCGAAGAATAAAAATGGTGGCAAGAGTAGTCGAAGGAAGTCTAAATAATCCGAGCAAGAGAGCGATGATTGTTTCTTTGCAAACAGTCGAGGCACATGAAGTAACAAGAACCTAAGTATAAGCATTGGTTAGAGAAAAAGGATAAAGAAGCTAGTTCAAACGGTAAGCCGAGGAGTTACCGTGTGATGTACTTACAATACATAGTGGAAGGATACATTCTCTGAAGCTTGGATTCTTGATTATGGTTGTTTATACCACGTATCCAAACATGGAGTGGTTCAACACCTATAAGGAGTTCAGTTGTCTTGTTCTCATTGGGAACAATATGTTATACAAAACAATTGGCGTAGGGAACATCTAAGTTTCGTATGTTTGATGGTGTGTATGGACACTTATGAATGTGAGATACATTTCGGATCTAAAGAAGAACCTCAGTTCTCTAGACACGTAGAACGTAGCAGGATGCAAATATGTTGGCTAAGCCGATCTGCTAAAGATAGTGAAGGACAAATGAGAAGGACAATGAGCAATACAATATGCGGTTAGTCGCAAATGCTTGGAATGAGGAATTGACTACAATAAAGTATTCTCGCATTTAGTCAAGCATACTTCTATTTGGGTGTTATTAACATTGGTAGCGACTCGGGATATAGATTTGGAGCAAATGAACGTCTAAACAACATTTATGCACAGTGAGTTGGAAGAGAAGATCTTCGTAAGGCAACCCGAAGGTTTTATGGAGTCTGATAAAGAGGATCACATATGCGAGCTCAAGTGGTCTCTATATAGGTTGAAGCAATCTCTCAAGCAATGGTACAAGCACTTCAACTCATTCATACTAATGACTAATTCCTTCTTATGTGAGTATGACAACAGTGTCTACTCAAGGAGGCTGAAGGATGGATTGTCGATATATCTCTCGATGTTACAGTATGCACGTGTCCCAATTTATCGCATGCGACCAATTTGGTGAGCGATACATGTCCAATTTAGGGAGGCTATAAGTGGATACTTCGGTATCTTAAGGGCTCTAAAGATCTCAATTTGTTTTTTCACAAGCCAGAACACAGATCAAGTCACTTGCAGGGGATGTTGATAACACTGGTGACTTGGATAAGAAAAGATCAACCACATGCTATGTATAACCACTTGTAAATTCTCGAGTGAGTTAGAAGTCGACACTTAGGTATATCATGGCACTTTGCACTATGGAATCAAAATACATAGCGGCAGTTGAGACATCTAGGGAGATCATGTGGTTAAGAGGCCTTGTTAGCGAGTTTGGGTTCGAGAAGGTGCACATTTCGGTGTTTTTGTTGAATTCAATGTGCTAGTCATTTCGTGAAGAATTCAGTATACAACACTCGGACAAAACACATCGATGTGCAGTATCACAAGATATGGGAATGGTGCAATAAGGAGATTGATCTTTTGAAGATTGATACTAAGGTTAACCCGGGAGACATATAATAACAAAGGTAATTCCTATGGAGAAGTTCTAAGTATGTCTTGACTTCTATTTAAATACTAAAGTTTGAGGAAGGTTCTAGACCTCGATAGGAGCATCGTACAAATTCACAATTTTGGGCAAAGACTATGTCAAGATAGTTTTGTAGTTCTGGGGTAAAGACCATATCAATTGTCATATTCAGTTCTGGACAAGACTATATTTGTGGTTAGTTTCACGGTTCTAGCCAAAGTTCGTGTCAGTGAGGAGAAACCAAAGAGGAGCTAAAGTTAAAGGAGCACATAGTATCGGCAACATTATCATGATATAGCTAGTTGAACGACAAGTCAAGGTAGAGATAGTTGTATATGGCTAGTGTTCAACTATTAAGTACTACGAGCGTCGTTCGATGATCGGAGAAGCCATGGAGAAGTCGAAGCAGTGATTCGGGACTCAAAAGAGCAAAGAGTAACAGGATGGCAACGATGAAGTGCATTTTCATTCCAGCAAGTTTTGGTTACAATTTAGTGCTTATTAAGCATGTTGACAGTATATTGTCAGCATACTGCCGGTATGTCATTAGCTCGGGTTCAGGCTAAAAATGGAAATGGTCGGATTTGAGGAGCTAGCTTCGACGGTCCAGATTACTCCCGCCTTCGGAAATGTTAAGGATCCTATTTAAGGGTTTCCTCGAACCCTAGGGTTAGTTTGCTTGAAGACTAACGTGTGCTTGAGATTTCTTGAACAAAAGAGGGGCTTTCTTAGGGTTTGCTAAAGAGACCATTAAGAGAATCATTAATAGGAAGAAGGAGAGCTCGTCGGCGATCTCTAAAGGGAGGGTTTCGAATTATAGTACTGTGTGTAATCCTTGTAAGTTTTTTTGTTGATTCAAAAATATATTATTATTTTTCATGTCCGAGTAGGTTGAGCTTCACCGAACCATGTTAAATATTATGTGTTTGTTCTTATTGCTTTTGTTCAGATTAATTGTGCCTTGTAATTCTCATCGTCGTAAGGTTATTATTGTTTGTCACTTTGACCTTGTTCGTGACAATAGATGCGGCAATCACGCAATCACGAATCAAGATAAGGATTCATACACAAACCACTAAATCACTAAATATTTATAAACATGGATTGCAATCTCTCACAATCCTAATCGAATACTTAAAAAACCAAAACCCTACATCTTTCCTATGGTGGCCCATGCAGGTCAGACTTCGCAAGAAGTGTGATGTCGTAGTAGTACTTAGGATTAGAGTACTATTACGAGCCTGCAATAGGATATATGATATTAGGAATAGGAAATACTCAATCACAACTAGGAATTCCATTCCTGAATTAAATTTACTGATCTTGATTACTCTAACTGATTTGACATCTTCCTTAATTCTTGTCATTCTCGAATAATACCCTATCTTGTGCCTTAATGATGTCTCCTTATTGTTTTCATCATATTTCAGCATGGCACGCTAGATTAGGGCATCACATAGTTTCATATTTATATCCTTTGTGCTTAAGCATAGCTTATTAATAGAACCCTTGGGTAGGAGTTGCAAGCATCACTAACTAGGATAGAGATTTGTGTCTGATGTTTGCAAGGGGTATCACGTTACATTGGAAGACCGTATTTTGTCTGCTAGCTTACTCGTAATGCCACTTCCAAGTTTTGACATTGTCCTTGGAATGGATTGGTTGGGTATGCATTTCGCTAGCATTGACTGCCGCAGAGGTCGTGTGCTGTTTCGGCCTCCAGGAGAGCCGGAGTTCGAGTTTGCTAGAAAGACAGAGAAGTCAGATCGTAGAATTCTTTGCAAAGCTATAATGGAGGAGAAAGAACTACTGCATCCTATTATTGCTGAGTTCTTAGATGTGTTTTCCGAGGAGTTATCAGGATTGCCGCTAGATAGAGATGTTGAATTCTCTATTGATCTAATACCGGGAGCAGATCCAATATCGCAGCATGTCTACCGGATCAACAACAATGAGCTGGGAGCTAAAGAAACAGATCGATGAATTAGACAAGGGATTCATCAGATCAAGTTCGTCGCCTTGGGTTGTGCCAAAGAAGGATGGATCGGTGCGGATGTGCATCGATTACAGGGCCCTGAACAACCTCACAATCAAGAACAAATATCCGTTGCCGAGAATAGATGATCTCTTCGATCAGTTGAGTGGCGCGAAGATATTTTCAAATATTGACTTAAGATCCGGATATCATCAAGTAAAGGTGAAAAAGGAAGATATTCCAAAGACTGCATTCAGGACTCGATATGGCCAGTACGAGTTCTTGGTGATGTCGTTCGGGTTAACTAATGCCCCGACAGTCTTCATGAACTTGATGAACAAGATATTCCATCAGTACCTGGACAAGTTCGTGGTAGTGTTTATAGATGATATCCATGTATACTCATAGACGCTAGAAGAACACGAGAAGCATTTAAGGATAGTACTTGAAACTATCAGGAAGGAGAAGCTTTATGGAAAACTCTCTAAATGTGAATTTTTCTTAAATAAAGTGGAGTTTCTCGGACATGTAGTGACAGGAGATGAAATATCAGTTGATCTAAAAAAGATTGCTGCCGTAGAATCTTGGGCCACTCCAAGCTCTGTTGCGGAAATTAGAAGCTTCTTAGGATTGGCTGGATATTACAGAAAGTTCGTGAAAGATTTCTCTCGAGTTGCAGAGCCTTTGACTAAACTCACTCGGAAAGATGTAGAGTTTGTTTGGACAGAGGAGTGTCAGGTTGCTTTTGAGGAATTGAAGAAGAGGTTGATGTCTGCTCCTATTTTGACGTTGCCATCAGGGTCTGGAGGTTTCACTATTTATAGTGATGCATCGGAAAAAGGTTTGGGTTGTGTTCTTCAGCAGAATGAGAAAGTGATTGCCTATGTATCCAGGCAATTATGTCCTCATGAGAAGAACTATCCTACCCACGATTTGGAGTTGACAGCAGTCATCTTTGTCCTGAAGTTGTGGAAACACTATTTGTACGGAGCGTGTGGAGATCTTCACAGACCACGAGAGCTTGAAGTACGTTTCACTCAGAAGGAGTTGAACATGAGACAGCGTCGGTGGTTGGAACTGATGAAGGATTTTGACATATCTTTGCAGTATCATCCTGGAAAAGCCAATGTAGTTGCCGATGCCTTGAGCAAATATCCGATAGCTATATTGTTGACACAGGATCGGAATTTGTTGGAGGATGATTTCACCATTGCTGAGGATGGTTCTTTGCGACATGTTGCTAGATTGTGTGTGCCTAGTGGGGAGCTACGTGAGGAGGTGTTACAGGAAGCGCATCGCTCTCAGTATTCCATACATTCAGGTGCCAACAAGATGTATCGGGATATGCGAGAGTGTGTGGTGGTATGGCATGAAGAGAAAAGTGGCACAGTTTGTATCCAGATGCTTAGTGTGCCAGCAAGTGAAAGCCGAGAGGCAGAGACCAGGAGGTTTGCTTCAGCCATTACCCATTCCAGAGTGGAAATGGGAGCACATTACTATGGATTTTGTGTCCAGACTCCCACGATCTCCAGGAGGGAAGGACGCGAATTTGGTCATCGTTGACAGGTTGACCAAGTCGGCCCACTTTTTGCCTTTCAAGGTGGGTTTGTCTACGGAGAAGCTGGCAGAGATGTATGTGAGGCAGATCGTTAGGATGCATGGGGTTCCCGTCAGCATAGTATCGGATCGGGATAGTCGTTTCACTTCTCATTTCTGGAGGAGTTTGCAGGCAAGTTTAGGCACTCAGCTCAAGTTCAGTACTGCATATCACACCCAGACAGATGGGCAGTCAGAGAGGACTATTCAGACTCTCGAGGATATGCTGCGCACTTGTGTACTAAATTTCGGAGGATCTTGGGAGGATCATCTTCATCTGGTGGAGTTTGCATACAACAATAGTTACCAGACAAGCATCGAGATGTCTCCTTTCGAGGCTCTGTACGGCCGAAGATGTTGTACCCCATTATCTTGGGACGGCGTAGGCGAGGGAGCATTGTTGGGACCATAAATGGTAGTAGATGCTGCGGAGAAGGTAAAGCAGATTAGAAAAAGACTTCGTGTGGCTCAGGACAGACAGAAGCACTGGTCCGATAGTCGCCGGAGACCGTTAGAGTTCGAGGTTGGCAAATTGGTATTCTTGCGAATTTCTCCAACACGTGGCACGATTCGTTTCGGGAGAAGCGGGAAGCTCAGTCCAAGCTTTATCGGATCCTTCAGTATTACTGAAAGGATCGGTGCCGTAGCCTACCGGCTAGCTTTGACATCTATATTAGAGGAAGTACATAACGTGTTTCATGTATCCCAGCTGATACGATACATGGCTGACCCTAACCACGTATTAGATCACTCAGAGATTGAAGTGGGACCGAGCCTCAGCTACCAAGAGCAGCCCGTGGAGATACTAGATCGCAGAGTAAAGGTGTTGCGTAACCGGACGATTTTATTTGTTCGTGTCGCTTGGAGTCATCACTCCCCGGGTGAATATACTTGAGAGAGAGGAAGAGATGCGTGAACGATACTCATACCTCTTTGAATTTTGAGGTATTTCTTCTTTCTTTCTGTATGATCTACTTTAAATTTCGATGACAAAATTTTACTAGGAGGGTAGATTTGTAACCTTCATTTAAATTAATTAAAGTAGGAAGACAAATTCAATTTGGATTGCTCTTCATAAGAAGAGAAATCCAAATTGAATTGGTTAAGGGTACAAAGGTAAATTCATTATAAAAATATCTTGACAACCTCTAACCCCCTCATTCCCTATATAATGACACCCCCACCTCCTTCACTCACCATCTCACATCTCCCCTCAACTCTATATTAGCAAGGTAACCCTTGTTCCTCTTCAATTTTGTTTTATAACTCTAACTAGGATATATATATATATATATATATATATATATATATATATATATATGGGGGGGGGCAAGAAAATGAACTGCAAGAGCAGCAGCAATAGCAGCAGCAGCAGAGCAGTTGCACGCAGCAACGAGCAGCAGCAGTAGAGCATATATATATATATATATATATATATATATATATATGTATACTATATATATATATATATATATATATATATATATATATATATATATATTACATATGTATCTATATATATGTATATATATCATATACATAGATACATAGATATATATTTATAAATACATATATATATGTATTTATACATATATATCTATATATCTATGTATGTATATATGTATTACTATATTGTATCTATAAATATATGTATATATATCATATACATATATATGTATCTATATATGTGTATGTATATATGTATTTATATATATATATATATATATATATAATATTGTATCTATATATATCATATACATATATATGTATCTATATATGTATCTATATATGTGTATATATATATATTTATTTATATATATATATCTATATATCTATATATGTATACTATATATCTATGTATCTGTATATAATATATTGTATATATATATATATATATATATATATATGTGTATCTATAAATGTATTTATATATATATATATATATCTCTATATATCTATGTATCAATGTATAATATATATTATCTATATATGTATACTATAAATCTATGTATCTATATATAATATATTGTATCTCTATATATCATATACATATATATGTATCTATATATGTGTATCTATATATGTATTTATATATATATATATATATATATATATATATCCATGTATCTATGTATATATGTATACTATATATTATCTATATATGTATACTATATATCTATGTATCTATATATATATGTATACTATATATGTATCTATATATGTATACTATATTATATCTATATACATATCTATATATCTTATATATATGTATATCTATGTATTACATATGTATCTATATATATGTATATATATCATATACATATATATGTATCTATATATATATTATATATATATATATATATATACATTATTTTATATTTAAGTTTGTATATAGATATTTGTCCCATCTATAAACCAGAAATATCATAAAATTGACGTAGAAATCTAATGGGTTAAATCTACTTAATTATATTTCACCAATTAATGTGAATTATTCATGATATAGGTTACCGTCACACACTCTGACTTGTTTCACCCGCTTTAGACCCCAAGCGAGTACAGTCTCTGATGATTGTCTTACTAATCATTTCTATAACACATGTAGTATTGTTGTACTTGATTTCTGACACGAAGAAACACGGACTAGCATACCTTGTATTTTTAGACCTTGATCTTATGTAATTCTTGATATTCACGTGATTCATGTATGCTAGTCGGGACGAAAAAATACTAGTTTATATGTGATCATACACTTAAATCATGTGCAAATATAATTTATGTGCAAAGGCTAACCATACACTTCACGTATGATTAAACGGCTCTCATTGTGCAATCCTAAGCCGATCACATAATCAAACTAGTATTTCAAAACACTTAGTGACTAAAGATGTCCTTGTTGATACATGACATATTTTTCTGTTTATTCATTTTTCCTGTTCATTTCTTACCATGCTTTGATGTCAGTTTATTTATCCATCATGTACTATTTTTTCTATTACTGTTTTATAGTCATTATTATGTATTGAAACTGCTATTAGAATTGTACTCGTTCAATCCTGACTGGATAATATTTCAGGAAGCACTTAGAAGGACTGTGCCCTATCTATTATGAATTTTTGGGAAAATAGCTTCGAACCTGATTTTACCTCCTGAGGATCGAGGAAGGCCGCAAGCGGAAGACCTAGTTATGACAATAGTTAAAGTTTGCAGGCTTACTATAGTTGTATGATTTATGAATACAAGATTTTGTACTGTAACATTTATATACATATATATATATATATATATATATATATATATATATATATAGCATGTTTTCACCTACCTTAGTTTTGTGATTGAGTATAATATCTGTTTCATTTATATTATGAGATGTTGGTTATACAGTACTAGTTCCAGACAGCGTTCTACAGCCGACACTGCGACGTATGCTGGACGTGCCCATGCACTCGTACCCGAATACCCGGTTAGGAATTAAGATATATATATACAACATGTTTTCACCTACCTTAGTTTTGTGATTGAGTATAATATCTGTTTCATTTATATTATGAGATGTTGGTTATACAGTACTAGTTCCAGACAGCGTTCTACAGCCGACACTGCGGCTTAGGCTGGATGTGCCCACGCACTCGTACCCGAACACCCGGATGCGGGTCGTGACATAGGACTACCTATAGGATGAAGATCTAGGCTTAATTGATCCTAATTGTGACTTCCACATAGATTTTTGTGCCCAATTAGGGAGAATTCCGAGATTGACACATCAAGTGTATGTCATGAGACCAATTAGATCTAATTAGACTTAGATCGGGGTTGTGTGACTAGATACGTGTCCACAAATGGATACGAGTAGGCCGTATCGCAATACGGTGTGATACTTTGTGATACGGAGCTCATTTTGTGTGATTTGTTTGAATTTTCTTCAATCCCTATTGTAACTAGTTGTAATAATTATATGTAGGTGTATTTATTATGGGAAAATGTTTATTGTGGGGTTTGGCATCCATTTGGGAAGGTATCATGGTGTATCACATTTTGCTCATTAAGTGTTTGGTGTTATGACCGTTTAGTGAGAAAATTATGTACTTCTATCCTTGTGACTATGTATGTAAATATTAGTGTATATATTATATATATATATATATAATTCTGTTGTGTGTGTGTGTGTAGAAATTGTGGACTGTTGGTGAGGTTTTGACTGTGTGCAGATAGCCAACAGTGTGTCACAGTGTGAGAAATGTACACTGTGTTCATTACTGACTGAGTTCTTTGGTTCTCAGTGTGTTGTGAGTGTGGTGTAGGGTGTGGTAAGTGAGAATAGGTTAGTGTGTGTTGCTTGGGTAGTTTATGGTGTCTGTGATGTTTGGGAGAGTGGTTTAGAGTGTAAGTGAGTTGATTTGAGTCTTCATGGATATATGATACTCTAGTACCATTTGAGTGTGTAGAGAGGGTGTGAATTGTTTGTCTGATATGTATCAGCAGAGAAGGAGAGGCCTTGCAGTCAAGTGCAGGTATAAAGAGAGCTTGGGACTGTTCAGTGCTGCACTGCACTTAGGACTGCAGTGAACTACAGTCGGGTGAAGGGCAGCAGCAGTAGTGAAGTATCGGGTTGGGGGACCTGTGTTCAGTTTTATGAGTGTTATGAGTTGTGAGTGAAGGGAAGTTGAGAAGTGTAGGTATTGCAGAGTGCTATGGGATTTGTGTGCACTTGATTATGGGAGTTTAGTGTTGTGTTGTATAGTGTAGATGAGGTGTGGCAAGGAAGTAGGCCGTGTTCAGAGTACCTGTAAGCTCGAGCGTATCTATGTTGGTGACTGTTATGTCATTAGTGTTCAGTTGGGTGTAATGGTTGATGAGGGAGTGCAAGGAGGAAGGTCAGGCTCAGTTCTGAGAGGGTATCAGTTAGGAATTAAGGGTTTAAGTACGAGTATTGGTTGGGTGTGCCTAGGATGATGTTTAGGGGATTCAATATTTCTTATGTGGGGCTTCATGTGTCAGTTAGAGGGTATCTGAGCACTTAATGCTCGGGTATTTGGCTGTAAGTGTTGGGTTGATTGTAGATGTTGCTGTCAGAAGTAGTATACAAGCAGTAGCAGCAACTTGAGGCAATATCACAGACTAGTAGCAGCAGCAACTACAACTAGAGGATGGGTATGCAGTGTGGGACTGAACACTGGTTCAGTTAGTGTAAGTTGATGTTGGTATCTTGGTGTATCAATTGGTTTAAGGGTTGGAATATGTATCAAGTCATTCATGTGTGTATAGAGTAGATAACAATGTGATCGAGTGTAGTAGTGTGTGTGTGAGTGTTTACACAGAAATGTGAAGGAGTGTGTGTGGGTATATATACCCAGTTATTTGAGGTGAAGTTAAGGTATTCAAATCGTCGGTTTATGTGAGGTGAGTGAGGACAGTGCAAGGCAAGTGTGTATGAGGTTGAGATTCCTGAGTGTATCAGTATGTGTGTTGTGGCATTTAGGTAAGTATCAGTAAGGGAAATAGGGTAGGTAATAAGTTAAGAGTATTAGGGTAACGTATTAGTTCGGTGTTTTGATACCAAGATACAGTTAGCTAAGGTAAGTAAGGTAATATATATTCTACCTAGTATTATTTAACTAGAGTATGTAGATATTTAGTAATGATAGCTAGTTAATACTTCAAGTTATTGACCTAGAATCTAGATACAACCTAGTACCACCCAGTAATTAATAGTTTGGACTTGTAACCAACTTAAAGGCTAGTTTTGAACCTAGACTCAAGGTATTGACTTAGTTTGACCTAATTTGACTAGTGTGATCTAATATTGACCTAGAAAATCATATTTAGTGCATTTATAGCTCATTTATCTTTCTTTTCACCCATTTTATATGTCATTCATATATAGGTGTGTGTGACACCAGCTTGGACACCGAGTTACATCCTTTGCTCAGGACCAGAGGCGACTATATTCTCTGATAGTTTACATTATTTAATAATCACTATAATACAAGTATTAGAAATATTTTACTTGATTCCTGATACATTGTTACACGGATTGGTATACGTGGATCCCTGTCAAGGGATGTTATTGTTCGTGATTACTCAGTGATCGTCGTGTCGTTTTTCGTGATTATTGTGATATTTCTCGTGATTATATAGACCGTGATCATCGAGCTTGTATTGTAGACCTTGCATAGTGATTATCGTGTCGTGACGTGTCGTGATATGGATCCATTATACTAGTTGGGGACGGGAGAAGTGCTAACTAGATATGTGATCAAGACATTTGCAATATCGTAGACATTGGCAAACATTGTAGACATCGGCTAATAGTGTTAACATTGAAATATCTCGATCACATATCAAACTAGTATTTCAAACACTTAGTGTAGTTACAGTTCTTTTCTATATTCTAGTTCATTGTCTTTATTCCATTTCATCGTGATCAGTTATACTATATTGCTCTAGTTTATCTGTTTTTTTCCACCATACTATGATATTGATTCATTGTTTCTCGTCTTGTATTACATTCTCTATTTTTGTTTATAGTCATTATCAACTAATTGGAACTGCTATTGGTTGTACTTCGCTCCAATCATGACTTGATATATTTTTCAGATGATTGGCTAGAGGCGATTTGTCCCACCTACTACGGTCCACAAGATGGCGAGACCGTAGAGCATGTTGAGTAGTATCACTAGTTGGAGAGGTTTAGACATTTCATTATGAGATTGTATTTGACTCTAGTTAGAATTTATGGCATGTATTGTTATTTAAGACCGTTGTGTTGTGATTAGATTTGGACTTGTGATGTATTTGTGACTCTTTATTTCCTTTTCTCTATTGCATATCGTGTCATTATCTCCCTTTAGTTTTTATTGTGATTGAGTATTAATTTTCATTCATCATCATATTGTCCTCCAATTGGAGTTGAGATGGCATGACAGGTACCTTTATAGATTGTATGAGATGTTTAGATAGTACTGTTAACCTAGACAGCGTTCTACCGCCGATGCTGCGGCGTAAGTTGGATGTACCCACGTACTCGTGCCCCCTACACCGGGTGCGGATCGTGACACATAATCATAAAAAAGTACCCTTATCATCACCAAAATCTCCATCATTCGCAAACACCATTCATAGCAAAAAGATCATCCATCGCAGCAACATTCAAAAGAACAAGAAAAAAACCAAGCTGCTTCATCCTCAACATATTTCAAACCTCTTTTTTATTCTACCTCCATATGTAACGAAACTGACACTGTTGGAACCTTGGGACAATTATGGTCACCTTTTCCACCATTGCCTTTGGCACATTTTTGAATGTTTCATGTATGGCTCATAAGCTTGATTCTTTGATAGTTAGCAGAACTCTGTATATTTCCATTGTATTTATATGTAGGCACTAGAATACTATTATACTCATAGGGAAATGTCCTAGTCTATTTGGTTTAATAAATTAGTTAACCAAATCAAACCTCTCCTAAACATTTTGAAACCTCAATAGAAATATTATCAGGTCCAACAAGTTATTAAGAATAAAGAATAGTGTCATTGTATTGTTTCTATCTGTGCTTCTTAGTCTGTTCTCCTCTTTAGTCCCACATTGGACAGAGTAGCTAGCCTTCAATGTATTTTCTTCCATATTATAGTTGGCCTTGAGCGGCTGAGCCTAATAAAATGAATCTCAGTCTTATTCCAGTGGTATTCTCTTTAACATGGTATTGGAGCTAGGGTGATTCCAACTTTAACAGTAGAAGTCATCTTCTTCCCTTCCCTATCTACAAAAATTCTAACCATATTCATTCACAACCACCATCCCTTTTTCTCCTCTCCACATCACAGCCACCAGCATTCCTATACTACCCTCAACTTTTTTGTATAATTAGGGTTTTCTTCTTCTGCCTCACATCACAACAACACCGCATCCAAATCTTCATATCTAAAGTCCCTAATCGACATCCATAAACCCAAACTCCGCCTGCATCCCAACACCTCCTATCATCTTCTGAAACCAAACCAAAACCACCATAAACCCATTTTTTGTGCTTCCTCCAAATCAGTGGCCCTCCTTGCTCACCATGACCTCGTGCCACACACTCCACCAGAGATCCTCCAGTTTATCCACACAGCTCCTCCGTCCAAACTCATCAACTCTCCAAAGCTCCGCCACAGCTCCTTGCTCCCCCCTCCTAGCTCCACCAAGACCTAACAACCTTCCAAGAGCATGCCAGTGTAGGGTGGCTTTCTCCTCTGTTAGCTCAACTCAACAGCACCAACATCCCCCTACCATTCCCTCTGCTCGACCCAGTTTGTCCCCCACGCACACTACCTGCTCGACCTTAAACCAGTACTGCCATGGAGGTTCTCCCTCATCTCCCCTGCACCAAAGACCCTCCTGCTCACGCCACCACTCACCTGATCCACTCCAGCGGCCGGTCCAGATCTGAGTCCGACAGCAGATAAGTATCACAATTATGGTTATCAAAAGCGCGCTTTTTATTTACTAGTAAAAGCATATTGTTTTAAAGTTCTAGGACCTAACATGCTTCATAGCATTAGAAAAACGCATCTCTATTAAAGCCATCAGAATCCAACAACGGATCAAATAATAAGGGTTGTCAAATTTGGATCAAAACTGTCACTATTAAGGTTCCTGATATCAGATATCGGTTCCATACAGTTGGGGGTTTGTTGTATCCAATATCGGATACCGGGCGATATAACGGACATATCTGGAGATATGACACTATTATAGTATAAGATAATAATTTTCTTCATATATGTATTTATGATAAGAACTAAAGCATTAATATGAAATTAACAAGCATCCTTAAATAATTCTAAAAATAAACAACTAAATACTATCTTTCAAACTAATACACATTTTTCTTTATAAAGTTCACCAAGCACGATAAATAAAAGCTTCTCAAAAGGGAATTTAAAACTAAGCTAGCAAGATACTATTAAAAGACACTACGAGTCATCTCAAAATTTAACTTTATCATATCTCGAAGCAACTTCCATATATGAACTCGGAAATGTATCACAAAGTTCAACTTTTTCTTGAAGTAAACCTTTCTACAGGAAAGCAAATTTGAGGAAGCAAATGTCTCTTTTTGTACAACAAAGCAAATTTTCAAACAAATTACAAGAAAAAAAATTATAAATCATAGTAAATAAAAAAATTGCAGGTATGGCGAAACCGATATATCGGTATACCGACCTGTCTACACCAAATATCGGCCGATATTTCGCTCGCTCATATCGGCTTGTTATTTCCATAGACCAGTTTTTTTAATCGAATAGGCATATTGTACCGTTGCTCCAACAGAAACAGTATACCAGGCCGTATACATAGCGGACGATATCCTTAACACTGGCCACTATAATGTTTCCTGCTTTGACAACCCCGTAGCCACTGTGGACTCTGAATCAAAGTTCAAAAAGTCGCTTTCGGAGTCTGTTTTGGACTTGCATACATCGCAATCAAGTTGTTTGCAAATAATGTCATATTTGGAAAAGGAATCTTCCGATATCTTATGGAACACAAAGAAGCAAGAAAAATAAAGGAGTTGCTACGCATGTTGGAGAAAAAATCAACCTGCTTTAATAAAATCGGTAATTGCACATTGTGGTTCTCCCTTAGCACCTTCTTTTGTTACAGGAGTAAACATAAAGACTAAGCTTGAATCAATGTCATCTACAGTCAGCCGATACTCCTCATCTTCAGCTCCAACTATCACAACAGGACTGCTATTCCACTTTCGCCTCAACCAACTGAATATTTAGTAAAACAATTCATGACGTCAGTACAAGAAGATTTGATCCACAAAATCTCAGACCAATCAGCTTTATGTTACAAGTGGTGTATCTTTCTAGATACAATGTAGAGTACATACCTCGAGACACCTTTCCCTGGTGTGCCACCACACCATGCGACCTTAGCTAAGCCCTTGATCACATTTCCTTCCACAAGTTCCCCATGCACTTTCACATTCAAAACTCTAGGATATCCAGTTCCTAATTATCAAACTTCAGTCAAGACAAAAGAAACATTTGGGCATCCTGATACAACTAATCATGACTAGTAAATTTACTAGATCATGTCCATCAGTGAACAATTTTTTTTCATTTTCTTCTCCAATCTTTTGTGAACTCATCAAACTTTATCATACACAAATTTTATATGCTGTCATGCCCTACGAATATGCTAAAGAAATCTTTCAGTATGGATACAAAGAAAGCAAGTCTACCATCAATAAAAAAAAACAGTGTAGTTTTTTTTGCATTTTGGAGAAAAACAAATGAGTAAGAATGTCAGATAACCATATAAAAAAGTTACTTTGCGACAAATATCAATTTCCATAATATGTTAAACAGTTAAACTGAAACCTATACCAGCAAGTGGCAGATATCAAACCCAACCTCACCTTTAGTCTCCACCACAGCTACCATCGAAGTTGTCGTCCAACCACAATGGCTGCCAGCAACAAGATGTAGAGATTGACATGCGGGCATGGCTCTGATCAGAGCTGATTGGACAACAGAATATCAGATGTGGATCCTGTCAATATCTAGATCAAATCCCATTGGAATCCACTAAGTAGTGGGCAGCATGTAGACTACTGGCAAAGACCAATGGGATTTCAGCATCAAAAGCTGACTGTTGCGAAGGTGGCAGCTTGTCAGTATGGTGGATGTAGACTGACAATATCACAGCATATGTGTCGGATAATGAAAACGGAAGGGGTATGGAAAAGAAGAAAAAAATTGTTAAAAAATAGATTATAAAATTTTAATTTTTTCAATTATGGAAGACACTTTGGTCATTTTCACATCATATTCCAATCATACGATTTCTGATAAGACACCCAACAATAGGCAGCTTGGAAATAGCTCTCAAATATCTATGTTAGGCGGATTATTAAATTAATGGTAACTATTTAGCCTAAAAGTTCTATAAATTTTAGGGCATCAATTAAATGGTAATTCTATCCTTACAAGATGTTCAACATGCAAAATTACTAGTTCTCTGAAACCATTACTCATTATGGCTTGTAGAATATTTTAGAGTAATTGTTATATTTTTTATTGATAATCTCTTGGCTATTTATAGCTTTATAATCCTTCATCTTACAATAATAGCCCTTTAAAACCCCCTTAAGAATATTCTAATATCCCAACAAATATACCAAGAATATTCTAATATACCAACACTCCTCCTCAAGATGGACGAAAGATATTCACTAAGCCCATCTTGTCACATCCTCTAATCATATCTGCAGAGGTAAGTCCCTTTGTCATATTGTCTGCTACCTGCTCCTTGGTTGGAACATGACCTAGCTCCAGTAGTCTACGGTCCAACTTCTCCTTGATGAAGAACCTATCGATCTCGATGTGTTTGGTCCTGTCATGTTGCACTGTATTGTTGGCGATACTGATGGCTGACTGGTTGTCACACCACAGCTTCATCTTTGCTCCTTGATCCAGCTTCAGCTCCACCAGCATACTCTTCAGCCATAGCAGCTCTGCAACTCCCAAGGCCATAGCTCTGTACTCCGCTTCAACTGTCGATCTGGCCACCACCGACTGCTTCTTACTCCTCCAAGAGACCAAGTTGTCTCCTACAAATATGCAATAGCCCGAGGTAGACCTCCTGTCATCAGTACAACTAGTCCAGTCAGAGTCACAGTAGCCCTCGATGCTCAAGTGATCATTCTTCCTGAATATCAACCCATTTCCGAGGGCACCCTTCAAGTATCTCAGAATCTGGTACAGTGCGTCCATATGACCCTTCCTTGGGTCATGCATGTAGAGACTCACCACACTCACTGCAAAGCAGATATCAGGACGTATGGCTCAAATAAATTAACTTGTCCACCAGTCTCTGGTATCTGTCTCGGTCAACTGGTTCTCCAGCCTCAGCACACAGCTTGAACCCTTAGTTGATCGATGTCGCTGCAGGTTTGCATCCCAATATCCATGTCTCTCTGAGAAGGTCCAGCGCATACTTTCTCTGAGAAAGAACAATCCCCTCTGTTTCTCGAACAATCTCAATCCCAAAGAAGTACCGAAGAAGGCCAAGGTCCTTCACCTCGAACTCCTTGCCAAGCTCTCCCTTGAGTCGGGCAATCTCTTGCTCATCATCTCCTGTGATAATCATATTGTCCACATACACCGCAAGCATGGTGATGTGGCCTCCACTCAGACGAAAAAATACTGTGTGATCAGCGTTGATCTGCCGATATCACATCCCGATCATCGCCCTCATGAATCTGTCAAACCACGCTCGAGGAGACTGCTTCAGTCCATAGAAGGACTTCTTCAACCTGCAGACCTTGCCCACTGTGTTATCGGTGCAGAATCCTGGTGATATCTCCATGTACACTTCCTCCACTAGATCCCCATGAAGAAACGCATTCTTCATATCCAGTTGGTACAGCTTCCATCCACCATTCGCTGCCAAAGAAATCAGGGTCCTAACGGTGCTCATCTAAGGCACTGGTGCAAAGGTCTCATCATAGTCAATGTCGTACATCTGACCGTATCATTTTGCCACCAGTCGAGCATTGTAGCGCTTTACTTTTCCATCTGAGTTCTGCTTCACAGACCTACTTGCATCCGACTGCCCTCTTTCCCTCTGGTTGTTTTACCAGTTCCCAAGTATGGTTCTTATCAAGAGGGCCTAACTCCTCGTTCATTGCTGTTTTCCACTTTGGATCGTTCTTAGCAACCTGCCAATTGTTAGATACAGTAATACTATCCAAAGATGCAATGAATGCTCCATGAGAAGAAGAGATGTTATTATATGAAACAAACTGAACAAGGTCCCAACCATATATATCAGGAAGATTTTTCGCATTGCTGCGAGTGGTCCTTCGTACTGATAATGGTGAGAGAGGAGTAAGAAGAATGATATCTGAAGAAAAATCTGGTGGTGGTGGTGTAGGTGTCTCAGGAGTTGAGAAGGACGCAGGCAAGGGACTTGGTACTGGCACTATAGGTACTTGTCCTGCAGTTTGCTTCCCTTTCCTACTGTAGGTAAATAACCCCCCTGAGCCGTAGGTCTAACACCTCTCATTGCCTTCCCCTGTTCCTCTTCACTCTCCTGCTCCTCCTCAAACATTCCTCCATCCCATACTCCTAAATCGGTCACCACACTCCCACCAATCTCCCTCTCTCGTCTCATACTCTCAGTATCAGGTGAGTTGCTCATGGATGAGGTTCCCTCCTGACGGTAGTATGGCTCAAACTTCCTGAAGTGAACATCCATGTTCACAAACTTCTTCTTCTCTACTGGGCTCCAGCACACGTACCCCTTATGTGTCGCCGAATAGCCCACGAATACACACTTGGCTGCTCTGGGGTCAAGTTTCCCAACAGACAGTCTGTTGTCCTTCACAAAACATACGCAGCCAAACACCTTTAGTGGGAGTATCCCACTATTATTTTATTGCAATATCTCACATAGAGACTTCCATCCCAGTACCTTCGAGGGAATCATGTTGATCAATCGAGCAGCTGTCAATACTGCATGCCCCCACAGACTCTGTGGGACATTTATGGCGATCATCATGCTCCTTGCCACCTCCAGAAGATGTTTGTTCTTCCTTTCTGCCACTCCATTATGTGTTGGTGTGTATGCACAGGTGGTCTGATGTTGTATCTCTTGGGCTGACAGGTATTCCTCAAGTGCTTTGTTGTTATACTATGTTCCATTGTCAGACCTTAGTACCTTCACCACTGCTCTGTACTGAGTCTGGACATGTTTATGAAAGTCATGAAAACATGCAAAGACTTCACACTTATTCTTCATCAAATACAACCAGGTGACACGAGAAGAACAATAATAAAAGAGACGAAATACTAGTAACCATTCATAGTAGTTGTGGCGCACAGCCCCAGACATCAGAATGTATAATATCAAAAACAGAATAGCTCATATGGCCCGCACCAACATATGAGCTCCTAGTAAATTTGCCTAAATCACATGCATCACATACTAGTTTCTCCTTATTTGCCTTCTCATAAATAGATTGATACAACCTACTCAAAATACCAAAAGATGAGTGCCCCAACCGCCTGTGATGGAGTATCAGTGTATCCTCGGCACTCATCTTTGGTCCTCCCATTCCTGCCATTTCTGCCACAGACACCAATGCCGAATTTATTCCTTTTTGATCCAGGTACCACAGTCCATCATGCCAAGCGTCAGTCCCAAGTCTTCGTCCCGGCTCCTCCTAGAAGATTACCTTAGGAATATCAAAAGAGTCAATGCATTTTAGTTGGAGGATTATAGAACTAATGGACAAAAGACTGACTGAAAAAGGAGCATGTAAAATATTGGATAATCTTACTGAACCTGTACAATCGACAGTACCCTTACCGACCACTGGCTGAAAAGTACCATCGGCTGTTTAAATGATGTCTGCAGATGCTAGGTGAGTGTAGGAAAAGAACCCACTAACATTTCCTATCACGTGTCGAGACGCACTCGAATCGACAATCCAGTCTGACGATCTAAGGGAAGATACAGATGCAAGGGCGAGTGAGTCATCAGTACCTTTCGATGGATGGGCATACATGACAGCGTTGCCTCTGGCGAAGACTGAGGTGGAAGCCTCCTCAGTCCCACTCCTCCTGTCTCCATCGCTTGACGCTCTCTATTTTCTCCTGAGTACTTCATGTATGCCCAGTAGTATCTGATCCTACTCAGTATAGGCACCATTAGCTCCCTCCTCGTCTTCTGCTACCAGCAGGTTCGCCCGATAACCTCCTCGACCACCCCGTCGACCCCCACGACCACGGCCACGTCCTCCAAACTGTCTACGTCCGCCACCTGAATCTCCCTCCTTGGATGGTTTGGTGCAAGCATACCTCAGATGGCCCACCTCCCCGCAGTTGTAACATTGTCGGGGGTCTCCCTTAGGTCCTGTGCTGCCTGAATTGGCAACCGCCAGTGCTGTCTTCACTTTAGGAGGACCACATGTCCCTGCCTGTAGCTTGATACGAGTCTTCTCCTGGATCATGGCCGAGATAGCCTCCTCAAGTGTAGGAATCTTCGGTTGGGCTAGAAGTAGTGTTGTCCTCTGAGCAAACACTGCGGCCAGCCCCTTAAGAAACTTCATCGTCCTCTCCTGCAGACATACATCTCTTCTTACACTTCGGGTCCTCGCAGCTCGTCCGATCTGAGAAGTGATCGTAATCCAACCACAGACGATCCAACTCCGTGGCATACTCCTGCACCGTCTTTTCTCCCTGTACGGTGTCGTCGATCTCCCCCTTGATCTGGAAAACCCTCAAGTTATTCCCCACACCATCGTAGGTCCTCCTCAACTTCTCCCACACATCCTTTACCATCTCAAGGCCATCCACTGTGGCGGCGATCGACTGAACTAAAGAATTGAGTAGCCAAATGTATATCACCATATGAGTGGACTTTCACTCGTCGCATCCTACCGAGCCCTCATCCGGCTCTGTCTTCTCTCCTGACAAGAAACCCTCCAGGTTCTTTCATGCGAGGGTTCTCCTCACCTATCGTGACCAACTCATGTAGGTAGCTGGTCCATCAAGCTTCAGATCGATGGATGGAAGCTCCAACTTCGTCAATGTTCGTGTCGCGCTCTCACTAGCCGACAGTTTCATCAGCTTCATCAACGTTGCGACCTCCGCAGAGTCCAACTTCTTGATGATCTCCTTCATCGATCCTCCTCTTCTCCGATCACCTCACGCCCGTCCCACGATTCACATTCGCCCTCTTCGTCCTCTCATAACCCGATCATGTCTCTCCCCCATCAGATCTAGGCCTTCGATGTCAACGTCTGGAACGACCCGCGGGAGACGCCAAGAACCGCGGCAGAAGGCTCCGCGGAAGTCACGACTTTGCGGTGGTGGTGGCGAGTGGCGACAGTGGTGGCGGGCGAGCGGTGCGGCAACGGAGGTGGCGGGCGACATGGCAGCGGTGGTGGCGGCGCGGCAACGGTGGTGGCGGACGGTGTGGCAGCGGTGGTGGCGGTTAGGGTTTGGGAGGTGGTGGTTAGGGTTTGGGCTCTGAAACTATGTAGAATATTTTGGAGTAATTGTTATATTTTTTTATTGATAATCTCTTGGCTATTTATAACCTTACAACCCTTCATCTTACATTAATACCCCATTAAAAAATCCTGTAGAATATTCTAATATCCCAACAAATATACCAAGAATATTCTAATATACCAACAAATATACCAAGAATATTCTAATATACCAACAAAAGAGTTTGTTAAAAAATAGATTATAAGATTTTAATTTTTTTCAATTATGGCAGACACTTTGGTCATTTTCACATCACATTCCAATCATACGATTTCTGATAAGACACCCAATAATAGGCAGCTTGGAAATAGCTCTCAAATATCTATGTTAGGCGGATTATTAAATTAATGGTAACTGTTTAGCCTAAAAGTTCTACAAATTTTAGTGCATCAATTAAATGGTAATTCTATCCTTACAACATGCCAAATTACTAGTTCTCCGAAACCATTACTCATTATGGATTTACATACCCTGAAGTTGCTTTTTACTCGATTCATCTCTATTAAGCTAAAAATATGAAGACATGTTTCTAATACAACACAAATTGATGTATTCAGATCAGTACAATTACATTCATGACTATAAAGATATCAATATATTAAGACAAGTAGAGCTGTCGTGCTTGTACCTTTGTGGTGATGGACAAAAGTGAAAGGTCGATAAATAATACAACACTAGTGCAACAATGAGCATCCCAAATAAAAGAATTCAACCAAGCAAGACAAATGAACTTGGATGAGCCTCGATAACATATAAGCCAACATGGAAATAATATATTCATTCTTGAATTCAAATTACAGTCTTACAATGTCTACTGACGGATTATGTCTGCACAACCCAAACAGACAAAAAGTTGTAGATTACTAAAACAAACTTTTATATGACACAGATCTGCATATATTGTTAATTCTGACAGTATTATCAAAACAAACTTTATGTAGACGTAATTTTTTTATCTTTAGGGTTAGTATTATTCTAAGTTTGTTAATTCTGACAGGGATAACAAAGTGAAATTACTTAAAAAATTTGAGGTATACACGAATAAGAGATCGTGATAGGTATACGTCTGGCCTGTCTGATCTTAGGGCTGAAATTATTTCAACAACCCCCAGACTTCCAAAAGTTTGGCTTGAGGAGGCCATGGGACCCCAACTTGGGTATAATTAATGAAATTTTTGAAAAGTTAGGGGGCATGGTGTCCGCAGGCCGTGCTTTGAGTTTGTCCTTGAAGTAGTACATAAACTTGTTTACTTTTTGATTGTTGAAATAATTATGAGATCACTCAGGCCTCTTGACATGAGAAAACCAATATGGCAAACCCAGATGGATCGAACTTACAAATTAACAGTCTGAGATTGTGGAAGCATAATTATTAGACAATAATAATCAATACTTCGTGTAACAAATAAACCCTAGCAAATCTGATAATCAAAAAAACAAAGTCAAAATAGGACAAAGGATCAAGTTCATGTTGAAATTAATAATCCAATTAAGAAGAAGCATAACAACAAATCCTAATTGCATCCTAGAATGATTAGGTTTCAAGTAAATTAGTACTTAGTTGTCTAGAGGCATATTCTGGTTTCTAGTAGGTCTATACATATGAAGTCATTTGGTTTTCTATTTAGGATATATGAACTTCTGTAGTTTAAACAACTATTGAAATAGCAATAAAGCGCTATAAATATTAATTACTAGTGAGTTCGCTTTTTTCCTGGTGTTTAATTTGTTAGAAGCTTGGTTTTTATATGAACGGCAAGCAAATAGTTGGCCTCGGGGTTTTAAGTTTTATATTAGGCTCATTAAGAGTTATGCTTGAGTTATTACTCCTCCCAAAAAATATACAAAATTTTTTGCTAAACCCAACAGTTTACCTAAAGTCAAAGGAAAAGGGGATAAGGTAAGCGTAAGCGATGAAGCCGATGATTATGTGATGGTGGAAGAGGGGCAAGGGCTTATGTATGGGGCTGTCGATAGGGGTCTTAGGTTTGAGGGTGACAGCACCAAAAAGGCACGAAGGGCTGTTCTTGTTGTTTTGTTCTGCAACAAGTCAAAATAGCAGCTGCTTTCAGGTCAGAAGACCAGTAGCAGGCTGCAGGGGCGCTTGACTGCTGGAGATGTGTGGTGACCATCGGGGTGCTCTCAGGTGGTTGTAGGACCTACAGGCGGGTTATTTTGGAGCATCAAGAAAGGGAACCGTTCTGATTCCTGGACAGCAGCAACAACAAGGTGTATGGATACCGGTGGGTCGGATTTCAGGTTGACAGTGCAGAATAGAGGAAATGAGGAAATAATGAGAGGAGGAAGATAGTAATTAGGCAAGGATCAGACAACAAACTCAATAATTTCTGCATTTTCTTCTCTGCGAATGATTCATATTAGAGAATGCTTATATAGCCAAAGGGCTATGTTCTTAGATAAGCATAAATAAAATAACATGTAATTAAAAGAAATGCTGCATCATCCAACCCAACAACCAAATAAGTAAAATAATATCCAACTAACTGAAGCAATGCCAATTAAACGAGGCCAAAAATTCAAAGGAAAAAATGAAGTCCATGTCTAAAATTGACCTAAATAGACTCAAACTCAGACCCCACTGTTTCCTCCTTAATCTCTTCTTTGTAAAAACATGTATGATATGTGTATCAAAGACAGTTGATGACCTTTAAAAGACTTATGTGATAGACATGCCAAGATGCTGGTGTCTAATGGACAGCTGTCAATGAAGTCACTGGAGATGCATAGTAATTTCGAAGAAGCTTGTGTGTTGTTTCTTTGGTGTAGGGTGTGGAAATCTCTGGTAAGTAGAACATCTGCTTGTTCGCGTTAAACTGATGAAATGATTTCAATCTGAGATCATATTGGACCTCTTTGGTTCTTTATTAATATATGTGTCCATCTTGATGTGGACAAACTTTTAATCAGAGATAGCTTCAATGCTTAGTTCTTATCATATTGTCATTATCTTTACTAGAATAACTCCTTTTCCAAAATATTTGTTGAGAATAGACATAACTTACTTGGATATATAACTGACAGCTTTGTAAGAAATTGTCAAGAATTGGGTTATGAACAATGTTTATATCAACATGTACCTGGAGAAACAGGTAATGATATTGCATAAACAGAATTGTACACATGCTCATTCAGCATTGGAGTGCACTCAACCTTCAGAATTTTTCCAATATCTTCACGCTTTGGCCAGTAAACCTGGTCAACAAACAGCTAAGTCAGATGCCAGAATTACAAGAATTGTAACTTACCTTCAATTACAGAGAATTGGCCAATTTTATACCTCTCCTCCAGCATCAGCAACTGCCACAAAGTTGTTTGAGCTTCTCTCTCCTAGATACCACTGATATTTGAGAAGTAAGTCAGAATCGCTGCTTATGTTAACAAAGCTAAAGTGGCAGCGACAAACATCTCCTTCAGATGGCTGATCAATGGAAGCTTCTTTGAGCAAGTAGCCAGGGGGCAAGTGATCCTTCCATTGTTCAACTAGGAAGGAAAAGGTTGATTCTGTTCAACAACAAAAAAAGAGCGATCATTATATTCTTACAAAAAACACCAAATACGAATCACCACAATGTACAGGAAAAAATATCGGGGGCATGAGAGAAAATATTTAAAGAAGACTTAAAACTTCAATTTAACAAAATTTACAAATATGTAGAACTAGGAGATGTGGTTACCCTAAAAAAAAATCCCCACACATGAAAGAAGAAGGTTTTAAGTATAACTTCTATGGCTAGGGTTCTTGAGATGGGACCTGAAGGTGTTGTTGAATTCCCTGGAATTTCGTACAAGTCTTGAAGACTTTGTCCACGGAAGTGGTAAAACACATCAAGCAAACTTGCCAAGGATTTGACTGAGTGCACTACCAGCAGGAATGCCGAGTAAGATGAAGCTTGCTAGGGACATGCATTGAGTACACTACCAGCAATATTGTCGCAGAATATAAAGCAATTGAGTTGCTAAGATAGTCAAAGATCCGAAAATAGCATAAACTTTAGAATGAACTTCTTGCCCAGGTGAAGATCACCTTTGCTCAAAGCGAGATTTGACCCTTCTCGTCGATCCTCTCCTAGAAACCAGCAAGTTCGGTAGAACTTCTGGAATGCTACTTGTCACCACACTGGACATCGGACATAACATGGACAAAGCACTCGGTTGATGTTGCTACACTCTTTTTTGTTCTCTCTTATGTTTTGTGTCTTTTACTGCATACAAAAACATATAATTTTTATAGGGAAGCCATAGACCTTTTATAGGGGAGCCACCCCTAGCAGCCATAATTGTTCGTCCACTAAGAATGTGGCAAGAAAACCAGGGAGTTAATCCTCATAACTTAGGCGGTTACAAGCAGCAACTTCCTAAATATGGCAATTACAAATTGAATTGTCCCAGCAATAGCAAAATTGTGCTAACAGAGAAGCAGAGTTTTGCAGAATTATGCGGAACCGAGAATTATGCGGAACCGCAGAATCGAGAAACGACGCATACCCGCGAACCTACAGAACGTCACGGAACCCACGAACCACGGATCCCGCAAACTCACGAAGTCACGGACCTGCAGAACCGTGCGGAAAGCAACGTCCCTGCGCTCGTACGAATTGCAAAGTGTGCCATCAAAGTGTCACTTTGCGCCCTTCGCCCACACCCGAGTCTGAGTCGCCTAGCGCTAAAGGAAATCCTTCTTGAAATTGGTAACAAAAAAAAATGTTTCTTGTGAAATTTGAACATTGCCAACTAGAGAAAACCTCCCACCCATCAACCACTTGAGTTAACTAACCTCATGTGTCCAAGTCAATAAATAATAGTTCAAATATTAAAATACACACACTTGAGGTTTGCCACATCATGGAGTGGTGGAACCGAGTCACCAGTAACCAATTTCAAATAAACCGCAACAATCTCCCACATATTTCAATGTGTGAGCTGAATGTTCCCCAAAGTGATCGTATATCGTGTATTAGTACGACTTGAATCTTCTCGCATAAGTCGAACAATAGTACGATGCAAAATGAACTAAGACTTGAACTCAGTATCATAGCTACAATTCTTCCAATAATATAATTACATCACATGTGTCTCTGATCACGCGTTAAGAACTTGTGTTGAGCTGGTATGTGTATGTATCATGAGTGTACAAGTTTACCCTGTAATGCCCCGTTCTCCCTATTCGGGGAGTGCGGCCAAGAAATACTTGGTACCGATCGATCGGGACAGATTGAATCAAGATCCTTTCCTCGTTATGGATTGGTTTCTTCGGAATCAGGTCTCATATTCAACGGATCGTGCCTCAAGGAAGGACTCGACGGCAGAGTCGAGAGGGGCATTTCCGTTGCGCTGGTTTCCTTGCCCGTTTTCGATGCCGCTTGGTTGCTTTCTTGTTGGTTTTATGACTTGCGTTTTCTTGAACGGTTTCGATGGATTTCATTGCCTTCGTTCTTAGGATTTCACAATTCGTATCGAACCTCGGAGACCGAAGAAGGAGATATTGATCATCTGTTGGTACGTGCAGGTGATCGGGTAGACGACGCGTGAGCGGAGTCTTGAAGTTCTCCCCTTTTTCCTCTCCTAGTTCACCAACTTATGAGTGGCTTTACTTCGATTAGCACCCTTCTTCCAAGTCTTCACTCTTAATAAATTGGCTCATTTGTGCATCCCGCTCCAACGATATCATAATAAGAATAAACTGAGTCAAATGAAAAGAAGAGTTAGACTTGAAACACTTATAATGCTTGTCACCTAGAATTCTCAAATGATCACATTGATGCGTGCTTGTCCGCTATGTATTTATATATTCATGTTTCAGTTGTAGCTAGAACTTATTCTATATAACTGTACAGATGTATTTTGCAAACTAATTAAAATGCAATCACTTGGACAGGTAGACTATGCCGAATGCACTATGTTAAAGTAGATATGTACATTCTTTGGCTTGAATGCTTTATCTATTAACTTAGTGTCAATCCATAGTTCGGTCGGACAACTTGTACACAAGGTTTAGTTCCTGCGAACGGTGCCCAGGGCACTGGGGCCGATTCGTTCAGGGCAAAACTCGGATAGGTACGCTCGCAAGACTAGCACGGGTAATGCGGGGGGCCTTGTAGCGGGACTTGCTACCCGCGCTGCAAGGGTCACGGTCTTACTGTAGCTATTGTCTACGGTGGTATTGATGTGCCACGACTATATATATATATATATATATATATATATATTTCTGCATTGCTTGCTCAAAACTAATGATGTCTTCGTGGCAGGGAAGGACATGGTAAGTATTGTGCAGGTAGTTCAGATGGGTAGGTAAAAGTCACCTAACGGTGGCATATTTGTTTCTATAAATTGAATACTCAATGTTTGCATGTAAATTGAACTAAGGCAAGATAGAAAGACCACAAATAAATTGCATGCTTCATATGAACAAACTTTGGATTTGGTTAGTTGGGTTAGCTCACCCTTATCGGCTATGTAGTTAATAACGGTTTTTTCATGATAACGGTCCAGTAGAGTTATAGATATATCATCGATATATCGGTTTTATAACGGTAAATATCGGTTTGCGTTTTTAACACAATTTTTATATATGAACAATACACTTAATAGTTTTCTATTATAAAATATGCAGAAAGTATACATATCGTCGAAAAATCCAAGAGATCCAAGATAAAGGAGATCACTTGAGGAACTACATCTCTGAATAAGTTTGATACATGAAGATTTTGATGGCAGAAGATGTAATCCTCATTCTCCATTGATGTGAATGTCATATCATTCAATATCGATTTTTCTGTAGCAAAACCAAAACCGTGAGAAATCAGTTTTTTTGTAAACCGATATTTAGAACAATATCGGCCATATCGGCCGATAATATCGATTCCGATATTTTACCGATATTTCTGCAAAAAAATATCGGTCCAGGACTGATACTATTATATATCGGTTATATAACCGATATATAACCGTTTTTGACTGCTTAGCTTATTGGTACTTTTCAAAGTACTGACCCTCGTTGCAGCATGTTCCCCGAGCCCAAGTGACGCGGCGAGGAGCTGAAGCTTCTTCTTCCTCCGACCAGTCCAGTACTCGTTGCACCCCGTTCGTGACTTTTTGGAGCTTGTACAAAGTACCCGGAGCCCGTGCAACCCTTATATGCAGCTCCGAGGCAAGGCGATAGCTTCGCCAGCAGGTGTCTATATCATTTTGAAGTTTTAGTAAATGATGTGATGTATGGAACGGCTATCTCATTTTGTATCCAAGTTGTAAGCCCGTGTGGCATCCTTATCGCTTTTGGGTCAAGAGTCTGTAATCAGATGTTCATTATCAATAAAAGAAAACTTTTCTATGCCTCAATGTGTGTTATCTTATTTGCGTACTCTGTTGCATGTGTTCTAAAGATTATCATTATGCCTAGGCCTTGTGCACGCGCGCCGGCGCCCTATGCGTGCACGACATCACGCCCGAAAGACGATTATCGATTGGACGAAATCGGGGCGTGACATATTGGTATCAGAGCAAAGCTTCAGATCCTTTGATCTCGTGTCAAAAGTTTTCTTAAGATGACCATGTCCCTTCCGAATTGAACTCTTGAAATTAATTTGTGCAAAATGAGATGCGTTCCATATAGTGAGTCCGTAATACTCTATGAGAACTGATGTAAGTTCCTTGTTTTAGCAGGAATGGCTCAAACACAAGCAGCAGGGCAAGTTGATACAAGTATTTCTGGCACTTCGGCTAGTTCTGAGAGCCAACAACCTACGCCCTCTGTTGACCACGTTGAACGAATGATGCAAATGCTAGAGGCACAACAAAAGAGGGATGAGGCCCGACAGGACAAGTTCGAGAAAAATCTAGAGACCCGATTTGAGATCCAGCAGAAGCAGGTGGACGCTCTGCAATAAATTATTCAGACCTTGGCTTCTAACCAATCCGCAACAACAGTGGCGGCACCGGTGGAGCCAGCGACAGATGAAGTCGAAGTACCCCGAACCACAAAGAAGAAGGATGTGAGTGCCTTCGACTTTGTCGACTTCAAAAAGGTCTGCAATACGTCCTTCCGAGGGACGGAGGATCCCGTTGTGGCGCTAGATTGGTTGACCGAGCTGGAGGATCACTTTAAGCTTCTAGAAGTACCCGACGACAAGCAAGTCGCCTATGCCCAACTCCAGCTTCGAATGAATGCGCACGATTGGTGGGATGTGCACCGCAGATCTCTCTCCTCAGATGGTGGTGGCGAGACGATTCCTTGGTCCATCTTTCGTGGCGCATTTGAAGAGGAGTTTATCCCCCCACCCATTCGTCGTCAGAAGGAGAACGATTTTGTGCGTCTACAACAAGGAACGATGACAGTGAAGCAGTATGCCGCGAAATTCAACCGGTTGGCCAAGTTTGCTAGTTCTTACCTGCCCAATGCAGCAAGCCGAGCCAGGCGATTCGAAGGTGGCCTGCGACCTTCCATTCACGTGCACGTAGTCGCTCCACAGTACAAGACAATGAGGGAAGTCCTAAATCACGCCCCGGTCCTAGAACCCAATATCCTTCCGCTACTGTCGACGCTGTGCAACATTCTCATCACAAGCGCTCTAGTAATGCCGGAGGAAACAACGCTAATAAGCGTCCAAACAATGGCGGGAAGCAGGGCAACAATCCGGAGGGGAATCAAGGGCAACGTTGTGCAAAATACAACCGTACAGGGCACCAGGCTAGCGAATGTCGAAATCATGGATGCTTTAACTGTGGTCGGCTAGGTCATTATGCTCGAGACTGTCTTGATCATCCAAACCGAGTCCCCCAGCGCCGTGCAGAGCAGCAAAATTCCGTTCAGGGACCCAAAGCTAATGTCAGGTGTCCTGTATTCCGTTCAGCAAAATTCCGCAGCAACAAGAGCGTCGTCCGAACACTGGGAGCCGGGTTTATGCCTTAACGAGGGACGAGGCGCTTGCCTCGAACACCGTAATGTCAGGTATGTTGCTATTCAATAATGTACATGCACGAGTACTATTTGATTCCGGTGCTACACATAGTTTTGTGTCAACAAACTTTGCTAAGGAGCACGGATTTATTCAGACACCGCTAGGCCTAAGGCTTAGCGTTAGTACCCCGTCAGGCAAGAGTTTGCCTGTCGATTCAGTTTGTCAAGACGGCTGCATTTGCATCGGAGGAAGGAAATTGTCACTTGATGCGATATTTCTAGACATAGGGGACTACGACATCATTCTGGGAATGGATTGGCTTGGCGCTTGCTCAGCTACTATCGATTGTGCGGAGAAGAAAGTCGTGTTTCGTCTTCCTGGCGAGATCGGATTTTGCTATTCGTGCAGTCCACAGTCGAAAGCGTCGAATGCCTGCATGGTGATCTCAGCAATGTCTGCTCGACGGATGATTCACTCCGGCTGTGTAGGGTACTTGGCGTCCGTTCGAGACACTCGGTAAGATTGCGCAAACGTTGAGTCTATTCCCGTTGTGGCGGATTTTCCTGATGTGTTTCCAGACGAGTTGCCAGGTATGCCGCTTGATCGAGAGATAGAGTTCACTATTGACACATTTCCTGAAACCTGACCAATTTCCAAAACTCCGTATCGAATGGCCCCAACAGAGCTGAAGAAGTTAAAGATTCAGTTGCAAGAGTTGCTAGATCGTGGGTACATCTGTCCGAGTGTCTCCATGGGGTGCGCCTGTGTTGTTTGTTAAGAAAAAGGATGGCTCGATGCGACTCTGTATCGACTATCGGGAATTGAATAAAGCTACTGTCCGAAATAAGTACCCCCTCCCCAGGATAGATGATCTCTTTGATCAGTTACATGCTAAATAGTGTTCTCGAAAATTGATCTCCGCTCGGGTTACCATCAGCTCAAGATTAAGCCGGACGATGTGCCGAAGTCAGCCTTTCGCACTCGCTACGGCCACTATGAGTTTTTGGTAATGCCGTTCGGGTTGACCAATGTCCCTGCTGCCTTTATGGATTTAATGAACCGTGTGTTCCGGCCGTATCTCGATAGCTTTGTAGTAGTGTTCATTAATGATATCTTGGTGTACTCGAAGAATGGGGAGGAGCATGCAGAGCACTTGCGGACCGTGCTACAGACCCTTCGGGACAACAAGTTATATGCGAAACTGAGTAAGTGCGAATTCTGGCTGAACAGTGCATCTTTCCTCGGGCACATCATTTCTACGGGAGGCATTTCAGTCGATCCAAGGAAAGTTGAGACCATCGTCTAGCGAAAGCGACCTACATCTGTCAGTGAGATTCAGAGCTTTATCGGGCTAGCGGGCTACTACAGACGGTTCGTAAAGGATTTTTCCAAACTAGCGTCACCTCTGACTCGCCTCACACAGAAGGAAGTCGCGTTTGAGTGGTCCGCCGACTGCGAAACCCCGTTTGAAGAGTTAAAGCATCGCCTTACCTCTGCCCCGTTACTTGCACTACCAGACGAGACATCGGGATTCCAAATCTTCAGCGACGCGTCAGGGCAGGGCTTAGGGTGTGTACTTATGCAACAGGATAGGGTGATAGCCTATGCATCCAGGTAGTTGAAAAAGCACGAAAAGAATTATCCTATGCATGATCTGAAATTAGCGGCTATTGTGTTCGGGCTGAAGTTGTGGCGACACTACCTTTATGGAGTGCCTTGCCGAATTTATACCGATCACAAGAGTTTGAAGTACTTATTCACCCAACGGATCTGAACCTACGACAACGGCGTTGGCTAGAATTGATAAAGGATTACGACTTGACGATAGAATACACACCTGGCAAGGGAAATGTGGTAGCGGATGCGTTGAGTCGGGTCTTTGCGGGATCCCTGTCCGTCGATAGCAGGTTACAAAGGACTTAGAAGAAATGGGCATCAAACTCCGAATTCGATATCGCGGCGCGCGGGTTGCTCAGATGCGATTTGTACCCAACCTGATAGAGAGTCACATCTACTCAGAGGGACGACCCATTCCTCAGGAAAATGCGAGAGCAAATTCTAGCGGGGAAGGCGAAAGACTTTGCAGTAGATGAGAATGGAGTGTTGCGAGTTAAAGGAAGGCTATGCGTCCCAAATGATTCAGAACTCAGAAAGGAGATCCTTACAGAAGCTCACTATGCAGCCTATATGATCCATCCCGGGAGCACGAAAATATATAAAGATCTTCGTACTGTCTTCTGGTGGCACGGCATGAAGAAAGAAGTGGCGCTCTTTGTGTCGCAATGCATAACCTGTCAGAGGGTGAAAGCAGAGCATCATAGGCCGGACGAAGAAATGCAGAATCTTGCTATCCCGGAATGGAAGTGGGAGCACATAAGCATGGACTTCATTGTTGGCTTGCCAAGGACGCAACGGGAGAACGACGCAATCTGGGTAATCGTCGACCGATTAACCAAGTCTGCACACTTTATTGCCATTAAAAGTACTTGGAGCGCCGATCGCCTTGCCCAGACCTACCTTGATGAGATAGTCCGGCTGCACGGAGTGCCAGTTTCCATAGTATCAGATCAGGACGAACGGTTCGTCTCACATTTCTGGAAAAGCCTTCAGTCATCGATGGGGACCAAGTTGAAGTCCAGCTCAGCCTACCATCCTCAAACAGACGGCCAAAAAGAACGGGTGAATCAGGTACTAGAAGACATGCTACGCCTCTGCGTAATCGATTCGAAGTCAAGTTGGGACGTCTACCTGCCGCTGGCCGAATTTGCAAACAACAACAGTTATCAGTCTAGCATCCAAATGGCTCCGTACGAGGCTCTGTATGGACGGAAGTGTAGGTCACCGATCTGCTGGGATGAAGTTGGGGAGAGGCAAATCCTTGGACCGGAACTGGTTGAACAAACTGTCCAAAAGGTTCGGTTGATCCGAGAGCAGTTAAGGGTAGCACAAAATTGGCAAAAGAGCTATGCTGATGTTCGTCGTCGCCCCCTTGAGTTCCAAGAGGGTGACCACGTGTTTCTAAAGGTCTCGCCTATGCGTGAAGTTACGAGATTCGGGGTAAAAGGGAAGTTAAGTCCGAGATTTGTTGGCCCGTTTGAAATTCTCAGACGAGTCACTTCAGTTGCCTATCAAATTGCATTGCCACCAGCCCTATCTGAAGTGCACGATATTTTTCATGTATCTCAACTTAGAAAGTATGTGCATGACCCGAACTATGTGGTAGACTTTGGTCAGTTAGATCTGCAGGCGGATTTGTCGTACGTCGAAGAACCTGTGCAGATCTTGGAGCATAAGAAAAAGCAGTTGCGGAATCGGGCAGTGTCGCTAGTGTGTGTTCTTTGGCGAAACCACTCGATCGAAGAATCGACGTGGGAACTCGAATCTGATATGAGGGAAATGTTTCCCTCATTATTCCTTAGGGGTTGGTTCTATTCCTAAGTTTCGAAGACGAAACTTTCTATTAGATGGTTATGATGTAATGCCCCGTTCCGCCTATTCTGGGAGCGCGGCAGAAATACTTGGTACCGATCATCGGGACAGATTGAATCAAGATCCTTTCCTCGTTATGGATTGGTTTCTTCGGAATCATGTCCCATATTCAATGGATCGTGCCTCAAGGAAGGACTCGGCGGCAGAGTCGAGAGGGGCCTTTCCGTTGCGCTGGTTTCCTTGCCCGTTTTCGATGCCGCTTAGTTGCTTTCTTGTTGATTTTATGACTTGCGTTTTCTTGAACGGCTTCGATGGATTTCATTGCCTTCGTTCTTAGGATTTCGTATTTTTTATCGAACCTCGGAGATCGAAGCAGGAGATATTGATCATCTGTTGTTGCGTACAGGTGATCGGGTAGACGACGCGCGAGCGGAGTCTTGAAGTTCTCCCCTTTTTTCTCTCCTAGTTCACCAACTTGTGAGTGGCTTTACTTCGATTAGCACCCTTCTTCCAAGTCTTCACTCTTAATAAATTGGCTCATTTGTGCATCCCGCTCCAACGATATCATAATAAGAATAAACTGAGTCAAATGAAAAGAAGAGTTAGACTTGAAACACTTATAATGCTTGTCACCTAGAATTCTCAAATGATCACATTGATGCGTGCTTGTCCGCTATGCATTTATATATTCATGTTCCAGTTGTAGCTAGAACTTATTCTATATAACTGTACAGATGTATTGTGCAAACTAATTGAAATGCAATCACTTGGACAGGTAGACTATGCCGAATGCACTGTGCTAAAGTAGATATGTACATTCTTTGGCTTGAATGCTTTATCTATTAACTTAGTGTCAATGCGTAGTTCGGTCGGACAACTTGTGCACAAGGTTTAGTTCCTGCGAACGGTGCCCGGGGCACTGGGGTCGATTCGTTCCGGACGGAACTCGGATAGGTACGCTAGCAAGACTAGCACGTGTAATGCTGGGGGCCTTTTAGTGGGGCTTGCTACCCGCGCTGCAAGGGTCACCATCTTACTGTAGCTATTGTCCACGGTGGTATTGATGTGCCATGACTAAATATATATATATATATATATATATATATATATATATTTCTGCATTGCTTGCTCAAAACTAATCGTGTCTTCGTAGCAGGGAAGGACATGAGTATTGTGCAGGCAGTTCAGACGGGAAGATAAAAGTCACCTAACGGTAGCATATTTGTTAACGTAAATTGAATACCCAATGCTTGCATGTAAATTGAATTAAGGCCAGATAGAAAGACCACTAATAAATTGCATGATTCATATGAACAAACTTTGGATTTGGTCAGTTGGGTTAGCTCGCCCTCACCGGTACTTTTCAAAGTACTGACCCTCGTTGCAGCAGGTTACCCGAGCCCAAGCGACGCGGCGAGGAGCTGAAGCTTCTTCTTCCCCCGACCAGTCCAGTACTCGTTGCACCCCGTTCGTGACTTTTTGGAGCTTGTACAAAGTACCCGGAGCCCGTGCAACCCTTATATGCAGCTCCGAGGCAAGGCGATATCTTCGCCAGCAGGTGTCTATATCATTTTGAAGTTTTAGTAAAGGATGTGATGTATGGAACGGCTATCTCATTTTGTATCCAAGTTGTAAACCCGGGTGGCATCCTTATCGCTTTTGGGTCAAGAGTCTGTAATCAGATGTTCATTATTAATAAAAGAAACTTTTCTATGCCTCAATGTGTGTTATCTTATTTGTGTACTCTGTTGCATGTGTTCTAAAGATTACATTATGCCTAGGCCTTGTGCACGCGCGCCCTACGCGTGCACGACATCACGTCCGGGGGACGATTATCGATTGGGCAAAATCGGGACATGACATACTCTCAAGAGATGTCCTACATCTGTTCAAACATATACGTGAGTCCTTTTCTTAAGAGTTCTAAAATCCGAGTATGAGGCGACCTGCCTCCTTGTGGTGCTACGTTGTTGTGACATGGTTCGAAGCCGAGGTCTCACTACTTCATGTGGTTTTACCCCTCTGCAACACAAGGTACTAGTCTCTCTGTAGTGTTGTGCTACTATTCTCTATCTTCCAATATAAGGCCACATGCCTCTATGCTAAATAAAAATAGGTGAGTCCTTTCCTTAGAAAGTTTTAAAATTCCAACATGAGACTACCTGCCTTCTTGTGATGCTACGTCGTTGTGACATAGCTTGAAGCCGAGGTCTCACTACCTCATGTGGTGTCACCCCACTGTAGCATGAGGTACTAGTCTTTTTTAAGTTTTGTGCTATTACTCTCTACCTTTCATTATGTGGCCACCTACCTCTATGCGGTGCTATGCGGCTGTGATATGGCCCAATGTCAATATCCTACCCATGTGGTGTTATACTACTATAGTATGGGATACTTGCCCCTTTGTAGTATTGAGCTACCCGTATTTTTTTAAAAGTACACCGAGCATTTCAAATAGTTAAGAACTCATTAAGGCTTATAGCCAACCTCCCATAGAACTTGCTCTTTTATCTAGAGCAAACAATAGACCACAAAGGTCCCAGGATCCAATCCCAACAATGTCCTCATGGACAAACCTTCGTACATGGTGTATTCCAGTTAATAATCCTTCTTTGAACCAAAAGTAAAATGCCTAGTAGATTTGTCTTTGAACTAATAGCAAAACACTTACATTATAGCATAACTCCTTAAGTCAATTTTCTTTGATATGTCCTAGGCAAGCTGGCGATTGAGCCCTTGGTAAAAGGATTTGTTAGATTCTCCTAGTTCCAAACATAAACTACTGTAATGACGGCATCTAAGATGCGCCCATTTAGTGATGTGTGACAAAGCCTCACAGTCCTTTTCTTCCCATTGAAGAGAGCATTGGATGTCACTGATTGCATCGTTTGATTGTCATAATATATTAGTATAGCCAGAAGCTGTCCACCAACCTAAGGAAGATCATGCATGAGCTCATAAAGACATTCTAATTCATTTGCCGCTGCAACCAGTACATAGAACTAAGACTCCATAGATGAGTGTGAGAGTAAAGTCTCCTTCTTCGACTTCTATGATATAGCAGCTCCACACATAGAGAATACAAATCATCATGTGGACCTTTCGCTCTCCTTTTATGAGAACCAAGTAGCATTGTTTAAGCCTTCCAACATAGTCGGATAACCGCTATAGCGGAGAGCATACGTTTGACTCCTGTTAAAATATCTCATAAGTCTTTTCATAGCTTTCTAGTGTTCCACACCTGGATTGGTCATAAACCGAATCAGCATCCCCGTAGCAAAAGCTATATCAGGTTGAGTGCAACTCATTACGTATATCAAACTATCATGCTTAAATAGTCCATATGTCTGACAAAATTTTATGAGTATGGCTTCAGCTTCTTGTCACACCTATAAGAAGAATCGATCCATGAAATATCATAATATCCATAACGTGTTAAAATCTTTTCTACATAGCAAATTTATGACAGAATAAGCCCATCTTCCATCCGGATGATCTTTATCTGGAGGATAACTTCAGCATCTTTCAAGTCCTTCATACTGAAGTTAGATGAGAAAAACTGTTTGGTCTATGTAAAGCTATCTAGATATGTACGTTCACATAGAGACACAATAACCCATCTACTATCAACAAACTTAGTGTAAACACACTTATCAGTCTCGCTGACCCCATAGTTGTTTGATTTAATAATTTTATCAAACTTCTCATGCGACATCTTAGGAGCCTACTTTAGACCATAAAGAGATTTCACTAGTTTGCACACTTTGTATTTAAACCCCTTGACAACAAAACATCTAGTTGTTTCATGAAAATCTCTTTGATCAGATCTTCATTCAAAAATATTATTTTGGCATCCATTTGGTGAATCACTAACTTGTTAATTGCACTCAGTACAATCAGTATCCCGATAGTTGTCATCTGCGTAACTAGAGCATAAGTGTCGAAGTAGTCGATCCCCTGTTTTGAGAAAACCCTTTAGCCACCAACCTGGTATTGAACTTATCATGGGTTCCATCGACCCTTATCTTCTTCTTGAATATCCATCTGCATCCTATGGGTTTCGCTCATTCAGGTAGATTGACCAACACTCAAGTGTTATTGGATGTTATGGAATCAATCTCATCATTGACAGCTTTCTTCCAGAAGATAGCATCCATGTCTTCATCTCCTCATCGTAGGTAAGTGGATCAATTTTCACATAATAGACGAAAAAGTCTTTTCTGAAATCATTCGGTCTCCTCACTCGCTTTGAAGGTCGCCTCATCATGTTGTTTTGACATCCATCTGGTGAATCACTAACTTATAAATTGCACCCAATGCTATCAGCTTCCTAATAGTTGTCATCTACGCAATTAGAGTACAAGTGTCGAAGTAGTCAATTTCCTGTTTTGAGAAAAACCTTTAGCCACCAACATGGCATTGAACTTATCAAGGGTTCCATCGGCCCACGTATTCTTCTTGAAGATCCATTTTGCATCCTATGGATTTCGCTTCTTCAGATAGATTGACTAATACCTAAGTGTTATTGGATGTTATAGAGTCAATCTCATCATTGACAACTTCTTTCCAAAAGAAAGTGTCTCTGGTCTTCATCGTCTTACCATAGGTAAGTGGATCAACTTCCACATGATAGATGATGAAGTCTTTGTCACGCCCCGATCTCCCGCAGGCTAATCGGCCGTCCCCGCTAGGCGGGAATCACCCTCGCCAGCGCTCCCGCGGGATGATCGCTTCGACCCATCCGGACGTGATGCCGCACGAGCGTGATCCACGCCCGTGCAAGGCCGTGGTTCATTGGCTGACGGTAAGAGTTCTAAGCCACAGAGTCGCACAGATTGTCCGAGTGCAGCGGAGTCATGAACGCATAGGCGATCGGTAACAAGTTCACCGAGTTGACAATATAGCGGAAGCATTGAAACACAAGTTGAAGTAAAGCAAACTCTTTATTGATATAAATAAGTGTTACAGGCGGCGTATAGCCGAGATTACAAGTCGCTCAAGCCTCTCTCTCTGAAACAGTAAAAGCGTGCCAAGTGGCTACAATTGTGGAATGATTGTACAGGTGATGTTCAGGCAAGTTCCAACATTATGTCTTGTATATGTGCTTCAGTTCCTGACGCACCGTTGCTTTGGAGTGATCTCCACGCCTTAGCACGCACAAGGGAGGCATTCACACCGAACGAGGTTCTCCCGCACCCTGCATACAAACTAGTGGATTATCAGTACATTGAATGCACTGGTGGGGAAGCTACTCGCCCGCTCGACAAATCCAAACACGTAATACAGGTTCCGTGCACCAACTATTAAGTTGTCTTTCTAGTTGCCTTAGGATCAGTTTCATGCAAGATTTGAATAGCCTAACGTGTCGGGCAGTGCGCCGTGCGACATGAGAGGAAACACGACGAGACTTACCAACTTACCATTTCTCCTTCCCTGTCCGAGGCAACAATATATTCAATTCAGGCATGGGCAAGTATAAACATTCAGGAGCATAGCATATGCAAACACGAGGATCGTTATAACATGATCGTTCAGATGTTCAGTTGTTCATTGATGCAATGCAATGACTCGCACGCGGATAGCCGCTAAGCGAGGATGACTTGTTTATCTTTCATTTTACAAGCAAGCATGCAGCAGGTTTAAACACATGAAAATCACACGATGCATTGCAAGCCATATTCACACGATAAACACGATAAACACACGAGGCATTGCAAGCATATACACATGATGATCACTGGCTTGATGTCATAATGGACTAGTCAAGGATATGAATAACATGCAACGAGAAAATACGAGGAGCTCATAAAACACGATGCGTTGCAAGTTATCCAGTCCGCACACGATTGACTATAAACACGAAGTCTGCCCGGATCGGATCGGTGCCAGTGCCCCAGCAACCGTCCGCAGAACTTATATCCTTGTGCACAAGTTGTCCATAATCGAACATGATTATTAATTCACACTTCATGCAGTTTAGGCAACACGAGCACACGACAAGCAGTATTGCATGATTCATTTAGCTATTGGATATGCACAGTCTCCTGGGCTGATGTAAGCCCGCTCGAGGGAGACTTGCAGAGAGATCCGAATACCTGAATGAGTCTTGCCACAGGAGCATGATTCTTTTACTTAACATGATGCAGTCACCTGGATCGGGAACTGCCTTGGCGACCTAACGGTCATGGATACTTGTAGGTTCATTTAGGTATGGAACGACCACGTAGTAGCCTTCCGGGGTTTGGATGAAAATAATACAACATACAAGCAGACAAGCATGTGTTTCTAAGGAACATAAGTAAACACGTTTGCTCGGACCCGAAGGTAAGCCGAGAGATGAAACCGTAAGGGACTTAGCATGCGAGGGTCTGAATATAAGCAGTATTTCAATTTCCATGTTCTAGCATAAGCAATACAAGTTGGGATTATTCCCTTAGCTAGGTGCGTTGGATTCATTAGCATGCAGGGGTGATTCACCTAGCGACTAGCATATATTCCAAATTTTATGTGTGCTGGCTAAGCAAAGACAAGTTCACCGTAGCCACCCACCTTAGCGATAATTCGCCTCGGTAGAGCGATACGGCAAGCGAGCCTCTGAAAGCCTAAGCTGGATTTCCGTAGGGACCAGTCTGGATATCCTTTGCTTCTCGTTTGAGGCAAAGTGGGTCGGGACATGCACTATTGCCGTTTTGAGACGGCAGTCCGCTTGAGCGGAAAGGGGTGTTACATCCTACCCAACTCAGAAAAAGTCTCGTCCTCGAGACTTACTGAGGACAAGCAGTAATCTAGGGTTGAGGCAATCCTAGACAAGTCATTGTACTTGTTCATTTGGATATTCACTTGCACAAGCATCGAAATCAACATATCGCTTAGACTGGATCGTGCGCACTTTCGAAGTGCACTTCTAGCGTGAGCACGTCAACCAGCTTAGTGATAGCGAAGTCTTAGCACTCGAGTTTCACATTTTCTTAAGTCTTGGATGGTGCACTAGTTCAAGGCGTCCCTCGAATAGATACATTCAACCAAACTTAGAGTTAGTGAAATCGGACAAGCTACTAGCGATAATCTCAAGGGTTCGCACAGGTTGGCACAAAGGCCACTCGCAGCACAAAATCATACAAGCATTCATATCATTCAAAACGCATTTTGAAAGTATTTAGACTTATTGTTGGAACATTCCATCGAGGCATTGAGAGAGAGCGTACACATAACCCACAAACGAGCTTTCGAAACAGAGATATTCGAATCGAAGTCCAAAGGCATAGAAGCCAGGCTCTGATACCATTATGTCACGTCCCGATCTCCCGCAGGCTAATCGGCCGTCCCCGCTAGGCGGGAATCACCCTCGCCAGCACTCCCGCGGGACGATCGCTTCAACCCATCCGGGCGTGATGCCGCACGAGCGTGATCCACGCCCGTGCAAGCCGTGGTTCATTAGCTGGCGGTAAGAGTTCTAAGCCACAGAATAGCACAGATTGTCCGAGTGCAGCGGAGTCATGAACGCATAGGCGATCGGTAACAAGTTCACCGAGTTGACAATATAGCGGAAGCATTGAAACACAAGTTGAAGTAAAGCAAACTCTTTATTGATATAAACAAGTGTTACAGACGGCGTATAGCCGAGATTACAAGTCGCTCAAGCCTCTCTCTCTGAAACAGTAAAAGCGTGCCAAGTGGCTACAATTGTGGAATGATTGTACAGGCGATGTTCAGGCAAGTTCCAACATTATGTCTTGTATATGTGCTTCAGTTCCGGACGCACCGTTGCTTTGGAGTGATCTTCACGCCTTAGCATGCACGAGGGAGGCATCCGCACCGAACGAGGTTCTCCCGCACCCTGCATACAAACTGGTGGATTATCAGTACATTGAATGCACTGGTGGGGAAGCTACTCGCCCGCTCGACAAATCCAAACACGTAATACAGGTTCCGTGCACCAACTATTAAGTTGTCTTTCTAGTTGCCTTAGGATCAGTTTCATGCAAGATTTGAATAGCCTAACGTGTCGGGCAGTGCGCCGTGCGACATGAGAGGAAACACGGCGAGACTTACCAACTTATCATTTCTCCTTCCCTGTCCGAGGCAACAATATATTCAATTCAGGCATAGGCAAGTATAAACATTCAGGAGCATAGCATATGCAAACACGAGGGTCGTTATAACATGATCGTTCAGATGTTCAGTTGTTCATTGATGCAATGCAATGACTCGCACGCAGATAGCCGCTAAGCGAGGATGACTTGTTTATCTTTCATTTTACAAGAAAGCATGCAGCAGGTTTAAACACACATGAAAATCACACGATGCATTGCAAGCCATATTCACACGATAAACACACGAGGCATTGCAAGCATATAGATACGATGATCACTGGCTTGATGCCATAATTTTCTAGTCAAGGATATGAATAACATGCAACGAGAAAACACGAGGAGCTCATAAAACTATATGCGTTGCAAGTTATCCAGTCCGCACACGATTGACTATAAACACGAAGTCTGTCCGGATCGGATCGGTGCCAGTGCCCCAGCGACCGTCCGCAGAACTTATATCCTTGTGCACAAGTTGTCCATGATCGAACACGATTATTAATTCACACTTCATGCAGTTTAGGCAACACGAGCACACGACAAGCAGTATTGCATGATTCATTTAGCTATTGGATGTGCACAGTCTCCTGGGCTGATGTAAGCCCGCTCGAGGGAGACTTGCAGAGAGATCCGAATACCTGAATGAGTCTTGCCACAGGAGCATGATTCTTTTACTTAACATGATGCAGTCACCTGAATCGGGAACTGCCTTGGCGACCTAACGGTCATGGATACTTGTAGGTTCATTTAGGTATGGAACGACCACGTAGTAGTCTTCCGGGGTTTGGATGAAAATAATGCAACATACAAGCAGACAAGCATGCGTTTCTAAGAAACATAAGTAAACACATTTGCTCGGACCCGAAGGTAAGCCGAGAGATGAAACCGTAAGGGACTTAGCATGCGAGGGTCTGAATATAAGCAGTATTTCAATTTCCATGTTCTAGCATAAGCAATACAAGTTGGGATTATTCCCTTAGCTAGGTGCATTGGATTCATTAGCATGCAGGGGTGATTCACCTAGCGACTAGCATATATTCCAAATTTTATGTGTGCTGGCTAAGCAAAGACAAGTTCACCGTAGCCACCCACCTTAGCGATGATTCGCCTCAGTAGAGCGATACGTCAAGCGAGCCTCTGAAAGCCTAAGCTGAATTTCCGTAGGGACAAGTCTGGATATCCTTTGCTTCTCGTTTGAGACAAAGCGGGTCGGGACATGCACTATTGCCGTTTTGAGACGACAGTCCGCTTGAGCGGAACAGGGTGTTACAGTCTTCTCTGAAATTCTTCGATCTCCTCATTCACTTTAAAGGTGGCTGAGCGAGTTCTGATCCTGCAATTACATCTTCATCTGCAATCATAACTTTCGGGACTACAACTGCTTTAGGAGTACTATCTTCCTCTTTGATGGTTACATTCTCCAGTAAATCTGCAATAATTATGTTTTTGTGTCTGACAAGCTTATCCTCAAAGAATTCAGCGTCGCAAGATTCAATGATCTGATTGGATTCTATATTAAGGAATCTTTGAGTATCACTCTTCTCGACATAGCCCAGAAAGAAAGTCTTTTTAGTCCTCGTTTTCAACCTCAAAATCTTGATGTCATGAAGCTTCACATAAGCCAGACATCCACACACACAAATAACACCAAGTTGGTTCTGATCATTGAATCATTGAATCTGGTAAAAAAGATGACCCAGATAAAAACGAACAAGGACCCCAAATAGCGTACCGAATAAGTCTACTCCCACCGCACCGCTTACCGACTGAGGTACCGTACCCCGTACACGTACCCTTACCACGTACCAAAGCGACCCACGATCCTGGTAACATTGGTTGAGAATAAAGGTAGCAGTTAGAACAACTTCTCCCCAAAAGCAATTTGAAAAACCTATTATTAAAAGTATTGAATTCATCATCTCGTCATAGTATGGTTCTTTATTTGTGTTGCTCCATTGGATTGAGGGGAGTACGAAGCAGTTGCCTCATTTGCAATTCTATATTCTCTGCAAAATGATGTGAATTCAAGAAAACAATATTCTCTTTCTCGATCACTTCTGAGACTTTTGAGTTGTTGGCCATTTTGTCATTCGATTTATGCCTTGAAGTTCATGAACTTATCGAATGTTTTAATCTTTTGACGTGAGAAGATAGATGAAAGTGTAGTTCGAGTAGTCATCAATGAAAGTGAGAAAGTATTTCTTCCTAGCCTCTTAAGTCACAGATATTTGAGTGTACAAACTCCGAAAGATTTGTACTTCGGTTCACCAGCTTAAATTTCTTATAATCTTAATATGAGAATAGACTCTACATTTCTCCATCTCCTCACCCCCACGTTTGGAGATAAAACATAGACAAAACATTTTGTTTGTTCTTTTACAATGTAAATATCCTAGTCTCTTATGATATAACTCGAGAGTATTGTAGGATTGGAATAATGGAATAGTTTCATTGATGAAAAAAGACTACATATATATAGGAGAGGCTGGCCCCTCTCTCTATTATTCTACCTGATGTGGGACTAAAGCTCACTATCTAATATAACGCTTAACACCCTCCCTCAAGCTGGAGCATATATATCAATCATGTCCAACTTGTTACATAAAAATTGTACCCGATGACCCAAAGAGATTTCGTAAAGATATCGGCTATCTGATCACCGGTCCTCACGTGATAGAACTTTATCATTCCATTTTTATACTCATCACAAACGAAATTGACATCAATTTCAATGTGTTTCGTCCTTTCATAAAATATATAATTGGTAGCAATATGCATTGCAGATTGGTTATCACACCACATATTTGCTGCTTTAGATCCTGCTTCTTCTTCCAGCTCTTGTAGAAGATGCTGCAAATATAATAACCTATGTCGTGCCATGAGCAATGGCTCGATATTCTGCTTCGGAACTTGGTCGTGCAATCACACTCTGCTTCTTACTCTTTCATTATACCAAGTTTCTATCAATAAATACCGAATAACCAGACGTAGATCGTCTATCTGTCAGGCTTGTACCCCAGTCAGCATCGGTAAAGCACTCAACATTTGTATATCCCTGGTTCTCCATGCGAATTTTTTTTCCAGGATTCTGGACTAAATAGCGCAGAACTCTGAGAACTGTCTGCCAATGTGAAACTCGTGGAGAAGACATGAATCTACTCGCGACACTGACGGCAAAGAAAATATCTGGAAGAGTCATAACCGCCAAGTAGTTGAGTTTTCCAACTACACGACGATATTGATCCGGATTCGTTATTAGTATCCCCTCGTCAGGGCGTAACTTTTCTCCTGAGTCTATCGGCAACATTGCTCCCTTGGTTTGCATCATTCCTGCATCATGTAGTATGTCGAGCACATACTTCCTCTGTGACATGACAATGTGCTTCTTTTTCCCGTATGACTACAACACCCAAAAAGTAGTTTAAAGATCCCATATTCTTGGTCTGAAACTGTTCACCCAGAAACTTCTTCAGTCCTACAATGTTTTTACTGTCGTCTCCTGTGATTACAATGTCATCAACATAAACACCAAGGAATATCCTTTCCGCCGATGGTTGTCTGTAAAATACTGAATGATCCTTCTTTGTTTGACACATTCCAAACTGAGTAATCACATTTGTAAACCGACCAAAACCATGCATGAGGTGATTGTTTGAGACCATAGAGGGCCTTCCTCAGATGACACACTTTATCCTCCCATGCAACGAATCCGGGAGGTTGCACCACATATAACTCTTCATCAAGGTCCCCGTGGAGGAAGGCATTCTTGATATCCAGTTGGAGTAGCGGCCAGTCATAGCGAACAACTATGGCCAAGAATACGCGCACAGAGGTCATCCTGTCAACTGGGGAGAATGTCTCAAAATAATCCTCACCATAAGTCTGGAAATATCATTTAGCCACCAGACGTGCCTTTAGTCGATCATGGGTGTCATCTGGTTTCACTTTGATCGTGAACACCTATTTACAACCGACAGCCTGTTTACCAGGCGACAAATTTACCAAGTCCCAAGTATGGTTCTCCTGAAGCGCTTTCATCTCCTCTTTCATAGCAACACGTCAACCGGGATGTTTAAGACCCTCCTCGACAATAGTAGCTATTAAGGACTGAGTGTGGCTCGCAAGCCCTTTGTAGTTTTTCAACATACAAGGGATGATCTCGACAGGCACGACGAGGTTGAGATTGTGGAACAGGCAGAGCCGAAGGTGGAGACGAATCAGTCGAGTCAGAGGAGGATGACTCTGTAACCATGGACATTATCTGCGACGATCGATCGAGCGATGGTGGTGCTGACTGAATCGGTGTTTGCGAACCGTCGGACTGGAATACTAGCTCAGTAGGGAAGGGCAGCCTAACAGGAAGTTGTTGTGCTTGAACCGGGAACAACAAAAAGTCCTCTTCTGGATAAACTTGAGGCACTGGTCCTGGAGTTTGTGGAAGTGGAGGAAACTCGGTTTCAACAAAGGTAACATTCCGAGAGAAAAAATACTTCAAGACTAGAAAATAATACCGATACCCTTTCTGATCCTTAGGATACCCAAGAAAAATGCATTGGATAGCCTTTGGATCTAATTTAGAAAGAGTTGGTCGGGTATCCCTAACATAACACAAGCAACCAAAGAATCGGAGAGGTAGAGGAAACGACTCTCGTTTGGGATATAACCGAAAGAAGGGAGTATCACCATTGAAGACAGACGATGACATGCGATTAATGAGATAGCAAGCCGTAAGAACGACATCCAACCAAAATCTTTTTGGAGTATGTGCTTGGAACATAAGAGCACGCGCTATTTCTAAGTTAACGATTTTTGCGTTCAGACACACCATTCTGTTGTGATGTGTAAGGACATGAGGTTTGGTGAATGATGTCATTCCGAGACAGATGTGAAACAAACTCACGAGACATATACTCACGACCATTTCCACTTCGAACGCATTTAATCGGAACACAAAATTGTGTTCTGATTTTCGCATGAAAATTATACTAAATGTTAAATAATTCGGAGCAATTTTTTATAAGATAAATAAAAGTGACACGTGAGTAGTCATCAACAAAGGTAACAAAGTACTTGAATCCCATCACAGATTCAACCAGACAATGTCCCCATATATCGGAATGCACCAACTCGAAGGGAGCGGAAGCAATTTTATTCTGACTAACCAGATAGGAAACCCGGTGATGCTTAGCCAAGCCACATGACACAATGAAAAGAAACATCTAAAGATGGGTACATTTTCTGGAGTGCTTGGACAGATGGATTTTCTAACCGGCAGTGTAACTCAAAATGATCAAGTTTTACACCAGCATAGGCAACAGAGGAAGTTTCGTCAAACAGGTACAAGCCTCCAGCCACATGCCCCCTACCGATAGTCCTTCCAGTCTTTAGGTCCTGAAAAACACAATCATCAGGAAAGAATGTTACCGAACAGTACATATCACGAGTAATTCGACTAATTGAGAGTAAGCTGAATGAATTTCCAGGGGTAAGTAATACAGAATGTAGTGAAAGTCCCGAAGAAAGACGAGCAAATCATTTTCCACGGACTGTCAGCAAACCACCAATGGCACATGTAATATTAGACATAAGACCAACATGTATATAGTTTCGTATCATACCTGCGTCTCCTGTCAAGTGAGCAGACGCACCAGAATCAAGGACCCATTTCTTTGATTGTATCACGCATGCCGCTAAATACCCTGTTGTGGACCAAGAAGGAGAGGCTTCACCTCGACGTTGAGCTTGAAACTCAACAAAGTCTGCATATGATTCATCAGTCATTTGTATTGATCAGCCGCCAAGATCAGTAGTATCTGAGGTAACAATTGGCGGTAGTAGTTTAGTACGCTGCCACTGAAAATGACCATGTAAACAACAGTTGAAGCAGGTGCGCGGTCGACCTCCATCACGACCGCCAATGCCTCGTCCACCATCACGACCAATATTGCGGCCACCACGTCATCCATCACAACCACCGCAAAATCCAGTACCAGCGGCACCAAGAGCAGATCGATCAGTAGGAGCATCACTTGGAGAGGTCTCGACGACCTTTGTTGTCCGGAGAACACGAAAATGTACTTCCATTAGAGATAGAATATCGGCTCCGGCAATGATTTAAGAACGAGCTGAGTCTGCAACAGGACGGAGAGAGGCAAGATATGCCATCATATGAAGTCACTCACGTTGAGCCCTCACTTCATTGATATCCATCGTCAGAGGTAATACACGGTCAACTTCATCGACCATAGCCTTAAAAGCCGGGAAGTGGTCTTTATGAGACTTCGCCCTGTTCTGTCCAGTATAAGCCGACAACCGAGTCGTAGATACGAGACAAGTCGCATTTTCTATCAAATATCATCACGAGGACCTCCCACAGCTCTTTTACTATGTCCGTGTTTTGAACCATATCCTCTACCGATAGTTCCATGGAGTTCATCAACTGTGTAAACAGTCGACTATCATCCGTCTCTCACTGCTCAAACGTGGGATCAATCGTCGCCGGAGGGTTGTCAGTCAGATGCTTGGACAAGTGCATACCCCGAAGTGTCTTCTCAACCTTCTTTCGCCATATTGAGTATCCGTCTGGTCCATCTAACCGCCGATCGACGAGTCGAATCGAAGAGATCGTCGTGCCAGCGCCCGTTGGTCCCGCCAATGCGTTTCCGATATCGGTATTACTGCTAGCCGCCTCAGAGTGTGTTATAGCAATAAGGTTAAGCTCACAAGAATTCTTGTGTTATTTTGGCTTTTGTCTTGGCTTGGACCTCAGTCCTTCTTGAAGTGTCATTTCTTGCCACAATTAAAACAAGCCCCGTCCTCCATGGGCTTAGGCTTGAAAGAAGTAGACTTCACCCTCAGATGGTTAGAGTCCTTCCTCTTATTGCCGTGGGCACCCTTATGCTTCCACTTGTGATCCCTAGTCTGAATCATGTTTGCCTTGGCAAACTGCTTGGACAGTGAATGCACATTAATCTTACTCTTGGCTTCGTCTTCAATCCAAATGAAGCACATAAGGTCTTCAAGTTTTATCTCCGTCTTCTTGCGGTACATATTGGTAGAGAACCGATTCCAGCTGGTAGAAAGTTTGGAGATAATAAGTCCTACCATACACTTGTCCACTAATGACATAACATCATCCTTTTGTTAAAGCATTATAAGTTCTTTGACCGGGCAGCATGGTTTTATCATCTTCAAACTCCAGGTTTATGAACTTGTTGACGAAATATACTTTTGACATGTTCTCATCATCCTTGTACTATTTTCAAGAGAACCCAGATGTCTCTTAACTTTCTCCTTCTTGTTGTATGACTCAACCAATGAATCCTCTAAGGAACTGAGAATCAAAAACTTGCAAAGGTTGTTATCATTTTTCTACTTATGCAAAGTAGTAATCACATTGGCAATTGATTGCATATCATCCATCTCTGGAATCACTTGTTCTGTATCATTCAGAACATATTACACATCGACGAACTGAAGATTCAGACTAATCTTCCTCTTCTAATCGTTGTAGTTCTCTCCATGAAACTTTTCAAGTTTGTGAAAACTCGTATCCAGAAGACTACGGTTAATCTATTAATTTTAGTATGATAAAATTACTAATAATTATGCAATCACTATAATGTTTATACTTAAAACTTGGCATAGACCTAATGTGCATTAATAATATCATACTTGTTACTATGTGTATTATTTTGTTCGCCTAACATGTATTTGCAGAAAAACAATAAGCAAGAACAATCATGAACATATACAATGAAGAAATCATGATGGGCCAAAGACATACTAGTCCAAAGATTTCTGTGAACCACCCACGACATTTCAGGATCAAGCACTCAGAGGTTCCGCTGACTGTCAGGAGAAAATGTCATCATTCTAACAAAGAAAGAAGACAAGTCATCAAGACATCGTGCTTAATGTAATCTCTCTTTATTTATGTGTCTCTAGGATAATATGTAACTTAATATGTAGGAGACTAAATGAAAGCTTACAAAACCCATAGTCAAATAATCTTAAACCCGATATCAGAAAAATAAGAAAAAATATATAATGTCAGTATACTGACAATATACTGTTCAGTGTTAAATATTTTCATGCATCCTATTTTGTATATGTTTCAGAGAAACAATATACTATCAGTATACTGACAATATACCGTGTGGAAAAAATTTTGTTTTAACAGCTCGTTGTCCCTAATTTTTTATATAAACAGTATACGGCAGTATAGTGTCTGCATGTATTCTGCTGTATAATTCATGCTTTAACGGCTAGTTTTCTAGCAATTACTATACGAACAATATACTGGCAATATATTGCCTGTACAGTAACAACTCTATTTTGAGAGCTGTGTGGATGAGCTATATAAACCATTTTTCTTTTATTTGTTCCTACTTCTTAGAGTCTTAACTTTCTATCTTCTAAATACAAAACATCTCCATATAAAAGAGCTTGTATTTGCCAAATCAAATTGAGATAGAGTTGTATTGAGTTGTAAATTGAGATCTTCATATTATTTGTGAGAAGATCAAAATCTTACTTGTAAGAGGTTGAAGTCCGCAAGCCTTCATATCAAAGCTTGTGTAGAAGTCAACGAGCCTTCGGATCAAAACTCATGTGTAAGAAGTCGGTGAGGCCTTCGGATCAAAACTCGCAAGTATAACTATTTGTTATAATAGTAGATTAAAGTTCGTGCTTATTTATTAGTTAAACTCTATTCATCCCCCCCCTCCCTAGGGTACTTACAACTTATAGGCGACTCCATTGAAGGATCTTGAAGAGATTCTTGTAATCTTGTAAAAAGTTACAGAATCTCACTTTGAGCTTGTTATTGAATTCACTGGAATTCCGTACAAGTCTTAAAGACTTTCATAAATAGTAAAAAAAAGCAAGCAAACTTGCTAAGGGTATTGCAGTTAGTGCACTAGCAGCAGGATTGCCACGTAAGATGAAGCATGTTAGGGACGTGCACTAAGTGCACTACCAACAATATTGTCACGGAATATAATGCGAATGAGTTGTTAAGATATTCAAAGATCGAAAAACAGTAGAAACTTTAGAATAAACTTCTTGTCGAGTTGATGAAGATCATCGTTGCTTAAACGAGATTCAACTGTTCTCGTCAATCCGCTCCCAGGAACCAGCAAGTTCGGTAGAACTTCTGGAACGCTCCTTATTAACTCACTGGACTTCAGACAGAGCACGGACAAAGCACTCGGTTGACATAGCACAGACAAAGCACTTGGTTGATGTTGCTACACTCTTTTATGTTCTCTCTTATGTCTTTCTCTTTTACTGAGTGCAAAAATATTTTTATAAGGGAGCCACCCCCAGTAGCCATAATTGTTCGCTAAGAACAGTGGCAAAAAAACTGGAAGTTATTTCTCATAACTAGGACGGTTACCAGCAATACCTCCCTATAAATAGGCAATTATAAACTCAACCGTCCCAACATCAGCAAAACTATGGCAACAAAGAAGCAGTTTTGCGAAACCACAAAAAAGCATAACACCGTGTACCCATGTACCCGAGGAACCCACAAACTACGGATCATGCGTACCCACGGAGCCGCAGAACATCGCGGAACCACTGAGCCACGGAACTACATAATCGCAAAAAATCTGATGCTTTCGTACGAAGTGCAAAGTGCATCATCAAAGTGGCACTTTGCACCCTTCGTCCACATCCGAATCTGAGTCATTAGCCCCCTCCAAAGAGAATCCTTCTTAAAATTGGGATTAAACCTTGCCCACTAGAGAAAATATCCCACCCATCAACCACTTGAGCTATCTCACCTCATGTGTCCAAGTCAATAAACGATAGTCAAAATATTAAAATTCACACTTCGGATTTGCCACGTCATGGAGTGGTGGGACCGGGTACCTAGTGACCGATTTCAAATAAACCCCAATAAGAAGGTTGGCTGTGAAGGAGTTGGTTAGATGAAATGTGATAATTGGTACTCAAATGAGGGTCATGGATTGGTCTCTCATGTGATTGAGGGAAATTTCATAGAATTGGAATGAAAATGGAGTGCTATGGCATGAGAAAGACAACGATGGAGTATGCTATGATGACAAGTTTTATTTTTTCGACTGTTTCCGATTTACCTTTTAGACCAAAAAATGCTTAATACAGCCTAGCACTGCTCCTAGCCACCTGGCAGTTGCTTTCACCTTTGACAACATTCTTTATGGTTAAAAGGAGTTGGTCTAAGAGAAGTAAATGAGAATCCAACTGTATCGAGCACAAATTCAAGTTGCTGATAGCATACACTAATTTAAATAAAATAAAAAGTAGCAAATACATCAAGAATACCAACAGTTAGCTTTATCTCTAGATAACAAAGGATACTGATTATCATCAAGACATATTACTGTCAAGGGAGATGAATTTACTTATAACAATGAAAACAACTACAGAGGAATATAATCAAATGGACCTCTGTGAGTCCCTCAAAAACATACCTGCAGCAAGCTTAGGGCGGCAGAACTCCCAACCGTCTCTAATGCACAATGCTGTATGAGCAGGATATAATTTAGCAATCTTTAGCTCCTCAGGAGACAGATCTGCATATTTTCTTACGTAAGTAGCGGGAGAAGCAGCCAATTTCAAAATAAACAAATCATAAGTGGTACATCTTGTAGAACTCAACCACAAACTAAGTTGTTGTTGCCTTCAAAGAATGTCACAACAATTTGCAGGATGCAACAATTCCTCACATCAGCTCGCGCAACAGGAGTTTTCAACCGTCTTTTCTATGTGATTTCAAATCCCATCATTACAGCCAGCTTTCTCCTGTCAATACGGGGTTGACTATGGAACCAAACCCTCTTAAATTGTGACAAATAACAGTTCGAACTCCAAAACATCTAAAACTCCAACTAATCCAAGCTTAGAAGTCAGCGTAAGTGATGAATGATGACTAAGATCAAGCATGCTATGTGTGTGTTTGCGGAGAGTTAATAGCAGAAAGTAAACTAATAAAGGTTCAAATATTTTTGTTTTGTTATCAGCACCTCTTTGTAATTCTGGTATTGGAGATTTTGGATAGGCATTTTGGGTTTTGGTACTTCTAAGAAAAATCTTGATATACATATGGAAAAAGGGTTCTTAAGGAGTTCTCTTAGGAAATTTTCTAAGGGGGGTCAACGTGAAAATATCCAAAGTTTGCATGTCCCATAAAATTATACATGGAGTTAGCCATTTCATTTCTTCTAGAGAGATTTTTGTGCAAGCAAGTATGGCATGATTAGAAGAGTTTACCTCTCACGTATATGCTTCAAGGGACATAACCATCAAAGTGAATAATAGGGGCCTATTAGATCGAATGAAAGAAAACTATATATAGACAACTAAATCACTTGCAAGTCATCAAGTATTCCTTTAAGGGGATTCATCATTTTGAGGGGAAGTAGATTATTGGGAGAAAAAAAGGCACATTTACATTTTGTTGTAAGTAAGTGAGTTACTCACAAAGTGAAAAAGTATAAATAGAAAAAAAAAAGGATTAATAAGGGTCGGTCCTTACAGGAAACTTTAGTATAATATAATATATGATCAGATTGAGTAAAAAACGTAAACTAAAAGTAATGAGCAAGAGTGAGTGCTCTAGAATACCTCTGTTGTTAAACTTCTTCAAAGTGGGGCCAACTAATAACAACAAAGCAGCTTCTAAATGAGTCATCTTTAATATAGGATTATCCTCCACTCTTAGATGCTGCATTTAAAATAATTGAAATTTGTTCACATAAAAGGTAAAAAGTAGCAACAAATATAGAATCAGAATTAAAGAATCCAAATAGATTTTCTAATTGGATTCAAACAACCCAAAATTTGGAATAACTAGATGTTAAATGGCATGTGTACTCCCCAGGGTTGCATCTATTGTTGCTAAACAAATGAAAGCTAAACAATACCAACCAAATTGGCTTTCTTAACAAAGTGGTGGCCAAATACTTTTCAATCCTCACTTGTGCTATGTAAATAGCTCAAATTGTCAATGATCTTCTGTTTCATGAGCACATAAAACACATTGAGATCGATTGTCATTTCATACGCCACCACCTTCTCTTGGATACATCTCTTTCATTTGACACATCCCAGCTACAAATTGTTCAATTCTTCAGCAAAGCCCACAGAGCACGACGACACTTATTTTTACTCCACAAATACTCTTTGGCAGACCCATCTTGAGTTTGATAGGTTAAGAATATTCATTGGATCTCTGTATAATTTCTCGTCTTTAGTCCCACATCGGTAAGAGTAACTAGTCTACCATGTAAAGGTTGCTATATATAGTTGGCCTCGAGCGTAGCGGAAACCAATCATTGATTTGGGCTCTCCAATCCCTCTCTCATATTCTAACAATTGCATATAATTTTCATAAGCGAAGATGGTTGTAGTTTGCCTCAATTTTTCTCTTTCTAGAGCCACAAGACATCCACAGTATTCACGTAAGAAAAGTGCATTATTCAAGGTATATATGGAAAGCATTCAAAGTATCAAAGATGAAACTTCAACATTTTCACAGTGCATTATTCAAGGTATATATGATCAGATGAATAATGGAAAGCATTCAAAGTATCAAAGATGAAACTTCAACATTTTCACATCTTGAGCATTATTAAAGATTTTATAAGAAAAACACACACCAAAGGAGTCATAGAGGTGTACAGTGTAAACTGATACATATTTGGAATAGAAGAAGAACTAGCAGACCATAATAATAAGAAGAAAGCTAACCTCAAGAGCTGGTAAATGTGGGAAGTCCTTTAGAGTTGATATTTTGTTTTTGCTGGCTGCCAACACCTGGGTCAAGACCAAAAAGGGGAAATTAGATTGAACAAAGTAATAACAGAGAAACATGAGGTAGAAAATAATTAACCTGCAGTCGAGGCTGACTAGCCATGGAAAGTGATTTTAACCTATTTTGAGCAACAGATAGAAACTAGAAGAAAATTGGAGCACTTTAGACTCTGCCCATTAAACAATGATAAAAGGAAGAAGGTTGGTATCCAAGTAGGAGTCATCCACTTGTACTTACCTCCAAATTTGGAAGCTGAGGAAGACTAGCAAGTGAAGTTATTTGATTCCCAGCGAGGTAAAGTTGCTGGATGCATAACAAGTATTTCAATCCTTGTTACATAAATGTTTTTATTAAACAAGTGTTTCTTAGTTTCAAGCCAGTAAAAAATATGAGAGATGCAGCACACCTGAAGGGCATTGCAATCTCCAAGAGGCTCGAAACCAGGCCCCTTAAAATCGTTAAAGCTCAAATCAAGAACCTAAAAGTGAGTGGGAAAATATTTGAATTAAGCAACTGCAAGCTGTAACCATGTCTTAATACTTGAGCAATATAGATGCTTGTTAAGCATAAAATCAAGACTCATATAGTTCTAAAACAAAGGATACTGGAACATAAAAGAAAGATACTAATGAAATCAAATCAAGAAAGTGCACCTTCACCCGCTTTAATATTTCAATTCCCTCCAAAGATGACAGCAGATTATCCCTGAGATAAACAAACTACAGACTAGAAATATTAAAAATCAAAGAAAAAGCTCTGAAACCCTTTAAAGTCCAATCTGTACTCAAGATATAAAAATGAGGGAAGTGAAAAATAAAATGAAAAGCAGAATTCCTTAAATAATGCTCGTTCTAGATACTAATGGCTATATGAAATCGAAGCATTTTCTCTGAATCCTTGTACCCCGACAAAAAATAACTGAACAAGTAACCACTTTTTCTGCATACTATACAATCCATGTAACCGATACATGCATTTCTAAGGATCTGATTCATTTAATACATTTCTGCAAGTTCAGTAACTCCTCCATCTTCTACAGTAAGCGTACGACATATCTCCCACTATCACGAGGACAACAACAAAGCCATCACCCTACTTTTTGGCCAATTGACAAACCCATCTCATTTCGTTTCTACTGAGGGTCATCTCCCCATTTACCTGACATCCTATTCTTGACCCCATATTTAGGATCAATATACCAGCTTATTTTTAGAAAGTAGATAAATGTTCGGTCGTCATCGTAATCTAAGCCATCTCACATCAGAATTTGGTCAGCTATAGCGCATAAGAAAGCCCCATTAAATATTTGACATTGTTTTAATGAGCGGTTATCGACCTGACATCGATCATCTATGTTGGAGCCAAATTCCAAGCTAAGATAACTATGAGCATGAGAGCCCTAGGTGGCCAGTTGGTTCGTAGGCCACCTTTTGAACGTGCAGTTTAAGCTCATTCAATCAAAGAGGACCATCCACGTTCCCCTATAGTATACAGTGTCTAGATGAAGAGGAAAGATGACACAATTTGCTAGTTAACTTCATTCATCTTCGTGACAAATTAAGCCAGACTGAAAAGGAATGGTGTTCCCTAGAAAGAAGATAATTGTTGATTTCAGTTTTAAAAAACATTTACAACCATACCCTCAACACTGTTACAAAGGTAGGACTACACTCCCATGACAATCACATATCCTCACCTACTAGCATCGCTTTTTAGTGATTGTTGTTCTGCCCAGAGAGAGAGAGAGGGAGAGAGAGAGAGAGAGAGAGAGAGTATGGTTAGGGAAAGGAATTTGACTAATTTTGAGGACATTTTTCGCCAAATATGTGTTTTAAGGTATTCCACTTTCTGACACAAAATCGGTATCAAGTTCTGTCAAGCAACTGCTTAGTTGCTTAGACCCATCCCCAAATCATCCCTCAAGTCTTTGCGTCATCCCAAACCCAATTAAACACCCCCAGCCTTGCTCCACCTTACCCTATTCTCGATGGCATTAAAAAGGGAGGTCTCTCGTCTTATTGTAAGAATATAAATTAGAGTTTCTAGATGGTCTTCTCTTTTATTTGTTCAAATAAAAATTGATGATGGTTTTGGTAGATTTCATTGCCAATTTAACGTTTATTCTGGCTAGAACTAGGAATTTCTATTTTGTGGTCTCAGATTTTGGCCTAGTTTTGGACGCATCATAGCTAACTTATTACTGAAATGTAGATTATGCAGTGTATGGATCCACAAAAAACTGTAGGTTGTTCCAGGAGGACTGGAAATCCATGAATGATCTGTATGATTTTATATTGTGTTGAGTAACCTAATCAACTAGTTTTATTTCGGCGTAAAACTAGACCTATTTCGGCATAAAAACTAGATTTATTTTGGCAAGAACATGATATTATTGCTTACCTCCAAGTTGGTTGACAAATTCAATCCAGTGGCACCAAGGCTCCTAACTCTATGACCCCGTAGATCCAGCCTCTGTATAGAAAGATTGAAAATTGGCAAAGCCAACAGTTACCTTTAAGGCATATATACTATATACCACACTCACTCTGATTTAAAAAGGTGCGCTACAACTACATAAAAAGGGGTTAAGCTAAACAAATATTGCACAGATATTTGTTTGTGAAACAAGTAGCCAATGTTTACCAGCTCATCCCCAGCCTTGACATCCACCTTCGGAAACATCATGAGGCGAGAATCTCGAGTACTCGGAGTTGAAGATTTCCTCTGCCCTGACAAAGAGGAGCCTTTATCGACCGAAGACAGAGACCCCGGTTTAAAGCTGCTTGTGACCGAGCGAGGCGAAGAAACACTGGAAGGCACCCTGCTCAGGCTACTGCGGCCTGAAGATGAAACCGAAGATGATGGTGATGACAGCTTAACAGAAGGCTTCCGTGTGGAATCCACCGTTAATCTACTATCTGCCTGTCCTGATAAAGGTGGCACAGAAACCGAAGGGACAACCTTTTTGCCATTCACTGAAGCACCATTCTCCTGAGGTGCCGCAACCGTTAGCACCTCAGGCACTCCTGTGCTGCTTCTTTTTGGAAGCAAAGTGACAACTGGCTTGGTTAGAGAAGGTTTAGGCCTGATGGAGCTCAAGTCTGGTGCTCTGGCACCATTTCCCGGGACCCTAGCATTTGGTACTACTCCACTGGGTTTCGAAGATCTCACTGAAGCCTTCAAACTATCCGATGAAAGAACTGGGAACTTTTTTGCTGGTACCGAAGAATTTGATCTTTTTCTTGAATCTTCACTACTATTTGAAGACAGGGCCTCCATTTCCGCAAATGTACAGATCCGAGGATCAGCTCAAAACTATGCACATTTTACACGGTGAAATTCCTGGAGAAGCACAGAAAAATCAAGAAAAAAAATTCCAACATTTAGCTAGTCTATTCAAGCTTAATAATAAAGGAATACGAAGAATGGATAAACTTATGCTAGTCTATTCAAGCTTAATAATAAATTAATACAAAGAAGAAGTGGGGGGGAAATCCAACATTTAGCTAGTCTATCCAAGGGGGGCATCCAAGCAAAGAGTGAATTTTGAAATCAGGCAAGTTTTGCTTGATTTTGGTTGGCCAAGAAATACTTTCATAAGCCTCAAAATCAAGTTCAAATCAGCCCAAACCGAATCAACTTGAAATCCACTTGATTTCTCACTACACCCAATTTTACCTGATTTGGAAATCGTCATTTTTTACTACACCAATTTCGAAATATTTCGGTGATTCAAAAATCCGTGAATCAAGATTTCGGCTTGACTACACCCGATTTCAGAATCACAATATTTGACCACACCCGATTATAAGTGATTTCACAATTGACCGAAATCAGGATTGAACTCAAGCTAAGACCACCCCTGTAAATAATGCAATAAATAAATAAAATGAAACACTTTCAGAAATTCAAGAAAATAACAAAATTTTGCTCAATTAATAATGCGCAGCCAAAACCCTGAATAAAACTAAAGTAATCCAGTGTTTTCCATTGAAATATATTCAGAAACTCTTCAAAAGTTACTACAGAAAACCACTGAGAAATGCATGGTCCATTAACTAGGTCAAATCAATGAAGAAACACATTATACAGCTCTACAATCCAAGAGAACCACCTGAAATTGATATTAAAAAAAAATCAGATTCAGTTAGTTCTTAAATAGCTCAAAATTAAGATGATAATAATATATGATCAGCTATTTGGAGATCATCTATTTGGAAACAAACTCCGATAATTTTGAGAAATAGGACAAAAAAAAGATTAAAAAAAAACAATACAATCTGTCAATACAGCTAAATTTGTCAGAAAAACTAGAAGAAAAAATTGTTCCTCTTAAATATTTTCAGAAACTCTTCATTTCCAGCTATTTTCAATAAAAATCTAACAAGATTAGGTTTCAAATGCAAATAAAACAGAGAATATCATCAAAAAAGAAAACAATCGCTGCGAAAATCAAGAAAGCCTTCATTTCCAGCTGACCACCACTTCTTTATGTAGGCAAACAAAAAATTTGCTATTTTTTTAAAAATTCCAATGCAACTGAGAAAATCATGAAGAAAAAAAATCACTGCAAAATTCAAGAAAACCCTCCATTCTTGAGCTAAAAACTGAGAAAATCATCAAAAAAAAATCCATGCGAAGATCGAGAAAGTCCTCCATTTTCAGCTAAACACGATAGTTTATGCAAGAAAATCGAAAGATGTACAATAATCCAGAAAATAAAAACAGAGAATTCTCTGTAAAAATAGCAAAATTATGTTCAAAATGCACCTGAGAAAAATCTTAACAAAACCCTAGCACTTACAAACAACTGAATGCAGGTACTCTGACATTGAATCCGAATATGCAAGTCAAATTTTAGAAGAAAAAAATAAGAACAAAATTTGTAGAAAGAAAGACGGAAAAAAACTCACCATTGGAATGCAGAGAGAGAAAGAGGAAAGCATAGAAAGTGGGAAAAGATTCCAAATAAATTATATATAATATGTAAAATAGTATAAATTAATTTACTAATTTAAAATATATTAGTTTTTTCTTAAAACGTTCCAAAAGCTTGCATATGTCACTTTTTCAAAAAGGGAAGAAAGGAGGACCTACTTACTTTTGAAAGTAGTGAATTTTGCATATAGATCCATAATCCATCTATCTTATTTTTATAGATTCCCCTCAAAGTATCATTATTTGTTATTTGCTAAACTATAAAAAAAAGTTGTGAGTTATAAATCACATTTTATAAGGCTGAAAAATGTACCATTGAAATTTATCAAATTATTGACGATGTTCTATCTCAAACATAAAAATAATTATTAGTCCTATGAATGAGAGTCAGGAAACAATAGTGTAATTGTTCCATCGATTTTCATACCTATGATGGGTGAAAAATATTCTTTAGTTCATATTTAATAGTATTGCTCATATCCTTGACTAAAGTAAAGAATTTGCTCAAAATAAAAAATTTACTCAAAATAAATTATTTTCTCCTCTTTATAATCATTAATTAGGGTATATCTTTATTTCAATTTATCGAATGCCTTCAATAAATATTAAATACTACTATATTTTAGTGTATGAATAAATATTCAATGTACTGTATTTAAAAAGGTAACCAATAAATTATAAGACTTTTTTAACTAAATATCCTCATGTACTTAAAAAAAATTAATTGATACCCTATAATCTAACATTAGACAACTTGATACCCTAACGGAATTGACGAAAAATTCTAAATAACAAAATACCCTCTAGTTAATATCTCAACTATTATTATTATTCTCTCTCCGCTCCTTTTTCTCTTCCCATCGGATGGTAGCAACAATAGTAATCTCCCTTTCCCAAGAGACTTCTGCATCAATCGATCACCACCGCCACCTCATTTTTTTTCTCTTATCCAACACCAACCACATTATCCTCTCTCTCTCTCTCTCTCTCTCTCTCTCTCTCTCCACCACCACCACTATTCTCACCATCTCACACTCCTCCTCTCCCTCCAAATCCACTAAGAACCACCATCGTTGCCTTTTTCTTTCTTCTCTCCTCTCTAGATTTGACTAGAAACACCTTGCTCGAGCCTTGTGCATGGATAATATCTCCCTTGCATGTTCGCCACTGGAACTCTATCTCCCTTGCAACTTCGGTGATGTCCTTCCCTCTTCTCGAGTCGTCGCTAACAGTGCCTTACAAGCTTCCCTGGCTCACTATCATCTCTTCCTCTTATGTTTTGGGCTGCCTCCCCTGTCTCTTTATGCTCCGCCAACACCGTCGCAACCTTGAGCCCCTTCTCATCTCCTCGGACCAAGCGTCGGGACGTATCTTTCCTTCTCCTTGTGGGACCGAACCAGGGAATCCCTTTTCCATGTTTGTGTTCGCTTTTCTCTGGCCACCTCCTCGTCAAGACATAGTAGCCCGAGCCAGGGTGTCATACCCCAGTACCAAAATACCAAGGGACCAGACACGTGGCAATAGCCAGCAGCACACACCGATGGACAAACCCAATTTAATGGATCCATCAGGGCATACTTAAGCTGTAAAATAAGTCTACGACAACATGGCACAACTAATCTCATCCACACAAGATATAAATATGATCCACAGAATATAAGGAATGTAATCGTCAACCAGTCTCAATAAAGTGCTTCGGGGAACGATCCAATAAAATCTAATACAATGGTTCAACAGACCAAAATATAAATGACAGAATAAAGTAAATACTGAGCATGAAACATAGATGCTCAGGAAAAGTCTTCAGCTAACACCTCGTCCTCGGGTGTCGGTACAGCTCCTGTATCAGTTTCTACTCCGGTCCCGTAAATCTCGGGATAGATCTCGTTTGCAAATCTTGGGGACATAATCTATTCCAGGTCCTCAGGGGACATAACAAGGTACAGATAACACAAACCAAAATAAATGCAGTGCAGCAGATAATGAAATAAATAAGGTAAGCTATATAACCATCTAAGTGAAATGCAAGATGAGAGCATCACGAGTACTCAGGCTGAGCCACTACAAGCTCTGTGTCGGGGAGCCGGTAGCGGTAATAACACGTAATGTGCCTAGCTCTGCTACGAGAGTCTACGGCCTCACAATAGTAGTATATATATATATATATATATATATATATATATATATATATATATATATATATATGAAACAGCCTGTAGTCTGTGTGTCTCTCCCCACCCAATGTAACCACGCATATCATGACCATAACGTCTCATGTCCATGTCAAGCGGGATCATAGCTAATGCAACAAGTCATAATGTATCTAAGAATCTAGTATCTCTGTCAAGTCCTGTATCCTATACAGAATCACCATGAATATCTCAGGAAGATCATGTCTCATGAATGGTGTCAAGTGTCCTAGGTTATAGTGTACTTGATATGACAAGTACGAGAATATATAGTGTTATGAATGTCCATCTTTAGATGACAATACACAACACCGCGTACGGTGTTGGCACCCGACTAATAATCGGACGCTGAGTAAGTCACACGGCCCTAGGTTAAGCATGCACATCAATATAAATGAAGCAAGGAAAATATGTAACAATACTGCCGAGTTTGGCAAGGTACACTTGTCCACTGATGCATAACAAAGTCAAGGAAATAAGTAGCAAAACTACAAGTTTGGCAAGGTACACTTGTCTAGGGTTTGAATATCAAAAGCTGTCCCTGTATCAGTGGATCCTGTAGGTACTCCTCCAAAAGCTGTAATAAACATCACCAACAGTCTCAGAAGATATCAAATAGCTAGAAACGCCTGTACTTAAGTCCAATTTGGACACAAGGGCAAAAATAACATTTCTGGGCCAAAGCGGGGTCCATATGTGGGCCACTTTGCACCGAAAAGCGTGTCAGAGTCAAAGGTCTCCAAATTCCTCAAACTCAGTGTCTATAAGTCAGGAACGATGATACGAACCCAACGGAACTTCCAAAATTGGATTTCGATGAGCCGATCACAAAATTGACCGTCAAGTGGAGCCTGTGGGGCCCACGATACGCGATTTTGTCAACGTTCTCAGAATTGAACCAAACTTAGGTCACAGGACCAGCGTATTGCTACGAGTCCGATGGCGCAAGTTTTGTCTCGATCTGACGTGTGTACACAAAGTTACAACGTATTCCAGAATGGACGGATACGGGGCGTTGTCGGCAGATACGTGTTGATTTCGGTGTGCACGCACATCCAAATCAACTTCTGCGAAATCCCACACGTCCATATCAACATCGCGCACGTTTCGGTAAAGACCGCATGCGACCAAGTCGTCCCGTTTGGCGGGGCGCTCTCAGTTCCGGGGTGAAACAGGGCGTTGTTTTTCCTGTTTTTTGATCGCGGTTTGCGATCACCACAGGACACGATGCACCGAGCGGGTTGCACGGGCACCGAGAGAGTTATAAAGTCTATGTGTTGTAACTGACGGAATCGAAAATGGAGTTACGAGGTGAGAGAAAACGTTACCTGAATAGGGCTCCGAAAAGTCTGAATTCTCGTGTCCTGCTCGTGTCCTGCTCGAACTCTTGCGTCCGTGTGTCTGCTATGAGTCTGGGCTAGGGTTTCTGATTGAGACAGCGGTGAGGGCTTCGCCGGAGGGAGTCGGGCTCTGGGTCGGCGAGGCCGGGCTAGGGCGGCGGCTCTGCGCAGCTGGCCGGAGCGGGTTCAGCCGCCGGGTGGACTCGGGTGGAGCGGGGAGAGGTCAAGGGCGGCCTGGATCGAGCGGGGAGGTCGATGGGTGATGGGGGAGCGGCGGCGTGGAGTCGTGGAGGTGCAAGGCGAGGTGGTCGGGCTGTGAGCGGGGAGTTAGGCGTCGTCGGCTAGGGTTCAGGCGTGGCAGAGAAAGGCGGCGCTGTCGAAGTTGGGCTGTGGAGTCGGGTCGGTGGAGGGAAGAGGATGTCGACGGGATGATCGGAGCTACGGCGGAGTCTGCTGTCGGCAGGGATGAGAGGAGAGAGAGGGTTCGATGGCGGCGTGGCTGGGCACGCACGTCGAGACGCCTTTATAGGCTGCTACAGGAATTTCCGGCGGGGCTAGGATTTCTACTTGGATTTCGGGTCTGGGTCGGGTTTGGCTCGGATCTGACCCGACCCATCCCAATATGTTGTTTTGGTTCAGTCAGACTAGGTTCGGTTCAGCCAGGTTTGGTTTGGTTTATATATCCAATAGTTTTTAGGGCTTTAAACGCGTTTCCGGAGTCCAATAAATTCACCGAAAAATACCCTATGTCCGGTTTTCCATTTATACCATAAAATATTATTTCCATAATATTTTAACACCAATTAACAGTGTTTAAAAATCTTTTAATCATAATTACCTTGGTTCTTCATCCAGAAAAATATCGAAAAAAATTGGGGAAAAATTATATTAAAATTATTCTGAAAATAGGGTATTTACAATCTATCCTCCTTAAGAGGATTGCGTCCTCGCAATCAAAGAATAAGCTACTAAAGGAAGAACTATGGAAATTACAAGATTGCTTAGGTGATAACTGCCTCCGCGAATAGATGAGGATATCGCTGGCGCATACTATCCTCCCGTTCCCAGGTCGATTCACCAGGAGAATGATGTTTCCAAGCTACACGAACCAGTTTGATTGTCTGTCCTCGCAATGTCTTCTCACTGACGTCGAGGATGCCAACTGGTTGTTCTTCATATCTCAAGCTAGGGCCCACTGCGATCTCTGAATGATCGACTAAGTGACTTGGGTCGGTCACGTACCTTCTCAGCTGTGAGACGTGGAATACGTCGTGCACTCCCTCTAAGGATGGTGGTAATGCAAGACGATATGCCACCTCACCAATGCGCTCTAGAATATCAAATGGCCCAATATACCTTGGGCTCAACTTGCCTCTGCTCCCAAATCGAATGGTACCTCGAGTGGGCAAAATCCTCAAGAATACGTGCTCTCCTTATTTGAACTCTAGGGGACGTCTGTGAGTATCAGCCCAATGCTTCTGTCTGTCCTGAGCTGCTCGAAGATGATTCTGAATCTGTTTTACCTTCTCCACCGTCTGCGTTACCAATTCTGGACCCAGTATTTGACGTTCACCAACGTCACTCTAACATACTAGCGATCTGCACTTTCTTCCGTATAATGCCTCGAATGGTGCCATCTGAATGCTGGCCTGATAACTGTTGTTGTAGGAGAACTCCACTAAGTGCAAATAATCTTCCCAAGATCCTCCAAAGTCTAGCATACACGATCGCAACATATCCTCCAAGATCTGAATCGTGTGCTCCGATTGACCATCTGTCTGTGGGTGGTAAGCTGTGCTGAATTTGAGTCGGGTGCCCAGACTCTATTGCATGCTTCGCCGAAAATGAGATGTAAATCTCGAATCTCGATCCGATACAATACTAACCGGCACTCCATGTAATCTGACGATTTGTCGCATATACATGTCGGCTAGTACCTCTGTGGACTGTCCAACTCTAAATGGCAAGAAGTGTGCCGATTTAGTGAGTCGGTCCACGATAACCCATACTGCATCTCTTTCGCTGGGGCTCCTTGGAAATCCAGTGACAAAATCCATCGTAATATATTCCCACTTCCATTCTGGTATAGGAAGCGGCTGTAACATACATGCAGTCCTCTGATGCTCGACCTTTACTTGCTGACAGACTAAACATTTAGCCACAAATCTTGCAATCTCCCTTTTCATTCTATGCCACCAATAATACTGTCTCAAGTCTCGGTACATCTTGGTTCCTCCTGGGTGAACAGAGTACATAGAACTATATGCTTCAGTCATTAACTCATGTCTCAATTCTCCATTTGGAACATACAGGCGATTCCCAAACCTTAATGTCCCGTCTTCATATATGCGAAGTCTTGTCTGCATGCCTGCTTCTGTCCTCTCTTTGAGTCTTCGGAATCTAGCATCGGTGGGCAATGCCTCTTTAATTCTTTCCACAAGTGACGACTTAATTTCAAGATTAGCCAGCAAGCCACTCTGTCCTAGTAAAATAACCTATATCTGAAGCTCCTGTAGATCTCTCAATAACTCAGGCTGCATCGTCAAGAAATAAGCCGTAGGCTTCCTGCTGAGTGCGTCTGCAACGACATTCGCCTTTCCCGGGTGATACTGCAGATCTATATCAAAGTCTACCATCAATTCCAGCCAACATCTCTGTCTCATGTTGAGCTCCTTCTGAGTATATACATACTTCAGACTCTTATGATCAGTAAAGATTTCTACCTTCTCCCCATAAAGATAGTGCCACCAAATCTTCAGTGCAAATATAACTGCTGCTAGTTCTAGATCTTGTGTTGGGTAGTTCTTCTCGTGGACCTTCAACTGTCTCGATGCATAAGCAATAACTTTGCCATATTGCATCAAAACACATCCTAGTCCACTACCTGATGCATCACTGTAAACAACAAAACCTCCTGACCCTAAAGGAAGAGTCAAGACAGGTGCTGTTGTTAATCTTCTCTTCAATTCTTCAAAAGCCTTCTGGCAGTCTTCTGTCCATATAAACTCCTGGTCTTTACATGTCAACTTCGTCATAGGCTCTGCAATTCTTAAGAAATTTTCCACAAACCTTCGGTAATATCCCACAAGTCCGAGAAAACTTCTCACCTCTGCAACTGATGTGGGTGTAGGCCAAGTCTCTATTGCAGCCACTTTCTCTGGATCAACTGAAAGTCCTTCTCCTGAGATGATATGTCCCAAGAAAGGCACTTTATCCATACAAAACTCACACTTACTGAGTTTGGCATATAACTTCTCCTGTCTCAATGTCTCTAACACGATTCTGAGATGCTCCTCGTGCTCTTCGTGGCTCTTGGAATATACTAGAATGTCATCAATGAACACAACCATAAATTTATCCAAGTACTGATGAAAGACTTTTTTCATCAAACTTATAAACACTGCTGGCGCGTTGGTTAAACCAAACGGCATTACCAAGAACTCATAATGTCCATACTTGGTCCTGAAAGCTGTCTTCGGTATATCCTCCTTCCTTACTTTGATCTAATGATAGCCGGATCTAAGGTCAATCTTCGAGAATACCCTAGCACTATTCAATTGATCGAATAGATCATCAATGCGTGGTAAGGGATACCTGTTCTTGATGGTCACTGCATTTAGTGCCCTGTAGTCAATGCACAACCGTACTGTTCCATCCTTCTTCGGTACAAATAATATGGGTGCTCCCCAAGGTGAAACACTAGGCTGGATAAAACCCTTCTCCAGAAGATCATCAACCTGTTCCTTCAACTCTACTAACTCCTTAGATGCTAGCCGATATACTGATGAAGTGATAGGCTTTGCTCCTGGAGTTAAGTCTATTGTGAATTCTATTTCCTGATCAGGCGGTAAACCTGGAAGATCATGAGGAAATACATCCACAAATTCTGATATGACTCTTGGGTAACCTGTCTCCCCTTCTACAGATAGTACCCTAAGAGTAGGCTGAGCTCCTTGCTCTACTGCTCCTCGAAAAAACTCAAATTTTGGATGTCCAGGCGGTCTAAATATAACCCGTCCAAGTCGGCAATCAAGAGTCGGATGGTACTGACTTAACCAGTCCATACCAAGTACAACATCATAATCCGGCATGGAAAATATCAGAAATTGAGCTCGCATCTCTCTTCCACGGACTACTACAGAACATGATCTACAGACGTCACTAACCGGAATAATTCCACCTCCCGTAAGAATTCTCTTTATCTTAGGAAGGGGTACGGTAGCTACTCTATGGGTGGCTACAAAGCTAGCTACTATAAATGAATGAGATGCTCCAGAATCAAATAAAGCTACAGCTGGTAATAAAGCTACTAAAATAGTACCTTCGATAACTTCGCCTGCAGTAGCTTCCTCCTCAACAGCCATTATGAATGCCTGTCCTCGTCCCTGAGCTGGACCTCTCTGCTACTGAGCCTACTGAAATAGGGCTACCTGTGGTGCCAGTGGTGGTCTCTGCTGGTATCCTCCTGTAGCTGGTGGTCTGACTCCTCCAGCTCCTATCTGCGGTACTCCCACTGCTGGATAAGCTGGTCGTGGTGCAGGTAAAGCTAGTCTTGGTGCTTTCTCTCTATGTTTAGTGCAGGCTCTGGATAGATGCTAGTTGGATCCGCAAAGCAGGCATAGTCCCAACTTACGCCTGCACTCTCTCTCAATGTGTCCTACCTTGCCGCAGTGGTGACAAGTAGGAAGGGATATGGCCCTGTGCGCTGCTCTATCTGGCATACTCCTCTGGGATCGTTTTGTAGAATCCCCATGTGTTGTCCTGGATGGTGCTGATGTGATGGGCCTTTTCAGATTTGACTCCTTTCTAGTGACGTGCTCCATGCATCGTACTGCTGCAAGAACATCGGTATATGATGTAGGTACGACCGATCCAATCAATCTCTGGAGCTCGAACTTCAGTCCGTCAAAGAACTTCTCAGATTTCTCTTCCTTTGTCGAAATCAAGGTTGGGGCGAAGCGACTTAGGCGAATAAATTCCGCGTTGTATTCTTCCACTGTCATATTGTCTTGGATAAGGCGGTTGAACTTGTCTCTGAGCTCTGACCGTGCAACTGCTGGAATATATATCTCTTGGAAGAGTCTGGAGAACTCTTCCCAAGTGACTCGGTCCTGTCCGAGCCTTCTCTCTTCTGCTAACCACCAGTGATGTGCATTTTTAGTTAACTGCATTCTGCAGTCATCCATTTCTCTCTCGGAAGTTCAGCTGCTTCCAACTGGTGCTGTATGTTCGTGAGCCATTCATGAACTTCTGTTGGCCCCTCTTTACAAGAAAAGGTACGAGGCTTGAGCTGATGGAAATCGGTGATAGATCCCGTCGCTGATCATCTCGCTGGTAGATTTGCCTGCTCCAATGCGGATACCAGGCTGGTTCTCAGATACTCTGCCTCCTGACGATGTGCCTCTTGCTGAATCTGCTGCTCGGCTTGCATCATGGCATACATCATCTGGAACATCTGTTGTCCGTCCATGGCTTGTCTTGGCAGGAAAACATGCATCTGTGGAGTGAACTGTGGTGGAGGTGGGATGTCATCTCTCCGGAACCTTGGATTAGACTGACCGGTTTGATTGCTCTGCGAGGTTTGTCCTCCGTTCCCTAGTGTCACTCCGTCTATATAAGTAACCACAGCGTCGTATGGCGTATCCAAGGGAATCTCATCTCCGTTCCTGGGATCCATTACTCTGCAACCTAAAGATAAACTATAAGAATGCTCAGAGGAATCAACACAGGATGCAAATCAAGTAACAATTCGAGTTCGATATAGAGTTCAAAAATGGTTCAAACAATGGATGAGATCCTATAACTTATCCTATCCTTAGGGCAGGCTTGTTCGGTCCCTAAGTAGAAACTGAATGCTTTAGTCATTGACCTGCATGGGCCACCACAAAAACCATGTCACACCCCAGTCCCAAAATACCAAGGGACCAGACACGTGGCAATGGCCAGCAGTACGCACCGATGGACAAACCCAATTTAATGGATCCATCAGGGCATACTTAAGCTGTCAAACAAGTCTACGACAATATGGCACAACTAATCTCATCCACACAAGATATAAATATGATCCACGGAATATAAGGAATGTAAATCATCAACCAGTCTCAACAAAGTGCTTCGGGGAACGACCCGATAAAATCTAATACAATGGTTCAACAGACCAAAATATAAATAACAGAATAAAGTAAATACTGAGCATGAAACATAGATGCTAAGAAAAAGTCTTCAGTTAACCCCTCATCCTCGGGTGTCGGTACAGCTCCTGTATCAGTTTCTGCTCCGGTCCCGTAAATCTCGGGATAGATCTCGTCTGCAAATCTTGGAGATATAATCTATTCCAGGTCCTCAGGGGACATAACAAGGTACAGATAACACAAGCCAAAATAAATGCAGTGCAGCAGATAATGAAATAAATAAGGTAATCTATATAACCATATAAGTGAAATGCAAGATGAGAGCATCAAGAGTACTCAGGCTGAGCCACTACAAGCTCTGTGTCGGGGAGCCGGTAGCGGTAATAACACGTAATGTGCCTAGCTCTGCTACGAGAGTCTACGACCTCACAATAGTAGATATATATATATATATATATATATATATATATATATATATATATATATATATATGAAATAGCCTGTAGTCTGTGTGTCTCTCCCCACCCAATGTAACCACGCATATCATGACCATAACGTCTCATGTCCATGTTAAGCAGGATCATAGCTAATGCAATAAGTCATAATGTATCTAAGAATCTAGTATCTCTGTCAAGTCCTGTATCCTATACAGAATCACCATGAATATCTCAGGAAGATCCTGTCTCATGAATGGTGTCAAGTGTCCTGGGTTATAGTGTACTTGATATGACAAGTACGATAATATATAGTGTCACGAATGTCCATCTCTAGATGACAATACACAACAACGCGTACGGTGTTGGTACCCGACTAATAATCGGACGCTTAGTAAGTCACACGGCCCTAGGTTAAGCATGCACAACAATATAAATAAAGCAAGAAAAATATGTAACAATACTGCAGAGTTTGGCAAGGTACACTTGCCCACTGATGCATAACTAAGTCAAGGAAATAAGTAGCAAAACTGCAAGTTTGGCAAGGTACACTTGCATGTGGTTTGAATATCAAAAGCTGTCCTTGTATCAGTGGATCCTATAGGTACTCCTCCAAAAGCTGTAATAAACATCACCAAAAGTCTCAGAAGATATCAAATAGCTAGAAACGCCTGTACTTAAGTCCAATTTGGACACAATGGCAAAAATGACATTTTTGGGCCAAAGCGGGGTCCATATATGGGCCATTTTGCACCGAAAAGCGTGTCAGGGTCAAAGGTCTCCAAATTTCTTAAACTTAGTGTCTAAAAGTTAGGAACGATGATATGAACCCAACGGAACTTCCAGAATTGGATTCCGATGAGTCGGTCACAAAATCGCCCGTCAAGTGGAGCTTGTGGGGCCCACGATACGCAATTTTGTCAACGTTCTCAGAATTAAACCAAACTTGGGTCACAGGACCAGCGTATTGCTATGAGTCCGATGGCGCAAGTTTCGTCTCGATCCGACATGTGTACACAAAGTTACAGCATGTTCCAGAATGGACGGATACGGGACGTTGTCGGCGGATACGCGTTGATTTCGGTGTGCACGCACATCCAAATCAGCTTCTACGAAATCCCACACATCCGTATCAACGTCGCGCACATTTCGGTAAAGACCGCATGCGACTAAGTTATCCCGTTTGGCGGAGCACACTCAGTTCCGGGGTGAAACATGGCGTTGTTTTTCCTGTTTTTGGATTGCGGTTTGCGATCACCACAGGACGCGATGCACCGAGCGGGTTGCACAGGCACCGAAAGAGTTATACAGTCTACGCGTTGCAAATGACGAAATTGAAAACGGAGTTACGAGGTAAGAGGAAACGTTACCTGAACTGGGCTTCGAGAAGTCTGAATTCTCGTGTCCTGCTTGAACTCTTGCGTCCGTGTGTCTGCTGTGAGTCCAGGCTAGGGTTTCTGATTTACACAGCGGCGGGGGCTTCGCCGGAGGGAGTCAGGCTCTGGGTTGGCGAGGCCGGGCTAGGGCTGCGGCTCTGTGCAGCTGGCCGGAGCGGGTTCAATCGCGGGGTGGACTCGGGTGGAGCGGGGAGAGGTCAAGGGCGGCCTGGATCGAGCGGGGAGGTTGATGGGTGATGGGGGAGCGGCGGTGTGGAGTCGTGGAGGAGCAAGGCGATGTGGTCGGGCTGTGAGCGGGGAGTTAGGCGTCGTCGGCTAGGGTTCAGGCGTGGCAGAGGGAGGCGGCACTCGGCGCTATCGAAGTCGGGCTGTGGAGTCGGATCGGTGGAGGGAAGAGGATGTCGATGGGATGATCGGAGCTGCGGCGAAGTCTGTTGTCGGCGGGGATGAGAGGAGAGAGAGGGTTCGATGGCGGCGCAGCTGGGTACGCACGTCGAGACGCCTTTATAGGCTGCTACAGGAATTTCCGGCGGGGCTAGGGTTTCTACTTGGATTTTGGGTCTGGGTCAGGTTTGGCTCGGATCCGACCCGACCCGACCCAATATGCTGTTTTGGTTTAGTCAGACGAGGTTCGGTTCAGCCAGGTTTGGTTTGGTTTATATATCCAATAGTTTTCAGGGCTTTAAACGCGTTTCCGGAGTCCAATAAATTCACCAAAAAATATCCTATGTCTGGTTTTCCATTTTACACCATAAAATATTATTTCTATAATATTTTAACACCAATTAACAGCGTTTAAAAATTTTCCAATCATAATTACCTTGGTTCTTCATCCAGAAAAATACCGAAAAAAATTTGGGGAAAAATTATATTAAAATTATTCTGAAAATAGGGTGTTTACACAGGGGAGACCCACAAGGAGGGTAAAAAGGAGGAAGGTGGTGGCTGGAAAGAGGCGACTATGTCGGAGATGAGAGGGGAGCAACGATGGGAGGAGAAGGAGAGAAGGGCGAGGGTGATGTGATGGCGGATCGAGCTCTGGAAAGGAGAATATCATGCCCCGTTCCATGACAGAGAAGTGTTAGGTGATCAGACACCAGAGTTAGATGCTTTGATACCAGACGTTGGGATCATACACGCCCTACAAGCGTTCCGATGATGTGTCTGAAATTGACCGCAGCAGAAACTTAGGTCAACTCACCTGAGATAACCAACCCCCGCCTAACGAACACCAAGTACAGATAAAGACAACGTATATGGTCGGTGACTACGTCATCTGGACAAATTATAATCTATAACTCAAGTAAAATTACAAGATTGACAAAAATTAATGTTGAACCATTTGCCCTAATAGGTTCAACCTTATCACCACACTCAAGAAGAAAAGACAGAGATTACAATGAAATCACTCACTCACCATGCCCGTCATGCCCCAATCTTCTACAAGTTCGATCGTCCCCATTGAATATGAATCATCATGTTACAGCGCTCCCGCAGGACAATCGTTCTCATCGAAATGTGATATCGTGCAAGCCCGGAGTTGCACTCGCACAAGGCGATGACGTCAAATGTCATGGTTATCATCGAAACAACCAAGTTGCAGTGAAAGTCAAGTATTATGTATCAAGCACACATCAGAGTATACGCAGTGAAGCTCTCGAAGGATCCAAATAAAAATATCACAAAGGAGAATACCACAATGACTATACAATACTCTTGCTCTTTCTCTTGCCCACAAAGGTACTTATCGTTCCATACATCATGTCCGGTATATTCAAGTTGAGCCACTAACCTACATACCTGGAAATAATGTCCACAAACGTAGGTCAGTACACAGCCGTACTGGTGAGCGAGGTAACCCACTCGTCTAAATTGACACTAAGTAAATAATGAATGCAAACAGTTATATAGTGATCCTTATACTTGAATCCTAGATTCATTTCATGGCAGAGGTATGACATGCTAAAAAAAATTGTAAAGCAGGTTAAGCATGAAAGCATTCAACTCAAGCAAATATACTAGCAATTGTATCCAACTCAAAGGAAGCTAAGCATGCAATCCGTTCTACTCAAACCCGAAGCAAAGCGTGAACCTACCAAACTACATCGCACTCCAAGTCTCAAAATCCATTTTTGAAGTATTCTATAATCCAAGCCTTGCTAATCCAATCATCGATGCGCACACTCTTGCCCGAGGCAAGGTGGCGCCGCCTCCTACACTAATACACAAATTCAAACCGAACTAACTCTTATCTATATGAAGGTCACTGGCCAATCCATAAAGAACTATCCAACTATATTTTGACCCAATCCAGCACTGAGTAGCTAGCCCACTTGGTGGTCTCGAACTGCAAGTATCATGCTCAAAATATGTTACCATTTGCTTCATTCATGGCCGAACTGTTCCGGTGCTTCCGAGCCTATCCCGTTCGAGAAAACCAAACCATATACGCAACAGGTTATCCGTGACCAATGTAATACTCCAATAGTAGGTACAATGAGAGAATCGAGCCTTCTCGCCCTACAAAATGATACTCGTCTCGATCCATCCAATTCACCATAACCATTCTCCAACTATAGCCCAAGGCACCATCCCAAGTTATCTCCATTATGCACCATATCGCTCCTTGACACAGTGCTCCAATTGGTGCAACATCCCTCGCTCCGAAAGCTCCGTGGCACAATGTCCCAAAAGTGGCACAATGCCCTCTCTGATGCAGTTATTCGATTTTGAACCACAATTACACACTTTGCTTAAAAAAGCGTCCAACTTGATACTCGTGTACGGATGCACGCTCGCTCGCTCGCCCGAAGTTCCTCGATGTTCCAACCAAGATGATCTACTCAAGCTCCAACTGCCCAAACGTAAGACCAACTCAAGCCACAAATTCTATCCAACCAAACGGCGCACACTCTTTGCATGCCACAGTGCGATGATTCTAATATTCCAGTTCCAAGCGTCTAAGACATTACGTGTGTTCCATATTATTAGGCATGGAGGAGTAGAGGATATGGGATAGATCCCACTCAGCAAGTTTGAATCCGCTAAGCACTCTGCCTTACCGATACGGCCAATTCCTTGAATCTGTGGTCCGATGTGAAGTACGATCTACTCAATTGGTATGACCGTGCGAGCAGGCCATGCTCTCCAAATCATTCGATTGACCAGACTAAGAAAAATAACATTATCCCTCCAATCCCGCTATCCCAGTACTGCTCTGAATGAACACCTGATTCCAACAAACTTTGCATGCGATCTGCACATGAAACCAACTCAAATCAATACTTTCTCCCAAGTCCAATAAATCAAAATATAACCGACCATTGCCTCGTTTAATCTGACCCAGTGTAATACACCATACAATTGTGGGGCTTTACATAATATACCACTTAAAATAAGGTTCGTCCTCAAACCAAATCAGTATACATTTCTTTCTCGTATGTCGCTTGACCATTTCATAACTCTGCTCAATGCAACTCACATTCTCCTGATTCAGACTCAATATCTCGCTTCGCAATGAACGCTCGCACATATTCCATATTCCTACATCATCCTTGCACCTTAATTCAAATTTAACATATCTCTTAGTTTGGATCATACACATATTTAGGGAGTCCCTAAAATAAATGCATTTCAGCCGAGCTTAACGATAGCAAATTTGGACGAGTTATAAAGGTATCTTTATGTCCAAAATATTCATCGCTTCACTCTCGACGGAGCCGATCCTGACGTTCATCCCATAATTTATTCGTACAAGCGCTATTATCAAATACAATAATTCCCCTCTGAAGATCTCTCCACCTGACTCAAATTATTTCATATTCTGACTCAATTCACTCTCTAGCAAGATCCAATACACACTCCAAGTCCTTGCGTATCCCAAGTGCAATGACTATTCTGCAAGGTCCTATCATCCAACTATTTCTGAATTCTCACTAGCACCATCCAAGCTCAACCAACCAAACTCTAGCATGACTCTGTAGAAGCATATAAAATCTAGATCCATGCGCTCAACGAACATGCTTTCCATAGTCGACTCAGAAGAAACCAGGCGCATGATGACCATGCCGCAGAGAAAAAATAGCATCCATGCGCCCAAAATATGGGCCTCCTAAAGGCCTGACACCAAGATTACGTTTCACAGAGAATCCTGACAAAAAGAATTTTCTGAACGCTTCGAAAGATGTGAGCATACTAAGCAATATAAAGCTCTTGTCAGACTAATAATGACTTTTGACAAACGTGCAACGCCACATGTACGGTGCCTCATGCATCCCAGACTCCAGGTGCTACATGCATCTTTGGCTCCATGCGTCCCAGACTCCATGCACTCCATGCGACTCTGGCCCTATGTATTCCAGACTCCATACGTTCCATACGTCTTTGGCCCTATGTGTTTCAGATTCAATGCGTCCTATGTGCCTCTAGCCCCATGCGTTCCAGACACCATGCGTCACACGCGTCTCAGACTCTAAACATCCAACGTGTGGCAAGGCGCCTTGAGACAAAATCTTTCTATTGTGATCCTCTCCAACTAAATATGGGCCGCGTGTCAAGCTGACCAAGTCACGCAAGCGGAAGACGAGAACCGCCAGAATCTCCAACAAACAGTAAATCCCAACAAAATATCCATGTGGCAGCGTGCCCTGGTGTTACGATCCGCATCCGGTGTAAGGACATGAGTATGTGGGTACGTCCAGCCTACGCCATAACATCAATGGTAGAATAATGTCTAGGTCAATAATATTATCTAAATATCTCACACAATATATATAATGTACCTGTCAATGATATTCCAACTCCAAATGGAGGAACAATATGATAATATGATAATCAATACCCAATCACCATAAACTAAAGGAAGATATGGTACGATATGGAATAGATGAATAGAGTAACAAGTCACAGTACAAAGTCTCAAATATATATACAACACATCAAATGTCTAAGATATGGTAATAAAATAGCTAAATCTTCTCGACAGATGGCATTATGCCATCATGCTCTAAAGGTGCAATCTCAGATGGCTTGCCATCCTGTGACACATAGTATGTGGGACACAACTCCTCTAACCAATCATCTAAAAAAAATATCCAGTCAAGATTGGAGCAAAGTACAAAACTCTGAAAGCAGTTCCAAATACATGGTAAAGAATATATGACAAGCAATAGAAAAGAATACAAGATGCACTAGGAAGTGAAAATATATATAAACATGCAAATAAATACAATAGTTACTAGAAAGGTAAATACAGGAAATATAAAATAAACTGTAAGTAAGAGAAACTAGAATATAGTCTATGTGATTTAGAGCAAAAGTTTGATATGTGATCGGCTTGGGTTGTAAATGATTATTTTAAGGTAACTCGATTATACGTGAAGTGTATAATCAACATACACTTGGTTACGCTAAGAGATTGATTATATAAACAACTTTTACTCCCCCGCCCCAACCAATACTCATGGATCCAATCACGACACGTTACACACATGATTATAATATAAGCACACTAGCACATAAGATAGTGAGAGCACATGAAGTACATAAAAAATAATACCCGATACATACGATAAAATACATGGGTAAGGAGTACTCGCTGAACATGGTAAGGAGATAACATCTCCTGACAGGATCCATATAGTACCAGTCCGTGTAATAATATGTCAAAATCAGGTATATCTGTTATAGAACAAGTGATATAAACACTATCCTGAAATAAAAACTAATAGAGAGATGTACTCGCATGTGGTCCTGAGCAAATGGTATGACTCGGTATTCGAGCTGGTGTTACACAGACCTATATAGGAAATATCATATCACTTCGGTGTAATGAAGTAAGAAATAACTAAAATGGGTCAAAATATAATTTTTAGGCCACTTATAGGTCATACTAGGCCAAAACAGTCAAACTAGGTCAATTCTAGGTCAATACCTTGATTTTAGGTTCATAATTAGTTGGTATTAGATATACTAGCTAATATACTAAGTGTCTATATATACTAGATAATATATTACACTAATTAAACTTACTAGTTATTAAACTTGATGTCTAGACTAACCACCCATATTATAACTAATACATTAGTATATGCCATCACCCAATACCTTTACTTACGAACACTTACCTACACTAATACCTATCTTGCCTATTATCTCACTTCTCTACTTTCTATATTGAGTATCAGAACCATATCCTGGTATCGGTCATATCCTCCACTTTCACTCAGGTAGGACTTCATAACAAACACTTCCTTATCTGTTCAGATACCCCCCATCACTCTCATGTGGACTAATCATTGATATTAAGACACTTATCTCAGTGTGTACACTGATATATATCAATGTGTTCACTGACACACCCACTGGAACTAGCACAGTCCTTAAATACCTTATTATCTCTTTATTGTTATTGTTGTATACATTAGATAGTGCCTAATGCAACTGTTATCACTCCAAACCAGATTACTCTCCCCATTTTTTCTATACTGGAACACCTATGTTGGGCATTGATCCACCCTCACTTCTCCAACTGTCGCCCTTACTTTTCTAAATAGGGATAATTTAGTAAATTGGCTTAGTTATTTTTATTTTTAGGAATTAAATATTATTTAGTGTGCTATATAATTACTGGTACTTTGTATCATTTATTTATAGTTAGTGGGCTAGCCTAATTATTTAGACTTGACATTAGTGAACCCAATTAGACTTTTTATGACAATATTGAGCCCAACATGGACTAGGTCCATTAAACACATCCTCTTTAGTGAATTAGGAGAATTAGAATTAATTGCTTTAGTTTAGAATATTTTCCATAAAGCCCTTCTTAATTATTGCTCATGACAAACCAATTAGGGGTAGTTTGGACTTTACACCCTTGCTTGGAGGCCAAGTAAGGGGCCGGTCCCTATAGAGAGACAAAATTCTCTCTTCTCCCATTCTTTCCATTCATTTTGAGATCCCCAATTCTCTAGATCCCCAATTCACCTCATCACTCCACCAAATTCAACCCAATTTCCTTTATTCCCTTTCAATTCCATCAATAGAAGAGCAATGAGAATTGGAGTTGCAAGGAGCACTTAGAGAAGAAGCTTGTGGCAAGGAGATCATGTATGGATCGTATCCTAGTGAGCAATTCATTAGGAATCCATCTTCCAATAGGTATAAATCTAAATTCCCCTTCTTTCAAGCTTCTAAATCATGCATTGGATTATTAGGAACCCACCTATGGACTATGGCTACCCATAGCAAGAAGAATTGACTACTAGAGACCCCTATTGTGAATGTTATGATGTGTTTTGTGTCCAATTTGGGGAAAATTCGAGATTGGTGCACCATGTGTTTGTCAATTGGCCAAGTGGACCAAATTGACACTAGATTGGTTGTGTGAGACTAGTGTCGTATCCACAATTGGATACGTGTAGGCCGTATCATGACAATTTGGTGATACGGGTTTATTTGGGGGTTTTTCCTTCGACACGGAGGTTTACACATGCCATATTTTGACACGAAAATATAGTTGAGTAGCTAGCACTTTATATTATTCATAATTAGGATTCTAATCTTTATCATATCATTTGTGATGCATTTGGTGGTATGTTGGAGTCGTATCGCAAGCATATCATATATTGAGTGTGATACGGGTGCGATGCACTCCAAGTGTTTATTGTACTGTGTTCTACTTTATTTGGAGTTATTTTTAGTTATATTAGTATCTCATTTGATATATATATGATATCTATATTATTAAGAGTATATATATATATATATATATATATATATATATATATATATATATATTAATGGGTGATGATGATATAGTTGTATTTGTATATATTGGATGTATATTGGGTTGGGGGAGCTATTATACACTGATATGAGTATGTTTGGACTGAGTGTATTAGTATGGACTGTTTTGATATGCTCATTGTCTTGACAGTATAGATGCACTGTCCTAGAGTATCATGAAGGACCGTAGGGCAACTCTAGAGGGGGGGGTGAATAGAGTGCATCAGAATAATCTAACCAATTAAAAATAAAGCTGAGTGAAGGCAGCTACTAACTAACAGTGCATATACAAGACAATAATGTAAAGCAGTAAGAGTAAGAGAGCAAATACAAATTCCGTGATGTATATTGTTTTCCTCTAAGAGGACTAGTCTAGTCCAAAGAACTAAATCTTGGAGTTTTATCTACTATAATCACCAATAGTGAATCACAAGCTTTGATCCGAAGGCTTGCCACTTTTTTACACCATGAGATTTGATCCAAAGTCTCGCAACTGCTCACACCACGAGTTTTGATCCAAAGGCTCACAACTTCACACAAAAAGGGGCTTGATGAACCAAGCTCTTTACAACTCTGTAGACTTCTAGACTGAGACCGTACTTGGCATTAGAAGGCTAAAAGTTGATCTTGGAGATAAGAAAGTTTAGGCTCTGAGAGTTTACTCACTATAGGATAGAAAGATAGAGAATGGTTGAGTATGTAAGAATATGAAAATCCAATCATATTTATAGAGTATTACAAAATCTAGTTCGACCATAGTTCGGTCAGGTATTTAATTCAAATTTTGAATGTTGGGCCAAGAAATCAGGGATTGTACAACTGGATATATTCTACTAAAAAGGGTGACCGAGTTTGGTGCCAATTTGGGACAAATTCGGTTCGAGTTTGGTTTACCTATTTTAGGTAGATCCAAGTTTGTATGTGGACTAGTTTGGTAGATAGGTTCAAAATATATTTGGCCTAATTTCTGGATGGATGGATTTTAGGCTATTTGAGTGGACTGAGTTACTTTTTAGTTGCCAGTGCGACTCGACTTATATAAGTCCTAGACTCAAATAAAATATCAAATTACATATGAAAACCAAGAGCATTGATGACCCCAAACTTCTCAAACATCTGTTGACTTGAAGACGCATTTTTCCTTGACGGTTGTCCAAAGATAACCATATCTGGGAATCTGAATATCTTTCAGGGGCTTCTCTCCCGAACCCCCAGGTGCAAGGCTCCAGATAAGTCATAGGCGGTTGGACAAAATCTTCTGATATAACGTCGTCTTTGGCTCATCGTCATATAACATATGTCCATTGCTTATCTTGCTTATTGCTTTCTGCAAGTACATGTTAGACGAACAAGAAAATATACTGAAGCAAATATAACAATGTTGAGTTTAAGTAGAAGATACTATAGCGATTGATAGATTACCATAATGCTAAACTTAATCGATTAGTCATATTCAAAAACTTAATATAAACATTGGGCCAACAATCTCCCCCTTTTTTATTATGGCAAATCAGTTAAGTTTAAGACAAATATAATCGATGCATATATCAAAATTAATAAGCATAAATCACTATACGTATACTACTTAAACATATACTTACATACTTAAACTTACTTTTTCCCCGTTGACATGATCAAAAAGAAGCTCCCCCGTAATAGGAGAGATTGATACAAATCTTTACCGAAGCTTCTACATGTGCATAAGCTCCCCGTAGTATGATGTTGGCAAATATGCTCATATTTGACAAATTTATCCTCCTTTGGCAAAATATATTGTTTACGGCTCCCTCGCAAACGAAGAATATATCATGAAGACAAGGTGAGTAACATAAAGCATATAATATGATCATGTGGTAAATTAGGAGTAAGTAGCTAGAATATCACCATATGTAGAATAATGACATGCATATCATAACCATATACTTACCAATTGGAAACTAGATACCAATTATAGAAAACTATATACAGTATATTAATATAGAAATATTGGGTAACAATAATAGAAGAGAATTATAAATGAATATGTACATTTAGTCATATACAAGAGACAATGAAACAACTTCCCTCAGATATCCCAATCATAGTCTAACATCCAATCATGTAGTAAAAAATAAAATATGCATATTATTGCAACTAGTCAGAAGTCTAAATTCAAATTAAAACTAAGTGGTATAGTTTTGAAACAATTAGAAAAACCCTGTAGAGCTTACTAAAAGTCATAGTGTCACAGTCTATACTAAAAATTGTCAACTTTAAATCAAAAGTAGTACTTAGATTCACTGCTGTATTATGAAAACAATTGCAAATAAATCTTAACAAATCATTATTTAATAAAGTGTTAATAATCTTGGGTTAGCTTTAGGGGCCGGATCCCAGCTAGCGGTGGTCCGAAGACACTTAAGTACCGTGTCACTTAAGCTATTTACACATTTTTGACAAAATGACCCTTTCGGCTTATAACCAAAAGTAATCTTAACTTTAAATAACTTAGATTTAATAGGTATATATGCTAACTATAACATCATACAACATTAAAATCTAGAATCATAATTCTTGACGAATAAAGTTTTACTAAAAGATATAAAGCATGCATAGACAATTGTGTCATAGTAAATGATTACATAGTGTGAACTAATCAGTGAGGCTAATTAACTAGTCATGCTGAATAGAAGTAACTACAAAAAAATTAACTAAGCCTGCCAGTATCACATCTCTCATTAATTTAAATAAATACCAACTAAAAGATATTAATAAGAGATATGATAGATTCTACAATTTTAGCTATTTAAGAAAAATTAATTAGCACGTTACGAAAGTGGTTCAAGTGGCCATACTTATGTTGGTACAATTGGTTGGTAGATGACCTTAGTTTCTTTGCAATCACCAACATTCTCCTCGATGGTAAATTCTGACATAAAATGTTACACCTATATCATTAGGCAAAGACTTTGGTATCCAAGATTTGGATCCATATTTGTTAGCTTTAGGAACCCACTTATACATATTCATATCAACCAATTTTCTAGCCTTACATTGATGGGTAATGTGTCTTTTTAAACCACAGTAATGACATGTAGCATAGGCATTTGTGTTGGGTATGTAAGGTTGAGTATATGAAGTGGTATGACATATCTTGCGTGGATATTTGTAATAAAATGCATGATTATGTAAAGCATGTTGTGTTCTACATGCATGATAGTATGGAGCATTTGGTTTGCTTGCTGGTGTCTTGTTGTGAGTACTCTTTTGTTTAGCCACGTGTCTCGTGTTAGACTGATTAGTAGGTTGTATGACCTGCTTTCCCAATTTAATCTCTAATTTTTAGAGGTGACATATAAATCATCATATTTAGTAGTAAGAGCATCAATTCTAAGTGATGCATTAAAGTACTTCTCATTCCCCTATTTTAAGTCCTCCTTAAGTTTAACATTTTTTTGATTACTTTCATCAAAACAGTCAAGTGCTTCTTGTAAGCAAAGCTTAAGTTTGGAGATATAAACAAAATCATCAGAAGAGGAATAGTCTCTAGCTTCATTTAGTAGACAAATAAGCTTTTTATTCTCAAGCTGATAAGATTTAATATCTTTTCTGGCTTGCTTATACTTATCCATAAGCTTCTTATGATCTTCAAATAAATCATTGAAAGTATCAGATAATTCATTATAAGAAAACTCTTTAAGTAAAGGATTATCTTTTACCTCGTTAGTGAATGCTGTTAAGCATACATTTGCAGCATGTCGAGGGCTTTCTTCTTCTGAATTACTAGCTTCACTTTTATACCAGATGCTTTAATTTGCATATTTGTGTGACGAAGATTCTCCTTTGTTTGATCGTTCATATCGATTTTCTCTTTTTGCTTTGGAGCAATCTTTCATCATGTGGCCTGGCCTTTTGTAGTTGTAGCAAATTGGTTCTTCTTCAAGATCTTTCTTCTTTTGGTTTGATTTTACAACCTTCAAGAATTATTTGACTAAGTTCCTAAAAATTTGGGCCAGATCCTCATTGTATGAATCATCGTCGGTTTCTTCGTCTTCAGAGGCATCGTCAGAGGATCTATTATAATGCGCCTTTAATACGATGGCCTTATCTTTGGGAGTTGACTCTTCAAATTCTTCGAGGTCTAGCTCATGAGTCATCAGCTTTTCCATTAGTGTTTCGAGGGTCATCGTGGTGAGATCATTCCCTTATATGATTGCAGTGGCCTTGGAATTTCAGTTCTTGGTGAGTCCCCTGAGTACTTTGCAAATCTTTTCATGATTACTGTACTTCTTGCCAAGAGATGATAGAGGGTTGACGATGTCGAGGAATCTCGTAAATATTTGAGTGATTGTCTCAACTTGCTTCATCTTGAATGCTTCATACTCTTGTGTTAGACGACTTATTTTTGATTCTTTCACTTGGGAGGTTCCTTCATGAGTGTCCTCAAGAAGTTTCCATACTTCGTGCGAAGTTTCGCAAGTGGAGACCCTGTTAAATTCAATTATGTCTACATCACCAAATAGAGCGTTAATTGCTTTAGCATCAAGACTAGTTTATTTCTTTTTGGTGTCTGTGTACTTATTATAGGGTTTCTCTACAAGGTTGCCATCTACAACTATTCTAGGTGGCTTCTTGTATCCATCTATTACAACAGACCAAAGATCAAAATTAAGTGATTTCAAATAGAAACTCATACGTGTCTTCCAGTATGTGTAGTTAGTACCATCAAATAGGGGTGGCCTATTTGTGGACTAGACTTCACCATTGTTGGTGTGGATAGATCTAACAGTTGCCATAAGTCTCTTAGGATGTTAAGCCAAATATCAAGAGACCTAGCTCTGATACCAATTATAGAAGAAATTGGTATGAGCAATAGTTCCTATATAAAGAGCACCTGCTCTGATACTAATTGAAGAAGCAATTGGGATCAGAAGCTTAATAAGAGACTACCTGCTCTGATACCAATTGAAGGACTGTAGGGCAACTCTAGAGGGGGTGAATAGAGTACAGTGGAATAATCTACCCAATTAAAAATTAAACTGAGTGAAGGCAGCTACTAACTAACAGTGTATATGCAAGACACTAATGTAAAGAAGTAAGAGTAAGAGAGAGCAAACACAAACACCGCGATGTATACTAGTTTTCCTCTGAGATGACTAGTCTAGTCCCGAGAACTCAATCTCGGAGTTTTATCCACTGTAATCACCAATAGTGAATCACAAACTTTGATCCGAAGGCTTGCCACTTCTTTATACCACGAGATTTGATCCAAAGTCTCGCAAGTTCACACACTACGAGTTTTGATCCGAAGGCTCGCAACTTCACACGGAAGAGGGCTTAATGAACCAAGCTCTTTATAATTCTGTAGGCTTCTAGACCAAGACCGCACTTGGCATTAGAAGACTGGGAGTTGATATTGGAGATACAAAAGTTTAGGCTCTGAGGGTTTACTCACTATAGGATAGAAAGATAGAGAATGGTTGAGTGTGTAAGAATGTGAAAATCTAATTCTATTTATAAGGTATTACCAAACCGAGTTCGGCCAGAGTTCGGTCAGGTATTTAATTCAAATTTTGAATGTTGGGCTAAGAAATCAGAGATTGTACAACTTGATAATTCTACTAAAAAGGGTGACCGAGTTCGGTGCAAATTCGGTCCGAGTTCGGTTTACCTATTTTAGGTAGATCCAAATTTGTATGTGGACTAGTTTGGTAGATAGGTTCAAGATATATTTGGCCTGATTTCTGGGTGGATAGATTTTAGGCTATTTGAGTGGACTGAGTTACTTTCTAGTTGCCAGTGAGACTCAACTTTCATTAGTCCTAGACTCAAATAAAATATCAAATTACATATAAAAACCAAGAGCATTAATGACGCTAAACTTCTGAAACATATGTTGACTTGAAGATGCTTTTTTCTTTGACGACAGTTGTCCAAAGATAACCAGATCTGGAAATCTGAATACCTTTCAGGGGCTTCGCCCCAAAACCCCCACGAGGGGCATTGTCCCCTCGACCCCCGTCCGCTGACCAGACAGCGGAACCCCCGGGTGCAAGGCTCTAGATAAGTCATAGGCGGTTGGACAAAATCTTCTGAACTAACACCGTCTTTGGCACATCGTCATATACATATGTCCATTGCTTATCTTGCTTTCTGCAAGTACATGTTAGATGAATAAGGAAATATATAAAAGCAAATATGACAATATTGAGTTAAAGTAGAAGATACTATAGTGATTGATCGATTACCATAATGCTAAACTTAATCGATTAGCCATATTCAAAAACTCAATATAAACATTGGGAAAAAATATAAAATAGTTAGATATGAGGGTGGCTTAGTATTTTAGACACTGTAGTATTATTTCACTGATGTGGGTTAGTATATTGGACTGAACTGGGAGTGGTGCATTGTCCTTGACAGTGAGGAGATGTTGCTCGAGGGGAGCAGCAGTGCACGAAAGCTTGTGTGACTATGGTGACTGAGGTATGAGGTATCAGGTGCAGTGGGGAGTCATTTCTAGGTTAGTGCTATGATGCATGAAGGTTGAGTGAAAGGTTTTGAGCAGTGAACACTGTTTGGATGCAAGTTCCAGATCAGTGAGGGTGTGTGTTGGTGTATAGTATTATAGAGTGTATATGTGTTATTATCATATATATATGAACTGTAGATTCAGTGGTCTCTTTCTCTCACGTGATTGTGAATTCTAAGTGCATAACTTATGCTCTTGGTTGCAATATGCAGGAGCAGTACCTGGGTCAAATAGGTAAGTGTCAGTACTGTATATCAGGTGCAGTCAGGAGTAGGGGTGAAGTTTGGATGTAAGTTGAGGTCAAGGTATGGGGTTATTAGATGTTAAGTATTAGGGATTGAGTGTTAAGTGTTGTGCCTAGTGTGTCTAGAAGTTGAGGATGTATTCAAGTGCCAGTATGGTATAGGTTAGGATGTGAGTAACAACCAAGTAGTGGGTGATAATTCCGGTGCCACAGTATGATTGAAGTAAGGTGTAGTATCTGGTAAGTTAGAGAGTAGTGTTGAGTGTTAAGGAGAAATATATTGATTTGGGCAGTGTGGGTAACTTGAGAACATGGGTTTACTAGTGAGGTATTGGGTTTTAGTTGTGCTACCAATATGTTTAAGTACCTAGTTACTATTGGGTTATTAGATTTTACTTTAGGGAATTTGTCTAGGCACTAGTATAAGTATAGATGCTAGTTGTAGTTGATACTAAGGTATATTGCATATAGTTGTATAACTTATATATATATATATATATATATATATATATATATATATATATATATATATATATATATATATATATATATATAAAATTATGGTACTATATTAAATTGTATATGAATACTAGTTATACATATTAGTATAAGTATATGTGGCAAACTATTACCTAGTGTTATTAGCTAGGATAAGGTAAGATAGTGATAGTATTGATATCCTAATATCATAGTATAACTTAGATACATAGTGTATAGCAATATCCTAGAGATGGACTCATACAACCTAGAAATAGTTAGTTTGACTAGTTTGACCTAGAGTTGACTTAGTTTTACTATTTTGATTTAGAAATGACCTAGAAAGCATGTTTTGACTCATTTTAGCATATTATCATTTCATTACACTTAGTGACATGATATTCCTATATAGGGTTATGTGATACCAGCTTGAGTACCAAGTTACATCACTTGCTTAGGACCAGAGGCAAGTACATTCTCTGACAATTTTCTATTTATGATATCTTCTATATTTTTTGTATCTAGTATAGATATTCTTGATTTCTTGACATGTTGGTTACACAGATTGGTATTTTCGGATCCCGTCTTGAGATGTTATTCCTTGTGTATCTTGGTGTACCTTGTACAAGTCTTGTACTTCTTGTACTTGTATGGGCACTGATTCTCGAGGAGACTTGCTACCTTCTTGAAGAATCTCGTATCGTAGCATGCCATGGTTGGATCCACTATACCAATCGGGGATGAGGCGTGTTAGTATAGATATGTGATCATATCCTCTTTGTATCATGTATAATTCTTGAATAGTGTTAATCATACACCGCACATATGATTTACCAGGCCATAATTCTTATATCAAGTTCCCAAGCCGATCATATCTTTAAACTAGTACTCACTCACTTAGCTAGTTGTATTTTTTGACTTTGGTATATGATGCTCTTAACTTTACTATTTATTTCCAGCATATCATATCTTGAATATTTCTTGCCTTTGCTCTATTTATTTAGTATTTCTCTCTATTTACTATTATATAGTCTTTATCATTTATTGGAACTGCTGTTAAAGGTATACTTCGCTCCATCTTGATTGGATATATTTTTTAGATGATTTAGACGATTGGTATCCTAAACACTATGGACCTCAGGACGTAGTTGGTGTAGAGTTGGAGACAGTGGCTTAGGAGGAACCGATACCTAGAGATGATCAGCTAGTTATAGCTAGTTAAACTATTGTATTATACATTTATCAGTTAGACATTTTTGGCTTGTATTATATTTGAGTTTATTGTGCTAGTCTATTGGACTTGGAGATGAGTTATATTTGTGACTTGTGACTTTTATTTCTTTTATTCTATATCGTGCCATATCTTCCTCTAATTTTTATATTATGATTGAGTTTGGTTTACCTCATCATATTATTATATTGTTCCTCCATTTGGAGTTGAGATTCCATGACAAGTAAATTATATATTTTGTGTGAGATGTTTAGATAATATTGATTACCTAGACAACGTTCTACAGCCGATGCTGCGGCGTAGGGGCTGGTTGTTATTCACTACTTGTACCCTCATTCTGGGTGTGGATCATGACATATTTTAGTGGTGGCCCATGGAGGTCATGGGTAGCAGTGCTTAGACTTAGAATACTGCTACCAACCTACTATAGGATATATGACTTAGGATCTAGGATGAGAGTATACTCAATCACAACTAAGAATATTTCCAATCTATTTATTTTGCTATCTTTATCATTCTGAATATTATTTTCTTTGAAATACAACTGTCATTGTTTGATGGTATCATATCTTGCGCAATATTAATTCCTTGTTTAATCTGTCTTCAGGATGGCCCCGAAGATCAGATTCTATCGCTTGGGAGTATCTGCCGCTTCTGAAAGATCAACTACCTCTAGGCCAGCTCTTCAGAGGGCAGCTGATGGTGTTGCACCTTTGCCTGTTAGAGAATGTCACGTCCCGATCTCCCGTATGCTAAATCGGCCGTTCCCGCTAGGCAAAAATCATCGCGCCAACGCTCCCGCAGAACGATCACTTTGACCCATCTGGGCATGATGCCGCACGAGCGTGAGCCACGCCCGTGCAAGGCCTTGGTTCATTGGCTGGCGGTAAGAGTTCTAAGCCACAGAGTCGTACAGATTGTCCGAGTGCAGCAGAATCATGAACGCATAGGCGATCGGTAACAAGTTCACTCAGTCGACAATAGCGGAAGCATTAAATAACACAAGTAGAAGTAAAGCAACTCTTTATTGATATTAATAAGTGTGATAGGCAGCGCTTGGCCGGGATTACAATTCGCTCAGATCTCTCTCTCTGAAACAGTAAAAGCGTGCCAAGTGGCTACATTTGTGGAATGATTGTACAGGTGATGTTCGGGCAATATTCAGGCAATGTTCCAACATTATGTCTTGTATATGTGCTTCAGTTCCGGACGCAATGCTCCAAGGCTCCGGAGTGATCTCCACGCCTTAGCACGCACGAAGGAGGCATCCGCACGAACGAGGTTCTCCCGCACCCTGCAAACGATCTGGTGGGTTATCAGTACATGAATGCACTGGTGGGGAGGCTACTCGCCCGCTCGACAAATCCAAACACGTAATATAGGTTCCGTGCACCAACTATTATGTTGTCTTTCTAGTTGCCTTAGGATCAGTTTTATGCAAAGATTGAATAACCTAACTCGTGTGGTAGTGCGTCGTGCGATATAAGAGAAAACACGACGAGACTTACCAACTTACCGGTTGTCCTTCCCTATCCAAGGCAAACATTGTAAATTCAAACACGAGCAGTATATATGAAAATTAAGGCAATGGCATATGCAAACACGAGAGCTGCTATATGATCGTTCAGGTGTTCAGTTGTTCTTTTGATGCGATGCAATGACTCACACACGGATTATCGCTAAGCGAGAATGACTTATCTATATGAACATGAGGTCACTGGCACGACGCCATAATGGACGGTGTAGTCTCTTATCGGAATGGTGTGCAAGCAAATACATAAGGCATTGCACCACATCTCGCTCGAAGTAGGCGACTACTCAGGAGTTCCGTCCGGATCGGGTCGGCGCCAGTGCCCCAGCAACCGTCCGCGAAACTAAACCTTATTTTCAAGTTGTCCCGTGACCATGCAAGTCTCATTCTTCTGGGTCTTTGGTCAGACACAGGACAAGTTAAGGAAGGATACATATCAGGCATATATTTCAGGCAAAAAATTAGGTACATGTTTGAGGCATGATATGTATATCAGGAACTTGTTTCAGACAGGATTGTTTATAATATGTGTATCAACTCTACGAGCCATTTGATTCAGTACAGGACAGTATTGCTCCACGAGCTGGGATTATTGGATCATTGACTAAGTGCAAATTTCCTGGTTCGGGAATTGCCTTAGTGACCTAACGGTCCCGTATGCTTTCAGGTTCATATTTGCACGAAACGACTATTATATAGTCTTTCGAGGAGAACTTATATGAATGCATGATATGCACAACATTTCAGGGTCTTGGCATAGTTTATGCAACAAGCATTTAGTCGAGGTGATACATATATATACAGGCAAACATGCATTTGTATAAACATAATCATTCACATTAGCTCGGGATCGAAGGTAAGCCGAGGAGTAAAACTTTAAGAGAACTTTCCGAGCGACAAGATCTAGGGTAGCATGCGAGAGTCTGAATATAAGCAATATTTTATTTCCATGTTCTAGCACAAGCAATACAAGTTGGGATTATTCTCTTAGCTAGGTGCGTTGTATTCTTATTAGAATGCAGAGGGTGATTCACCTAGCGACTAGCATGTATCATTCAAGATTTTATGTGTGCTGGATAAGCAAAGATAAATTCACCGTAGCCACCCACCTTAGCGATGATTCGCCTCGGTAGAGCGATACATCAAGCGAGCCTCTGAAAGTCTAAGCCGGAATCCTGTAAGGACAAGTCTGGATATCCTTTGCCTCAAACGAGTATTCTCGCCTGAGCAAAGCGGGTCGGGACATTGCACTTTTGCCGTTTGAATCGGCAGTCCGCTTGAGAAGAACGGGGTGTTATAGAGAACCTTCTACAGCTTCTCCAGTACAGAGGGTCGCCACACCGATCCAGGTGGGGGCATCCGCAGCAGCTTTTAGGGGTGCTCCTCCACTGGTTCAAAGGGATATTCTAGCAACAGCAACAGCAGTATCGAAGAATTTTCTACCCCCACCACCCATGCCAGCTGACGGGACGCATATGTTTGCATTGTTCAGAGTGATGATGGAGGCCCAAAGGGCCCAGACCGAGTTCCAGCAGAGACAGATAGACATGATGCAGGAAGGCATCGAGAGAGCTCATCAGGTTGCCTTAGCAGCAGTCGAGAGAGGTGCTCCCACCCAGCAACAGGATACCCAGTCCAAGCTGGATAATATTCAGGACTTCAAGAAGATGGAACCTCGGGGCTTCAAGGGGATGGAAGGCATCATATATATGGATGATTGGCTCGAAGACATTGAGTGTATTATGCGGCTGCCTCATCTCGCAAAGGACCTGAAGATCGAGGCAGTTGGGCTCCAGATGATAGATATTGCCCGCACTTTGATCAGGAATGAACCGCTTCTCGCTGATCCTGGGCAGACTTGGAAAGGTTTCAAAGACCGTTTCAAGAAGAAGTTATTCGCTCGGAATGATAGGTTGGATCTAGCTCGGCAGTTTCATAACCTCCGTCAGGGGGGTATAACAGTAGAGGAGTACACCGCAGAATTTGGTAGGCTGAGCCAATATGCGGAGTACATGGTACAAGATCCTAAGAACAGGGCGAGTCTTTTTCGTGAGGGTCTGAACTGGGAAGTAAAGATCCTCATTCTGTCTTTCTATGAGACATATTCTGATTCTTGCAGAGGCATGCAAGATTGAGCGGGAGTTGAGCTTGAAGCCCAAAATCTGCTCAAAAGTTGCCATACGGTCACTCCTGGTCAACAAGTTGACCTCCCTGACCAAGCCCTTATGAAACTTCCTCACCTTCGCTGTAGGACTCTGGTCCTCCATAAATCTGTCCAGATGGAAGAACTCAGTGGCGTACTCGTCCACTAGCATGCTCACCTGGACGAGGTCCTAGAATTGGCTCTCCAGAGCACTAAGAGCCACATCCGAAAAGAATTTCTCCTTGAAGAGATCCTTGAAAGCTCCCCAAGTAAGTCCAAGCGCTGCGATCCTCGGATCTGTACGGTACCATGTCAGGGCGATGTTGAACATCTGGCTTCTTGCTGCCTCAATGTGCAAACTATCAGGAATTTGCGCCAGCTGAAAGATCCTTTCGATGTCCTTAATCCATTCTTCAGCATACAGAATCCCCTCCATGCCTCGGAAGTCCTTGGACCGCATCCTCTGAAAGTTAACTATGGTACCCTGCCTCGGATGATGAGTCTGAACTCCCTGTGGCTGAATCAGCCCTACCCTCTCGACTGCTGTCATCGCAACCTGGTGGGCATTCTCAATTTTCTACCTCATCATGTCAGTCTGACGGTGTTGTACGTCCATTATCTCCCGAAAAAATGCAAACAACTATGGGGCATCAACTGGCGCTGACAGTGGTGGTAGCTCCTAGAAAATAGCTGGTACTGCCCTACGAACTGGGGAAGGAGGATGCCCGAAAGCATCTATCGAGGCCCCCACCTGGACTGCTGAGGCAGTCCTCTGAGTTGGGGCTAGAGAAGTAACTGCTCGCCACGGAAGTGGCGAATTAACCGACCTCGCTGAAACTGCGACGGAGTGCTGGGAACGAGTCTTCAACGGCATCCTAAAGGCAGATTAAACAAGGAAATCAATATTGAGTAAGATACGATATCATCAAAGAAGGACAAAATTATTCAAAGTAAAGCAAACATTCAATAGTTAAGGATTTCCAAATGAAAAGAACGGCAATTGAATCAATTGGAAGTATTCCTAACTGTGATTGAGTATACTCTCACCTTATATCCTATTCCTAAAGTAGGCTCGTAATAGTAGAACTAAGTCATCGCACTATTACGAAATCGCTCTTATTGCGACTTTGTACCTACATGGGTCAGCACTAAAAATGTGTCACGACTCGCACCCAGAATAGGTGCACGAGTAGTGAGCCACGCCCAGCCTATGTCGTAATAATGATGTAGTACGCTGTTAAGGTCAATCAATACTATCTACACATCTCGCACAATATAAGAGTACCTGTCAATGTCATCTTAACTCCAAACGGAGGAACAAATATAATGAAATGATAATGATATCCATACTCAATCATAATATCAAACTGAGGAAGATAAGCATGATATGGAATAAGAAAGATGAAATGGAAATCATAATAAAATTACAAGTCCACAATATGAGACTAAGCACAATGCAAATCCAATGTAGATTACATGCCAAAAGTCTCAATAAGAGTCTAATACAAGGTCCAAAATGTATAATTAGGCCTCTTCAGCCACTGGTACTAAGTCCTCCTGCTCTACGGGAATATCCTCTATTGGCTCATCGTCCTATGGCCCATAATAAGTGGGACACTGCTCCTCTAGCCAGTCATCTGAAAAATATATCCAATCAGGATTGGAGCGAAGTACAAATATCTAAAAGCGGTTCCAAATACATAGTAAAGAATATATGACAAGTAATAAAAAGGAATACAAGATGCACAATTACTAGAAAATGGAAATACAGGAGAACAGGCAATAATCATACTAAGAAATGGAAATAAATACAGGAATATGAAATGTACTATGAATTAGAGAACATAAATACTAGTTATGTGATTAGAGCACAAGTTCGTTATGTGATCGGCTTCGGTTGTACATGATTATTCTACGGTAACTCGATTATACGTGAAGTGTATAATCGACATACATATGATTACACTAATGGACTTTGATCACATAACCAACTTCTACTTTCCGCCCCCAACCAATACTCGTGGATCCAATCACGACACCTTACGCACATGATTGTAATATAAACACACTGCACATGAGCAGTGTATACACATGAAACACATGATATAGTGTATACATGGTAAGGGAATAACATCTCATGACGGGATCCATTGGGTACTAGTCCGTGTATCAAAGTGTCAGAGTCAAGTAACTCAGTTCTAGAACAAGTAATATATATAAATTATCATGTAATAAAAACTAACAGAGAGATGTACTCGCCTCTGGTCCAGAGCAAAAAGGATAACTCGGGGTCTGAGCTGGTGTCACACAACCCTATAGAGGAATATCAAGTCAATTTGGGGTTAATGAGAGATAATGAGTAAAATGCATGCTTCTAGGCCAATAATAGTCAATTCTAGTTTTATAGGTTCAAACTAGGTCCAAACTACTACTTAATTGGCTACTAACCTAGCTAAAACTAGTTATACTAGATATTATCTAGGTTTCTAAGTTAATAAGAGCTAGCTCTAGTAAATACCTTGGTCCTATACTAACTTACATCACTATCACTAACTACTAACTGTTACCAACTGACACATTCAACACTCTAACCTTAAAAATGTATAACTTAACTAGATACACCCACTCTAGAATACTTAAACTGATAACAACAACTCCTCATAACAACATAACTAACTGACAGCTATGTTAATACCTAATACCTTAGTATAGAAGTTGACTTAGCTAACTCAAACACTACTTACACTTAGACACTATGCTAAATACTGAACACTTCTAATGACAGAGCTCCCAAGCACCCGATGACTCCTTCTAGACTCACTTGACTGATACCTTTAGGTATCAGAATCTGAACCCCTTTCTTACTGATACACTGCAAGCCTTAAAACTATCACATTAACACTCCCATACACTTATCTACATTAGCCATGCTATATCTGCACCTTAATTACAAGCATCCACTGCAGCTTCATGCAGTGTTGCCTACTGCTTGCACCTCAGTTTGCACTCGGGCATGAATGCACTCTAAACTGAATCAGACCCCCCCGCCAACTCTATTGAATGCTAATTTTTGCAACTAGTCTCCTCCTATAAACTTCTATGGCACATGCTTCATACTAAATTATTGTTGTCTCTTCTCTGTTAACGCAGGTTTCATCTAGAATAGCAGTCTAACCCAACACTCTCACTAGTATTCAACATTTCCCCTTTCAAAAGCATGTGCACCTACTACACTTGTTGTACTTCTCCTATCAAATCCTTCCTGCACTCAACATTTCTGCAGACTCACCCTCAACTCAGATTCTTAGTCACCACATCAACCCACACCCACACATAGGTATTAGCACTTAATACACACTCACATAATGGAACCACAACACTCACAGATGCTTCACTGATACTTGTATTTGTACAAAAATGCTTTCAAGTCTCGGTCACAGGGTTCACTTAATCCACACTCATACACACAATCTACGAACACTGTCATAGTCATATTTACACACACACACACACATTCATGCATAGTTCCACTAATCCATATTGGTAACCTCTTAACCAACTGCTATTGAGTATCAACCATTAACATCATCACAATTATCACTGTCAAGTATATAGAACTGATCATAGACACTAATATGCAGTGAACTATATATATAACATCCATACTTGGCATAAAATCAAATATTATACATGCATTCTCTTAGTACACCATGATACACACTCGATTGAGAAGCCAAAATCCAAAATTTTCATCAATACTCATATAAACACATCAAATTCACAACATTGTGACTAAAGTAACTTGCAACAAGGAGAAATAAAGACTAATTGCATAAAATACCCAAAATAGAGCTCAGTATCACACGATATTGCACCGTATCGCGATACAGCCTAATCATATCCAATTGTGGATCCGTAGCTAGTGTTCCAACCCTGATCTAAGTCCAATATGACTAAATTAATGTCATGACACACACTTGGTTTGTCAATCTTGGAATTCTCTCAAAATATACACAAAAACCTTTGTAGAATTCTCAACACAACCAATTGGCCTAAAACTTGTTCATATGGGTAGCCCTATGCCATAGGGATAGTCCCTAAAGGTCAAATGCATGATTTGGAACCTCCAATAGAGATGAATTCAGAATTTTATCTATTGGGAGATGGATTACCAATGAAAGAGCTCCACGACACGATCCAGACATGATCTCTCCACCTAAGCTCTTCCTTCTTATGCTCCTTGCTTCTCCAAGCTCTAAGTGCTTTTCTATTGATGGATATGAGAGGGAATAGAGGAATTTAGGCTAAATTTGTGAAGGGGATGAAGTGGATTGGGGATCTAATAAATTAGGGATCACAAAAATAAATATAAAAGAGGAGGAGAGAGAGAAACTTCTCCTTATGAGGCCGACTAGGTTTCCCCCTCTCCAAGTCACTTGGCAATGGCCAAGTTGCCCCATCTTGGCTAATTATAAATAGTCATTAAGGAGGGGTACAATGGGTAGTCATCTAACTAATACAAATTAGGCTAATCCTCTTAATTAGTCTAAAGGAATTGGATCTAACTTAGGCCTAGTCAAATGGGCTCAAAAGTTGTCATGACAAATGTAATTGCGTCCACTAATGTCAAGTCTAACTAATAAGGCTAGGTCAACTTACTAGAATTAATTAATACAAGTCACAAATAATTATCTAGCACCACAATTAATATTAATTAATACTAAGCACCAATAAACATTTATAGCACACTAAATTATATAATATTCCTAAAATAACTAGCTAGACCAAATTACTAAATTACCCCTATATGGAAAAGGGAGGGTGACACTGCCAAGCGTCCCCAGCTTCAGTAGAGATCTTTTCGACAACCACAGTAGTTCTAAACTCCATCCCGGGTACCACAACAGCAACATAGACAGATTCAGCAGGCTCCTAGCTGTCATTACTACAAGAAGCCAGGCTATATTTGGGAGGTTTGCAGGAGACGACTGGGAGTATGCTTGTACTGTGGCACCGAGGTAAACCAGTTGAGAGATTGTCCTAGGAATCCTCGTTATGCAGCTAAGGGAGCGGGCCCAGCTCAGAGAGCCCTAGCGGGCACCTGCAGGACAGCAGAGAGGGCCTTCACTTTTGATACAGCAGTATAGGTTTGTACATCACTAACAGTAGCAGAGAGGTGCACAGCAGGGGCAAGCTTTCGCCATGACAGTTGAGGAAGAGGATCCGGTTGGAGATGTCATATCAGGTTTAGTTCTTCTTTATTCTTTTCCATCTCATACTTTATTTGATTATGGTGCTTCACATAGTTTCATAACTGTATATTTGCTTTGAAGCATCATCTTGAGGCTGAACCGTTGGCTAAGAATTATAAGATCGTGACCAGGGGTGGCATTATCCTGGTCAGTGACGTTTGCAAGGATAGAAGAGTCACATTAGGAGGCCGAAAGTTGAGTGCGTGCTTACTCGTAATGCTACTTCCGAGCTATGACATAGTACTCGGGATGGATTGGTTGAGTAGGCACTATGTTAGTATAGATTGTCGTAGAGGCAAAGTTTTGTTTCGACCACCAGGTGAGCCAGTGTTTTAGATCGCCAGAGGAGTAGTGAAGCAGAATGGGAGAGTCTTCAGTGGAGCCATGGTGGAAGAAAAGGAGCTGCCACATCCATTGATAGCAGAGTTTTTGGATGTTTTCCCGGAGGAGTTACTAGGGTTGCCGCTAGACCGAGATATGGAATTCTCTATATATTTAGTGCCAGGCGCAAAGCCAATATCTCAGCACGTCTATAGAGTCAACAACAATGAACTGACAGAGTTGAAGAAACAGGTGGATGAGTTATAGGATAAAGGCTTCATTCGATCCAGTTCATCACCGTAGGGTGCTCCGGTATTATTTGTACCGAAGAAAGATGGGTCGGTATGCATGTGTATCGACTACAGGGCTCTGAACAATCTCACTATCAAGAAAAAATATTCGCTGCCGATGATAGATGATCTCTTCGATCATTGAGCGCAGCGAAGATATTTTCTAAGATATACTTGAGGTCAGGCTTCCACCAGGTGAAAGTGAAGAAGGAGGATATTCCGAAGATGACTTTTTGGACTCGGTATTGTCAGTTTGATTTCATGGTGATGCCTATTGGGTTGACTAATGCCCCGATAGTATTCATGAATCTGATGAACAAGGTGTTCCACCGGTATCTTGATAAGTTTGTGGTGGTGTTTATTGATGATATTTTGATATATTCAAAGACCCATGAAGAGTATGAGGAGCATCTGAGGATAGTTCTGGAGACTCTCAAGAAGGAGAAGCTCTATGGCAAGCTTTCGAAGTACGAGTTCTTCCTTAACAAGGTTAAATTCCTTAGACATATGGTGACAGGTGACGGAATCTCAGTGGACCCAAAGAAGATATCAGCAGTGGAGTCATAGTCTACCCCGAGTTTAGTGGCAGAGATCAGGAGCTTTCTGGGATTAAAAGGTTACTACCGGAGATTTGTTCAGGACTTCTTCAGGATTGCAGAGCCGATGACTAGGATGGCCAGGAATGACATAGAGATTGTCTAGATAGAGGAGTGTCAGGCCGCCTTTGAGGAGCTAAAGAAGAGGTTTACTACAACTCTAGTATTAATGTTGCCATCGAGGACAGGAGGATTTACCATCTTTAGTGATGCTTCGGGTAAGGATTTGGGTTGTGTATTGCAGCAGAACGGGAAGGTGATTGCCTATGCTTTCAGGCAATTACGCCCTCATGAGAAAAATTAACATAACCACGATTTGGAGTTGGCAACGGTCATTTTTGCTCTGAAGCTGTGGAAACACTATCTGTACGGAGAGTGTGTGGAGATCTTTACAGACCACAAGGGCTTAAAGTACGTGTTTACACAGAAAAAGCTCAACATGAGACAGCAGCGGTGGTTGGAATTGATGAAGGATTTTGACATATCATTGTAGTACCATCCAGGGAAGGCCAACGTAGTCACCAATACTTTAAGAAGGTATCATATGGCTATGTACTTAATGACGGACAAACACTTATTGGCCGATCTTGAGAGCTTGTGTCATGCCCCAGTCCTAAAATACGTAGGACTAGAAATATGTAACATGCCAGCTACGCATTTGACCAGACTCTGGTCCGACTCGAATACGTATAAGCTGTATAATAAGGATAACTATCTAAGAATACTGAAAATATCTATGTCACTATCCACATATAGAATAAAATATCAAGAATAAACTACATGTACTAAAGTCGATCGTCCAGTAACACATAAGTTCGAATAGACTCGACAAATAAATATGAGTCTATAAAAACTAGGCTATATCAGCAGACGAATAAAAATATGAATAAATAACCATTAATTCGGTATAAATAATATAAGTACCTGGCACCAATGCCCGCATGACAAGCAACACACATCAGCAACTCCAAAGGCTCCATAACTGTCTATGCTGTAAAAACTTGCAGGGGGCCAGGTCCTCAGAGAGAAGTAACAAGGTACAAGAAAACAACAAGCCAGAAGTAAAAAGTGTAATAAAAACATAATCCAGGGTAAACTACTATAACCAATTATGTGACATGCAAATGAGAGTATAGACTCGTACCCCGGGCTGGTACTCACGAAAGATCTCAATGGACACTTTCGTAATCTAATAGTACACTCAAGGCTCCGTGTGGAAAAACCAGGAGGAAGCTGTACACACACACACACACACACACACACACACACACACACACATATATATATATATATATATATATATATATATATATATATATATATATATATATATAATACATTAGATTCTGTAGAGGGAACCTAAAGCCTAATACATAATAAATAATAATAAGTAAAATATGCCCATACTACGATGAAGACTTTCCCCACCCAATGTAACCTCATGTCTCACTCAAGACACGCAAGCTCATGACCTCTAACTATCAGCACAAGTCTTAGTCACAATGTATCACTATGATAATCCCTAAATCATGCATCATGTAGTCCTATTCAGAGTCAAAGTTCCACGAACAAGTCGAGAAAGACTCTGTCACATGAATATCGTGTCCAGTGTCCTATGGTTGGATGCAAGTAATGTTTGCACCAAAATGGGTTCATAATATGACTCTCTGACTACGTTACTCGACTCCGCAGAGGATGTCGGTACCCGAATCTTGTTCGGACACAAAGTATAGTATAATAGCCCTAGGCTCAATAAGTACATCAACCAAGCCACACAAATATAATGTCTAATGCATAAATAAAATTAAATAAATAATTTAGAACTGTAAACATCTTGGCAAGGTACACTCGCCTGGTTCTGCAGTCAGTGGTTGTAAAGATGATCCCGCGTACACTCTTTCGGGATTCAATTGACTTAAACACCAATTAAATACTTAAGGGTATAATCAAGAATTCTCATAATTATAACTTATTTATATAATTTATTCGATTCCATGCATAACCAAGCTCGTTATTATTTCTAACGACTTTGCTTACTTTTATAGGGTATCGGAACCTAGTTTCTTGATTTTGACTTCCAAAATTTAAGTTTAAGTCCCCAATTTAAGGACATAAACATAAATCATAATAAATAATATAATATTGATTCAAATATAATTTATATTTATTTTAATAATTAGTTCCCAGATTTGATAAAATAACATATTTTAAGATTATTGCTACTTTAGGTTGACTAGTTTTGTCCAAAACTTGTCGGGACATTGCCAGTCCGTTAGTATGGTTTATATTTATAAAAATATATTTTATATTATATTATATTCTAATTTAATCTCATAAAATATTTACCTCTTTATTCCATCCAAAATAACCCTTATTTATGGGCAAAACTATGCCACAAAATTACCCGAAAACCTAGGCTAGTGGTTCTTAAATATTGGGTTCAGATTTGAGATTAAAATAATATAAAATAATTTTATAATACTTATTTTTTAGAAAATAAATACCTATTAATTCATTTTTAAAAATTAATAACGATTCCCTCAAGTAATCGAATTAAAAGTCTCAAACTAGTTCTACCGACAAGCGAATTATCACCAACCTATCACGAAAAATTCATATTTTCTAATATGAAAACAAGATGGCAAAATACGGGTTCTAAATTAATAATTTTACATAAACTAAAAGGATCATGCCATGGGATTTGATAAAGAAAGATTAAAGATTTACCAAATTTTTTGGAGGATTGGATGATGGTGCTTCTTCTTTTCCAAGAAACACTCCCCATTGCTTGTGCTTGACTTGCTACTCCTTCTTGATGGATTATTGATGATGATAATAGATTCTTGATATATTTATGGGGGAGATGGTGTTCTTCTTGGAGGTTTAATGGTGTTTGGGTGGAGAGATGGTGTAAATGGGGTATTTTGTGGTGTAGAAGTTGATGGAGGAGTTGTGGGGGGTGAAATGAGGGAGAGGGGCTACTAGGATCGGCTGGAAGGGGGGAGAAGAGAGGGTGGTCGGCTGCTAGGTGGGGGAGAAATAATTATATTAGGTTTTAGGGTTAGGGTTTTAAGTATATATAGTGCATATATGGGCCTCCTTAATGGGTTGCATGTAAAACTGGGTTACCCATGCTTATAGGGTCGGCACATGGAGGGCTGCTCTTGGCCGAATATATGAGGGGTTGGTTGGTTATTAGATTATGTGATGATAAGGTTTGGGTGTTAGTTGGTTAGGGAGTTGGTTAGGTAGTTATTTGCCAATTAGGATGACACATATACCACTTTCTATAAATAGAACTCCCATAAATAGAAATAAATTAATATATATATATATATATATATATATATATATATATATATATATATATATACATGAGGATATTTGGGTGCACTATATGCCTAATGTGTTTGAATTTGGTTTGGGTCAAGTTCTCGTCTAATGAAGGCAGTTTTACGGTAACCATGATTCTAAATTGTTGTCAATATTTTTAGAGCTTGTGGGGAATTCAAAATAATGCAACACGCATGGCTCAATTATACTAGATATAATCAAGATTAGTAATATAAATTTTGTTGGAAGGAAAAAGGTCGTGCATTGCTCAAAATATAAAATCCATGGCAAAGTATCATATATATTAAGAAGGATTTTAGAAATTAATTATTTAAACCTATCTAATTAAACAAAATAATAAAAATAATTATAAATTACCAAATTACTTCTATTCTAAAATGTGGGGGCTTACAATCTACCCACCTTAAAAGAATTTCGTCCTCGAAATTTTAGATCTTCAATAACATATATATATATATATATATATATATATATATATATATATATATATATATATATATATATATTCTATTAAAATTCAAGCAATATAATCATGAAGTCAAATCGCTTTTGTTATTTAACAAAGTCCTCAAAATTTACTTCATCCTCACAGCTTAAAATTTTAAAGTAAATTAAAAATTTGAATTTATCTTCAAAATTTTAAAATCCAATAAAAATTTTGTTTGAAATCAGATTCTCAAGTCGTTACTCTTAATGAGAATCTAACATTATTTTCTCAAAATTTAAATCTCAATTATAACAGTTTTCAAAAATTTAATAATTCAATCCTTCAAATTTAATTCTATATGAAAACTAAAAAAAATCAAATCCAATGTTGAAATTTAAAAAAAAATTATTTCCATCCTTAAAAATTTGCATATCATATTTTAGTCATTTCTCAAAATTTTCTAATAATTCGTTATGTCCTTATAGCTATAATTTGTCTTGTCCTCACTGCCATTACGTATGTACAAATTTTTGGTATTTAAATTAATGGTCATCCTCAAACATCAATTAATGAGTCAATTTTAAAAATTTAAAAGTAAAAAATAATTCCTTAATTTAAATTCTACTAATGCATATCTCATGAATAAATTTAAAAATTCAAAGTCTCATCATTAAAATTTGAATTAAGAATCTACTCCATCAATCATATCTCTCGAAAAAAAAAACTTTAAATTTTGAATTCAAATTAAGTCCTTAAAAGTCAATTTTATAAGTGATAAAGTCAATCTTTATATTGTTATTCTTTTGGTATAACTCAACCCATAAATCAAATCTTAATATTATATTAAACTCCTAACACTCAAAATCCTCAACATTATACTTTGAATTCTTTGAATTATATCTCAAACTTTTAATTAAATTTTTAAAATTAAAATTTTAAAATTTAACCACTTTAAGATTTAACTCCTTAGATGATTTCACTATTGATGGGGATGGATCTCTGAGGAGTTGAGGCACAGATATGGGGATTACAGATACAGTCAAAGTTGATGGACCGGATCAGGGCTACACAGTATGAGGATGAGTCTCTGAGGAGTATCAGGACACAGGATCATATGGGACTATCAACTGATTTTACTATTGATGGGGATGGATCTCTGTGGCACGGTACCAGACTGTGTGTGCCGAGTGGAGCGTTGTGCGGGGAGATTTTTCAGGAGATGCATCGATCTCATTACTCTATGCATCCATGTGCCAACAAGATGTATAGAGACATGAGAGAGCTTATTTGGTGGTATGGTATAAAGCGGGAGATGGCGCGCTTCGTATCAAAATATCTAGTATACCAGCTGGTAAAGGCAGAGAGACAGAGTCCAGGTGGTTTGCTTTCGCCTTTACCCATTTCAGAGTGGAAGTAGGAGCATGTGACTATGAATTTTGTTTCGGGGCTTCCGCGTTCTCCAGAAGGTAAATACACAATTTGGGTCATCATGAACAGGTTGACCAAATTGGCCCACTTTTTGCCATTCAAAGTGGGTATGTCTAAGGAGAAGCTCGCGGAGATGTATGTGCAACAGATAGTCAGATTACATTGAGTTTTTGTGAGCATCATCTCGGATCGGGATAGTCGCTTCACATCCCACTTCTGAAGGAGTTTGTAGGCTAGCTTGGGCACCTAGCTGAAGTTTAGTACCGCATATCACCCCAGACGGATGGGCAGTTGGAGAGGTCTATTCAGACTCTCAAGGATATGCTTCACACTTCCGTTTTAGACTTTAGAGGCTCGTGGGAGGATCATCTTCACCTGGTGGAGTTTCCTTATAACAACAGCTACCAGACCAGTATCGTGATATCATTATTTGAGGTGTTATATGGATAGAGATACCGCACACCATTATCCTGGGATGATGTTAGAGAGAGATCCTTGTTAGGGCCAGAGATGGTTGTGGATGCAGCTGAGAAGGTGAAGCTCATTAGATATAGACTTCGGGTGGCGTAGGACAGACAGCGGCATTGGGTCGACCGCCACCGGATACCATTGGAGTTTGAGATATAAGTTTTGCTTTATATTGCTTGTGATTTCTTGTTTAGATGGAGTGCTAAGGCTGTGTTTTATGCTAGGTTGGTGATCTGGTATTCTTAAGGATTTTTCTGACACAGGACACAATTTGCTTTGGTGGAGGCAGAAAGCTTAGTCCACGGTACATCGGACCCTTCAATATCCTTGCGAGGGTCGGTACAGTAGCTTATAGACTAGACTTATCCCCTTTATTAGAGAGAGTGCACAACGGGTTTTATGTGTCACAACTGAGACGGTAAGTGGCAGATCCTAGCCATGTATTAGATCTCTTAGAGATCGAGGTGGGTCCGACTCTCAGCTACCTAGGGTAACCGGTGGAGATTCTGGATCGCAGGAAGAAGGTATTGCGGAACCAGACGATTCTTTTGGTACGCTTCACGTTGAGGCATCACTCTCCAGGAAGTCTACCTTTTTTTGGGAGCGAGAAGCAGGAGATGCGCGATCCTTATCTGTTTGAGCCGTGAGGCATAATTCTTCTTGCTTGTTGTGACTGTTATTGTAGATAGTTTCTTCCTTAAATTTCAAGGACAAAACTTTTTTAAGGTGGGTAGGATTGTCACCATCACTTTTTCAAATAGGGATAATTTAATAATTTGGCCTAGTTATTTTTATTTTTAGGAATTAAATAGTATTTAGTGTGCTATATAATTACTGGTGCTTTATATCATTTATTTATAGTTAGTGGGCTAGCCTAATTATTTAGACTTTACACTAGTAAACCCAATTAGACTTGTCATGATAATATTGAGCCCAACATGGACTAGGCCCATTAAACCCATCCCCTTTAGTTAATTAGGAGAATTAGAATTAATTGCTTTAGTTTAGAACCTTTCCCATAAAGCCCTTCTTAATTATTCCTTATGAAAAACCAATTAGGGGTAGTTTGGACTTTATACCCTTGCTTGGAGGCCAAGCAAGGGGCCAGCCCCTATAGAGAGGAGAAATTCTCTCTCCTCCTATTCTTTTCATTCATTTTGAGATCCCCAATTCTGTAGATCCCCAATTTACCTCATCCCTCCACCAAATTTAACCCAATTTCCTTCATTCCATTTCAATCCATCAATAGAAGAGCAAGGAGCATTGGAGTTGCAAGGGGCACTTGGAGAAGAAGCTTGTGGCAAGAAGATCGTGTTCGAATCGTATCCTAGTGAACAATTTATTGGAATTCATCTCCCAATAGATATAATTCTGAATTCCCCTTTTCTATATTCTAAACCATGCATTGGATCATTATGAACCCACTTATGGACTAGAGCTACCCATAGGAAGAAAAATTGACTACTAGGGACCCCTATTGTGAATATTATGATGTGTTTTGTGCCCAATTTGGAGAAAATTCGAGATTGGTGCACCATGTATTTGTCAATGGCCAATTGGACCAAATTGACACTAGATTGGTTTTGTGAGACTAGTATCGTGTTCACAATTGGATACATGTAGGCCGTATCATGATAATTTGGTGATACAGGTTGATTTGGAGGTTTTTCCTTCGACACAAAGGTTTACACATGCCATATTTTGACAAGGACACATAGTTGAGTCGCTAGCACTTTATATTGTTCATAATTAGGATTCTAATCTTGCTCATTTAATTTGTGATGCATTTGGTAGTGTCTTGGAGTCGTATCACAAGCGTATCATATATTGAGTGTGATACGGGTGCGATGCACTCCAAGTGTTTGTTGTATTATGTTCTACTTTATTTGAAGTTATTTTTAGTTATATTAGTATCTCATTTGATATATATATATATATATTATTTAGAGTATATATATTATAATAGGTGATGATTATATAGGTGTATTTATATATATTGGATGTATATTGGGTTGGGGGAGCTAGTGTACACTGATATGAATATTTTGGACAGAGTGTATTAGTGTGGACTATTTTGATGTGCTCACTGTCTTGAAAGTATGGATGCACTATCCTAGAGTATCAGACAGTTAGAGGTGAGGGTGCCTTAGTATTTTAGATACTGTGGTATTGTTTCACAGATGTGGGTTAGTATATTAGACTGAACTGGGAGTGGTGCACTATCCTTGACAGTGAGGAGATGTTGCTCGAGGGGAGCAGTAGTGCATGAAAGCTTGTGTGACTAGGGTGAATGAGGTATGAGATATCAGGTGCAGTGGGGAGTCATTTCCAGGTCTGTGCTCTGATGCATGAAGGTTGGGTGAAAGTTTTTGAGCAGTGAATACTGTTTGGATGCAAGTTGCAGATCAGTGAGGGTGTGTGTTGGTGTATAGTATCATAGAGTGTATAGGTGTTATTATCATATATATGAACTATAGATTCAGTGGTCTCTTCCTCTCATGTGATTGTGAATTTTAAGTGCAGAACTTATGCCCTTGGTTGCAGTATGCAGGAGCAGTACCAGGGTCAAATAGGTAAGTGGTAGTACTGTATATTAGGTGCAGTCAGGAGTAGGGGTAAAGTTTGGATGTAAGTTGAGGTCAAGGTATGGGGTTATTAGATGTTAAGGTATCAGGGATTGAATGTTAAGTGTTGTGCCTAGTGTGTCTAGAAGTTGAGGGTGTATTCAAGTGCCAGTATGGTATAGGTTAGGATGTGAGTAACAACCAAGTAGTGGGAGATAATTTTGGTGCCGTAGTGTGATTGAAGTAAGGTATAGTATCTGGTAAGTTTGAGAGTAGTGTTGAGTGTTAAGGAGAAACATCTTGATTTGGGCAGTGTGGGTAACTTGAGAACATGGGTTTACTAGTGAGTATTGGGTTTTAGTTGTGCTACCAATATGTTTAAGTACCTAGTTACTATTGGGTTATTAGATTTTACTTTGGGTGAATTTGTCTAGGTACTAGTATAAGTATAGATGTTAGTTGTAGTTTATACTAAAGTATATTGCATATAGTTGTATAACTTAAATGTATATATGTATAATTATGTTACTATATTAAATTGTATATGAATACTAGTTATACATATTAGTATAAGTATATGTGCCAGACTATTACCTAGTGTTATTAGCTAGGGTAAGGTAAGATAGTGATAATATTGATATCCTAGTATCCTAGTATAGCTAGTACAGCTTAGATACATAGTGTATGGACCCAATATCCTAGAGATGGACTCATACAACCTAGAAATAGTTAGTTTGACATAGAGTTGACTTAGTTTGACTATTTTGATTTAGAAATGACCTAGAAAGCATGTTTTGACTCATTTTAGCATATTATAGTTTCATTACATTCGGTGACATGATATTCCTTTATAGGGTTGTGTGATGCTAGCTTGAGCACCGAGTTACATCATTTGCTCAGGACCAGAGGCAAGTACATTCTCTGAAAGTTTATCATTTATGATATCTTCTATGTTCTTGTATCTAGTATAAATATCCTTGATTTCTTAACACGTTGGTTAAACGGATTAGTATTTTTGGATCCCTTCATGAGATGTTATTCCTTGTGTATCTTGGTGTACCTTGTGCAAGCCTTGTTCTTCTTGTACTTGTATGGACACTGATTCTCGAGGAGACTTGCTACCTTCTCGAAGAATCCCGTGTCGTAGCATGCCATGGTTGGATCCACTATACCAGTCGGGGACGGGGAGTGTTAGTGTAGATATGTGATCATACCCTCTTTGTATCATGTATTATTCTTATAGTGTTAATCATACACCGCACGTATGATTAACCAGACCATAATTCTTATATCAAGTTCCCAAGCCGATCACATGTCGAAACTAGTACTCACTCACTTAGCTAGTTATATTTCTTGACTTTGGTATATGATGCTCTTTACTTTACTATTTCTTTCCAGCATATCATATCTTGAATATTTCTTGCCTTTGCTTTATTTATTTAGTATTTCTCTCTATTTACTGTTACGTAGTCTTTATCATTTATTGGAACTGTTGTTAGAGGTGTGCTTTGCTCCATCCTGATTGGATATACTTTTTAGATAATTTAGACGACTGGTATCCTACACACTATGAACCTCAGGACGTAGTTGGTGTAGAGTTGGAGACAATGGCTCAGGAGGAACCGATACCTGGAGATGATCAGCTAGTTGCAGCTAGTTAGACTATTGTATTATACATTTATCAGTTAGACATTTTTGGCTTGTATTATATTTGATTTTGTTGTGCTAGTCTATTGGACTTGGAGATGAGTTGTATTTATGACTTATGACTTTCGCTTCTTTTATTCTATATCGGGCCACATCTTCCTCTAGTTTTTATAATATTATTGAGTATGGTTTACCTTATTATCATATTATTCCTCTATTTGGAGTTGAGATGCTATGACAGGTACATTATATATTTTGTGTGAGATATTTAGATATTATTGATGACCTAGACAGCGTTCTACCGCCGATGCTGTGGCGTAGGATGGACGATGTTCACTACTCGTACCCTCATTCCGGGTGCGGGTCATGAAACCAACACACACACACACACACACACTAGTCCTCTCATACCCACACTCGCATGTTGTTGATACACACCTCCCAACTTACACACACACCCCAATGATCAAATTCGAGCCCCATTGTTAACTCGATACCCAGTTTCATGTGCTGCCCATAGAGCAGCAGCTGCTCCTCACCTTAGTTGTAATACATACAGTGCACCTAGCGCACTTCCGTGACGCTACCGTTCCCGTTTCCTACTGCTGTTGTTGTAAAAGAACCGCAGTGCATAGCAGTCACTTACCTGCACCCTTCATTACTGCTACTGTTGGTCTCTTTCAAGTCCCTCACTGCTCCCAGATTCTACTTTTACCTGGACATTGGCTCACCTGAATGCATATCTTTGATTCACCTTTCCAGTGGCACTTTTGCTAAAAATACTCACTGCACATAGCAAGTATCAGTTGCTGTTACTCCTATTGCTACTGAATGCATCCCAAACCTCCTACATCCATACTGCAACAACACACCCCTCGACTGCAACTGTAGTACGCCTCCTTACACTACACACACTGATATATATATATATATATATATATATATATATATATATATATATATATATATATGATACACATACACCATATACCTATATACATGTACACTGGTGTCAAATAATCAAACACCTAGAGTGTATGGTTGAGATACTCATGATACACCTCAAACCAAACACCAAAACTCACTAATTCTCAATAATCACCAATTACACACACACACACACACACACACACACACACACACACACACACACACACACACACACATATATATATATATATATATAGAGAGAGAGAGAGAGAGAGAGAGAGAGAGAGAGAGAGCTAATACAATGTGTTACAATAAAAATTGAAGAGTAATCACACTATCATGCACAAATACCCAAAATGGACCCCCGTATCAAAACGTATCACAAAATCACATGACACGCCCAACTCATATCCAATTGTTGATACGTATCTAGGCTCACACACTCAATCTAAGTCTAATTAGATCTAATTGGCCTAATCACAAACACTTGGTGCACAAATCTCGGATTTTTCCCAAATTTAGCACAAATCTCCATATAAAAGTAATAATATGAGTCACATGAACCTAGTTCTTGTTCCTATGGGTAGTCCTAAGCCATGTAAGGGTTCTTAATGGTCAAATGCATGAATTAGAGTCTAATTGAAGGAGAAATTCAGAAATATACATAATGGTCATTGTAAAACCCCTAATCCTAAAAATTGTATTTACCTTTTTAATTAATTATTTATCTGAATTATAGTAATTATGAGCTAAATAGAGGAAATATTTTTTTTTAATTTTTATTTTAGATGTTTGTGCATTTAGGGGATTTATGAAGCCATTATAAATTTTTCCTAATTATTTTTATGTAGGAGACCCTGTGGACAGTTGGTAGATTTATTGTATGCACCAATATAAAATTCTAGAATTTTATATATATATATATATATATATATATATATATATATAGAAAGTTAGTAAAAGGAAATAGAATAGAAAAGAAAATAGATAAAAAGAAAGAAAAAGAAATTAAATTTAATGGATCTAAACCCTAACTTATAACCCTACCCTAACCTAATATACTAAGACCCGCTACCAATTACTAACCTACCCGCCTTCTTCTAGCAAAACATGCAGCAGCAGCCCCCCTCCCGTGCGGATTAACCCCCCCTCTCTTGTGGTCTCTCTCTCTCTCTATAAAACCACCTCATCTCCCAAACCCTAACCCTAAATCTATTCTCCCTCTCCCCGACCCGAGCGCCGCCGCGCCACCAGAGCAGCCGGAGTACCGCCCCGCCATCGCGCGTCCGCCGTTCGCGTCAATGCGCGCACACCTGAGACAGCAAATACAAGGCAGCGAAGCTCTATTCAGGCGCCGTTTCCCGTGCCCTCGCTCGACCAAACCCGACTTCATCTTCGTCGGTATGATCCTGACCTATCCCCCTTCCAATACTGTATATTAGTTCATCTTGAATAACGCACAAACCAAGGTAAAAATTGATGCCAAGTCGAAAAAAAACTGCGATATTTTAATCTCAGAAAATTCTGTTACGATGACCTATGTTCGCAGACTCGTATCTCCCATCGTAGAGATCCGAATTCGATTTTTCTTTTTGATATGCAAAGACCACCTAACCTAGTTTATTCCCTATTAAATATATTAATTTATTAACTATTGTATATAGAATTAAACCAATTAGAAAACCCCAAAAATATACTTTTTCCTAATTTTTAGAAATTATGCTACAGAGCGCGCCCCGCCAAACGGGACCGACCCGTCATATACCAAGTGTACCAAAAGGTGTGCACTGTATATCCAGACGTGTGGGACTTTACGGAAACTGATTTGGACGCGTGTGCGCGTCGGAATCAGCCCGTATCCGCAGAAATTCTCCGTATCGCAACTTTTGCAAAAGCCCTGCGTATTTAGTGCACGCTCGTCATAATGTGACGAAACTTGCGCCATTGGACTCGTGGTATCGCGCTGGTCCTGTGACCCAAGTTTTACGCAATTCTGAAACAGTTGACTAAGTCGCCTATTGGCGGGCCCCACGGTTGACTTTTTGAGCAAAATTATGTTCGTCTCATCGGAATCCATATTTGGATATACCGTTGTGTTCGTACTGACATTTAGAATTTTTTTGACCTATAATTTGTCCCATTTAGAGACCTTTATCCTTAGCACGCTTTTCGGTGCAAGGTGGCCCACTTGTGGAACCCGCTTTGACCCAAAATTACCGTTTTGCCCCTTTGTCCAAATTGAACGAAGGGAAGTGTTTTTTTTAGCTATTTTGCTTATTTTGGCAACATTGGTGATGTTTATTTCAGCATCCGAAGACGTTCATTTTGAGACCATAGTTTCTGACTCTTAGTGTTTGACATCTGGACATTACACTTTACAACTCTCTTGCCAGGCAAGTATACCTTGCCTTGTTGTACTGTTTAAATTCTGTATTATTAGTTGCATGTTTATATTATATAACTATGCGTGTCCGAAAGAGACTCGGGTGCAGTCAACGAATGCATTGACGTTAGGACTTATGTCTGACCTAGAGTCTAGTAGACCCACCTAAAGTTGTGGAGTTATTGGTATGACTCCCCAGGCCTTGACACGTGTCATTACACGTCATAGAGTGAGTTCATGTAGGGACGCGTGCCTCATACTCGACTTGCCATCGGTGTGAGCAACACGTGTAATGGTATTTAGCTTAGTATTTATTTCTATAGAGACTTGCATTATAGTACGAGATGTCCACGTCGTGTTCACGACTTGTATATCTACATTGGGCGGAGAGGACGACTTGTAGGTGTATGGGACACCCACCTCCTTTATACAGATACCGCACTCGACGGAGTGATACTAACGTTATTATTTATACAGATACCACGTCCCCTAGAGTATTGGACGTTACTTGGTGATTTTACAGATACCTCATTCTTCGAAATGATGGATGTTACAGACACCACACTCTAGAGAACATTAGATGTTATTATATTCATGCGCCCGTGTTATAGGGGGCATATGTGGCATATACTAGCCAGTCATGCCGATTAGTGAATTACGTCAGTATATGTCTAGCCTACACTTTCCCATACACTCAAAGTTATCCACAAGTTGCATTTCACTTAGATGGTTAGCGCACCCCTTTTATTTATCTAGTATTTACTTTATGACATGCTTCTATGTATCTTATTATGTCCCTCTGAGGACCTGGTCCATTTCCAAGTGTAGATGTTCATGAGTATTTGCAGGAGCACAGATCCGGACTGGTTGCGCACGTTCCGATGAGTCCTTTCTTCGAGCCACGTGATTGTTAGATATTGTGCTTATATTATATTTACCTTGTTTATTCTATATTCTAGTTCGGTAGTGGATTTGTTTCCATCCGACTACCAGCATTAGATACTTTATGTTGTGATCTAGTTTCATAGATATTAGATATTTATTTAAATTGATTTCTGTGGATGAGATTTAGTTATGCCCTGTGACATAAATGTTTACCACTTGTGAATTATTATTCATATTACAGCGTACGCATGTGTTATGGTTCCATACATTAGAGTTGCCATATACATGCGGCTGGCATGCCTACGTGTCCTAGTCCTACTTATTTTGGGACTGGGATGTGACATGTTTTTAGTGGTGGCCCATGCAGGTCAAGAGCATATTGTCTCAGTTACGTTATTGTACCAAGCAAGCCTGCAAATAGGATTAGAGTATAGGATCTCATCCATATTTGACTATGATTCACTTTCCTCCCAAATCTATTCTATTTGAATAATTGCATCATGCTTGATTCATGTGCTTCCCTATTAGTTCCTTGAGTATAGCCCTGCTAGAATATAGGAATCCCTGTCGATAGGATGATAATTAGGGTAACATTCCTATTAAGAATATGATTAGGGCATTGACACATCATTAAGTTTAGACTACCTAATGAGCCCTAACAACCCTTACCTGTAGAATGGTTGACCATTATCCCTTGATAATTAGGGACGACTTAAGAGTAGTATAGGCAATACTAGGGCTAGCTATAAATTTGACCATATTGTTTGACCCTAGCATTGAGGGACCAATATAAATCTAAGGTTGAATATTAGTACCCCAAAACCTAACTTTTATGGTGAGATAATATTAGAACTATAAACTTAGAGCATTATCTTATTATTAGTAGACAGCACCTTAGGAAGCCTAGAGGAATGTAATCAACACTATTTTCTTGACCATACCTCGAACATAGCAACTAGCATACCACTCCCCCTTAGAAAACCATGATGCTATCTAGAGCCCTCTATTTAATTTCATATATTATTCTTCTGCGACCTTAACGTTCGCTAATTGTGCGACGACTAAAATTACGTTCTTCTTTTCTTCATCTTTCAACTCGTGCCACCTGACACTTCTGATTGTAGACCAAGTGATTTTATTCTATGTTAGGATATACAGTTGCTAAGGTTATAATTATAATATTGAATTTTGAAATTGTGTGCTTAGTAGTTAGAACTTGATGGTTTAAGTTATTCTTGCAGATTATGACCTGGTGATTATCCCTTAGTTTTAAATTGTGTAACTTGTACCACACCTCGATACAAGTTATATTCTATTTCACTTAAATGCCAGTAACTTTCCCATTCTTAATGTTGACACCTTTATTCTATGAGCACTATGACTAAGACTTAAGATGACCATTACCTATATATAATGCAATAGGGGACCCTAATAAATACCAAGACCTTTCCTCGTATACCCTAACAAGAATTCTAATTATTTGCAAGGACCAGGTTATTCTGAAGAATCCCCTCAAGAAAATTATAGTATTAGTTTATTGTTATAAGTTGGGTAGTATGCCTCACAACCTAGTATCACATAGTCCTCTTGACTCATTATTGAAGTGTAACTGAACGACATTAACTATATACTAGCATAAGACGATAGTATTTATTCAGACGGTGAACTTAAAGGCCCATACCCCTATTTTGTCGACTAGCAGCTTAGACAAGGTGTTAGTACTACAACTGTAGAGTCTTATTTTTGTTTTGTTTGTGAACTTAAATTATTTGTACCTTATTTCATCATGATCGAGCGCATTTATATTTTATATACTACCTTGACTTATGCTGCTATTTTATAGCCTAGTTTTGCAAGCTTATTCTTTTATCGAGCTTGTTTACGATATATGTATTAGTGGATGCATACATTAATACATTTCAGAATTAGTGTATTAAGGTCTAGCTAACCTTGGTGCGCTTGGTTCGCCCTTCGCATAACTACTTTACGTGGATTGAGATATATAGTGTCTGGTAGACAAATGTACTTGCCCTCTAGACATATCTGAGCGTATCGCATCGGTTACATAACTGTACTGATACGAGCATGCAAATAAGAAATTATCAAATATGATTTCAATCCACAACTGCCTTGACAATTCCTTTTGAATTCCTTAAACGCCTTGATCCCCATACTTCTATTCTATTACCTCCCTCTTAAACTCTTTATTATTGTTATCCGTCTTCCCTTATTTCGGAAAGACGAAACCTCATGCTTGGTATAAGTTTGATATACAGATAGTACTAGATATACCCCATAGGCCAACCACATTACTTAATGATGATTTTACGAAATTAAGGGCATATCATAGGTAAAATATTGGTGTTCAAACTTTTGAGGATCGAATAGCATGATTAAATAAGTTGAGGAATATTTCTTAAGTGTATAGCCTTACATGATAGATGGGTGAATTATAAGTTGGATAGAAGTTGCATTGTCAACTTGAGAGAATTTTTTTTTAGATTGTGATCGAGTAAAAATTAGATTTAGAGGTTCAAGTCATTTTAATTTCGAGAAATTATAAAAGAAGGATTAAGATGATGGTGAATTAATGAATTTTTTTAAAAAAATTGGGATATGGTGAACTAAATATTTATACTTGAGCATACGATTTAAATTTAGAATATTGAAGGTTGAATCACCGATTTAAACCTTAAGGATAAATATAGAATTCTAGGCTTGAACAATTGGTGAAGTAGATATAAAATTTTATAATTTGATGCTTTGAATTAAAAGGTTAAATTTTGATTGTTGCGTCATCTATTTGAAATGTTGAGGATGTAAATTAAGTTTAAACATTTGAAGAGTAAAAAATTCTTAAGTTGAGAATAGGAATAAGATTTGATTAGAATTGTTATTGTTCAAAGTCTAGAGAAGATTATGATAGTCAAAGATTGCGATATAAATTTTGATGTGGGATGTCATATAGATTTAAATTATATTTGGATGACTGATTATTTAAAAATTGAGAAGATAGTACGAGATATTGAATTTGATTTAAATAATAGTTAATTTAATTTGAAGTAAGTGTGATGGATTTGAATAGATTCTGTTATTTTAAATCTTGGAAGAGATTGTGATTGACTTGCCTTATATGCGAATGTGAAGAATTAACAAATTATGCCTTATTCTAACTTCGAGGATGAAATTATTTTTAAAATTATAAACTCCCTCACCTAAAATTAGACCTACTTGGCTTAGATAGTGAGACTAAGGCTAGTTTGAATCCAATTAGAAATAGAACACGATATTTTTATTTAATTTTTACAATAATTAGATCACTAGAGTACCATTACCATTGCTTCGATAATTGGAGCACTACCCTAGCCATTGCCTCTCTACAAATTTTACATTCTTGTCCTAGACATGCCGGCCTTCTATTCTGATCTTTGCATGACTTATAATTAAGCTCCCTTGTGCTACATTTTTGTCGCATAACATTCGTCGTGAACATTACTTCTTAATACTAAATTAATTCCAACTTGTATCCTTGTGCATTCCAATTGAAATTTGAGACACAATCTTGACCCATTTTGTACAACCCAAATTTTGATAATATTCTATCCTGAGCCCTCTATGCCTATGACACTTGTGTCCTACCCAATGTTATCCCCATGTACTTCTAATTAATTCTAGAATACCTTGCGCATTAAATTTGAATTAATTAATCTAATATCCATCTTTGTGCAAATTTTCCAATTGTTGGGCATTTTAAAGCAAAAATGCAATAAGGTGTCCACACCATTGGACATGACACATGAAGAAACCTATTTTTCATTCATGTGGATTTTTTCCATGATTTTCGGAATGTGTAATGCGCAACATCGTCCCCTCATCTAAACTTAGCCTTGCATTTTATAATGCAAATTATAGCCCTCCAAACATTCCCACGATAATTGGAAAGTCATCGAGGTTAGGATAGAGGAAGGTACAACATAAGCTGCAAATATCTATCTTATACCATCCTTGAATTCTATCGTGGCTTAGTTTAATTTCGAGGACAATTTTTTTATAAGTTGGGTAGAATATAAAATCCCTAATCCTAAAAACCGTATTTACCTTTTTAATTAATTATTTATTTGAATTATAGTAATTATTGTTTGATAATAAACGGAAGAAATAAAACTAGTTTTATACAAAACCCTTTCTTAGGTTTACAAACAAGAAGTATAATTAATCCTATACGAGGATGTCAAGTATAATTTTTTAATCTGGATAAATATTCCTATAGGAGTCTGATTTGCGGTCGATCACTTTGTCCCTTGGACCACACGATGATGAAGAAGTACCATAGAAGGAGGAGAAGCTTCAAAGATTGCGAAAGGGGAATGGATGCTCGATGCCAAAATTGTCGATCACTGCTCTCTATCTGTGCTTTGACCCTCTGACTTCTATTCTCCAAATTTTTGACCTTGAAATTTGTGACCTTGGACCTCTGTTAACAGAGGTCTCTATTTATAGGGTTTTAGTAAAAATAACCGTCCAGTCGGCATAAAAGCCGGACAGTGGAGAGTGTGGCACTTTTTATGCGGCGGTTATAATAACTGCCACCCATGTATAAATGATCTTCTGAATAAGCGTGTGACGCGTGTCCCATTAAGAGATAATGCGTATAACTGCTGCAAAGATCACGGCATGCAAGCCACGTATGTAACTGTCTATTGCATAGAAAAGGTTGGCGTAGAAGTCAATAACTGTCACCATGGCGTAGAAGCCAAGTAGGTGTAGAAGCCAAATTGGCGTAGAAACCGTTAGGTTGGCATAGAAGCCAAGTAGGCATAGAAGCTGTCAGGTTGGCATAGAAGCCAAGTAGGCGTAGAAGCCGTCAGGTTGGTATAGAAGCCAAGTAGGCATAGAAGCCGTCAGGTTGGCATAGAAGCCAAGTAGGTGTAGAAGCCGTCAGGTTGGCATAGAAGCCAAGTAGGCATAGAAGCCTAATGCTGCATGGATAGGTAGCTAGCATAAAAAAATAGCTGATCCTCCTTCCTTGACTGAGGTCTTGAGCGTATTCTAGACCAAATACCCTTATCACTCACGAATGCAAATGTAGCCTGAGTTGGCGTATTCCGAGGAAATAGCGTACAACGTGCTCCTATAGCTGAAAATAGCTAGGGTGGCATATTTTAAGGAGATAGCGTACATCATGCTCCTTATAACTGAAAATAGCCCGATGACATAATGTGTAGAGGTGATGATGTAGAGGTATTAGCCATAATTATGGCTCACCCATTCCTTGAAAATAGAACCAAATCCCTAGCATTAAATATAGGGATCTGCCCCCATCACGCGTATTAACTACAGAGACGTGTCTCGAGCTCTGTACGAAGAGCAGCTTTTGACGTGGCCGTTCATTTTGTCTTCTGCTGGGCGTAAAAAAGCTCATATCTTCCTGTGAAAAACTAGGCAACGTATTCCCTTGAACGCGTAAAAGCAGTTTATATCAAGGAAATGTCGCTAAACAACGGTTTGGGTCTCTGTGCCGCACCATCATTACAGCCGTCATCTGGATAGCCGTGCTGTACTCGTTGTCAAGAGTCAGGTTCACTGCATAATCTGATAGGTTCATTCGAGAAATACGAAGCGTTCCTCGTACAGTTTCCCGCTGTATTAAAAGCGGATGGGTTTTACGCCATAAAGGCGATATGACAACCTTTTTAGGCTGAAGCAGTCTGAACACACTGCATTACGCGGGTTGTTTTAGAGCTGTGTTTTACGCTGTACTAGCGGTAAAGCTCTGTTTGTACGCCGACAGCTCTGAACTCACGTCTTACGCCACACAGCACTGAAATACTGCATATAACTCTGTAGTGTATTTTTTATGCTTCTACAAGACCCCCTTCAAAGTTTTTAAATTCCTCATAATTTGAAATACTTTGAATGAAGCATAAAACGGTCAAGTCTGACTCATTCTTTGAGGCTAATTTCTCGACGGATTTTTGGGATTTTGTTGGATTCGGTGTGTTCTCCTTTGCCTATATAAAGGCTGATGAGTTAACCTGTTCTTCCCATATTTCCTTCACCACTCAGAGATGGTTGCCGAGATTCATCTTGCTGACTTGAGAAAGAAGAGGATCATGTACTTCCAGCATGTAAGAAGCCAAAAAAGAAGACGTCTTCGAGCAAAAGTCCTCTGCAATGATGGATCATGGAAGGATATCATAGCTTTTTTTGCTCAGGATAATCAGCAACTTCATATGGCAATTGCCATATTTTGCTGTGATGAAGTCTGAATATGTGTAGCTTCGACACGTCTGGATAACTTTACGCCAACTCTGATACAAGAATATTTGGTCCCGTCTCGTCTTTTACGTATAACTGGAGATGCGCAGAAAGCTTGTTTAGCATTTAAGTCGAATATTAGAACTGTCCTGCTGTTTGGAATGGGGAACTGTGTAGAATTCTGAACTGTCACTCTTCTGAGAAGGAGAATTTTTGTTCAGACCATCGTCTTCAAGAATGATTTCCCGAAAATCCTTTAAAGTAGGGCGAGAAATGGCTGTCAAAACTGAGTCGCCATCTAGCATTGTAGCAGAAATATTCAGACTGGATTTTGGATGAACTTCCAATCGACCCAAGAAGAAGAGTCATTTTCAATGCTAAACTCTGTGTGCTTTGGGTACTTGGGGTATTTTTGAGACCAGGAATGAGCATCTTCTGTGTGAACCTAGTAACTGGCCATCTTGAGAATGGTTCAAATGTGCGCATATTCTGACTTGCGTATTCTCAAGTATGCGGAAAGTCATAGACCCGTAGTGTAGATGGGTATAAAATCATAAGTTTGTAGCCTCTCGAGCGTAAAAGCTGCTGAGCATGAGAGCATATGGGCGTAAAACTGTAGATTTGTAGCCTTTGAAAAGAAAACTTCTGAGCATGAAGTAGTAGATTTGTCGCCTCTGAGCGTAAAAGCTTCTGAGCGTGAAATCATAGATTTGTAGTCTCTGAGCATAAAGTCGTAGGTTTGTAGCCTCTCGAGCATAAAAGCTATCGAGCGTAAAAGCATCCGGGCATAAAATCATAGACTTATAGCCTCTGAACATAAAACCGTAGATTCGTAGCTTCCCGAGCGTAAAAAGCTCCTTTAGCGTAAGATCATAGACTGGTGGCTGCTGAGCGTAAAAGAATGGATCTGGAGCCTCTGAGCGTGAAGTTATAGATTTGTAGCCTCTCGAGCATAAAAGCTACCGAGCGTAAAAGCATCTGGGCGTAAAACCGTAGGCTTATAGCCTCTTACCGTAAGATCGTTGATTTGCTCTGCGCGCAAATTTTGAATCTGCTGACTGTTCGTCTTCCCTGAGTAATAGGCTGACGGGGTCCCCAATCATAACCGTATATTAAATATCAGATTTGGTTCGGGATTCGAGGAGTCTATTTGAACTCTATATATACCCCAAGAGTTTCAGAGATAAAACTCTTCACCTGTCTTTTGCAAAAGAAAACCCTTCGTCTTTTTGAGTTTCTTCTCTGAGCATTCTGAGTCTTTAGAAATGGCACCAAAACCGATCTCCTCCTCTAAGGGGAAGAAGGCTGCCTCCTCTTCTTGCTCCTCTGCCCAAGCAAGAGCACCTCCCATCAGGCAGGGCGAACCTCGCTCTAAACGAAGTGTCCCACCGATGAGCTGTGCACCGGGCGTTATAGGTAAAGATTTTGGAACGACAAGAACGAAGAAAATCCTTTACATACGTTGTACGTGAACGCGCTAGGTCATCTTCTGTGCTGATAGCCTCTTCGAGGAAGATGATGCACGGAGATGTTTTATCTTTTACGCCCACATTCCTAATGTGTCAGCGTAAAACCCCCATATTTTCACAGTCTGGCGTAAAAGCTTCGACTGTCAAAATTTGGCGTATACTACAAAATTTGGGTATTATGCTCTGGATGAAAATTTCGGCGTAATAACTCAGATTTTGGCAGTCTGGCGTAAAGAACACAGACTGTATCTTGCCAACCTTGAATTTTATGCTTGGAAAATGGGTTCCAGCGTAAAAATTCAAGTTTTCACAATCTTGGCGTAAAAGCACAAACTGTTAATCTTTGCATAGGCTGCAAGAAGTAACGTCTAGTATAGAAACCGACTTATCTTCTTTGCACTTTGTAGTTAACTTGCAGATATCTCCGTTAGCTGAGGTGATTGGTTCTGCTATTGGGATGCTGAACTCCAATTACCTGGAAGATTTGTCCCATGTAACATTTCCTATTTCTGGATCCCAATATCCTGAAGGAAGGGGCATCTTGATATCGTCTCAGGGCGAGCGAATGCTGTTGAGCATGATCAACGGAGAGCCCCTGACGTATATAGACGGGGATAAATACATAAAACTGGCTTTCCTCTTCGGAGATATGATTGACAAGCAATCCCAAACGAAGCCCAAGAAAGAACAGTGGGTTTTTCCTATCGGGGGCCTGGTAATGTACCTGCCCAAGATGCTGAGAGATTACCCTATCTCGGCATTCTTCCATGCCACACATCCGAGGAGGATATCATGGACTCTGACTCCCAATCTTCACGGCCAGCCGGGGAAGATATTTTACCAGAAAGGAGTCGATCGAGGGTCATTTGTAAGCCGCCCTTCCGGTCCCATCATACCTTTCAGGGGATTATTTTCGGGCGTTGTCCCGAGTGAAGACACTGCGTTATTCCAGCCAGTCCAATTATTGACTTTCTGCAATGACTTCATAGAGCATGGAGGAGTATACCCCAAGGTTAACCCTCGGACTAATGTGTGGCTCACCCCTACAAATCTTCGATGGATTCGTTTGGCTGCCTGGGCCCTAAAGAACTTTCAGACGGAGATGGAGAGCATTGGTCTGTTCGAGGCTGTGAATGCCACCAGTGTTGGGTTACCTCTCAACCCCAACCTATTTTTAGCCTTGATAGAGCGATATATCTCGCTCACTGGGACTTTCGCCACTCCACTGGGGGAGTTGGGATTGGCCCATCACGAAATGACAGAGATTTCAAGACTGCCAATGGCGGATTCCTTATGAATAGTACGTTCCCAGAAACCGGGAGTTGGGTGATACAGACCCTCGAGTGGTGGCGGTGTATCAGGAGCTGATGTGCTACTATTTAGCGTGCATCGCCTTCTACAATGAGCCCTCTGATTTGGCTCATACCAAAAAATAGGCGTCCTACCTGTTCTTCCATCATGCCCGAGACGCTAGGCCAGACAAGGTTGTGGATAGAAGGGATAGGGATTTGAGCCTTCTGAGCGTACTTAATGTTGAAGTAGTCGATGACCTTATTAAAGACGCTGGGGCTTCTGATCAAATTCTCGACGAAGGGATAGGGATTTATCCTGCAGGCACTAAAGCCTACAGTTATTTGAGGCATTGCCGCAGGCCTCTGTCTAAAGAAGCTCAACTGGCTGGCTTCCTCTCCATATGGTTACGCCGACTGATAGTTGTAGAAGCATAAAAAATATGCTGGATAGCTCTATGCAACAGGTTCATGCAGGCCAGCGTAAATAGAGGACCTCAGAGTCATCAGCGTGCAAACTGAGCTTTCCCACTGAGCACAGCATAAAATATAAGATCAAGGACCATTCGCGTAAAGCGGTATGACCAAGTCGCTTCAGCGTAAAAAGGGTGCTACATCGCCTCTATGGCGTAAAACTCATCTGCTTTTAATACAGCATTGAAGTATACGAGGAACGCTTCATATTCTTCGAAGTGAACCTGTCAGATCATGCAATAAACCTGACGTCTGGACTCCTGACAAAGAGTACTGCATGACTACCCAGACGACGGCTATAATGATGGCACCGCACAGCAACCCTGGCTGTCATTTACTACCATTTCCTTGGAGTAAACCACTTTTACGCATACAAGGGAATACGCTGCCTAGTTTTACACAGGCAGACGTGAGCTTCTTACGCTCTGCAGAAGACAAACAGGCTGCCACGTCAAAAGCTGTTCTTCATACAGGGCTCGAGGCACGTCTCTGCACTTAATGCACAGAGTGATTACAGAGCTCGAGGCATGTCTCTGCATTTAGATGCGCAGAGGGATGGCAGACCTTTAAAATACGCCTCTGTATTTAATGTACAGGATAATGGCAGATCTTCACATTTAATGCAGGAGATTTGATTAAATGTTACCAAACCGTCGTTTAGTGACATCCCCTTCGCGTAAGCCACTTTTACGCATACAAGGGAATACGCTGCCTAGTTTTACATAGGCAGACGTAAGCTTCTTACGCTCCGTAGAAGACAAACAGGCTGCCACGTCAAAAGCTGCTCTTCGTACAGAGCCCGAGACACGTCTCTGCATTTAATAAGCAGAATGATGGCAAATCTTCGGGGCGGCAGATCTTTGTGGCACGTCTCTGCATTTAAGGCGCAGGATGGGGGCAGATCTCTGCATTTAATGCAAGAGATTTAATTACATCTCCAAAAGCCGTATTTTCGGCTAAAACGTCAATATCCGCTCGGCTTCTATGCCCACTCGGCTTCTACGCCTATTCGGCTTCTATGCCCACTCGGCTTCTATGCTTATTCGGCTTCTATGCCCGCTCGGCTTCTACGCCTATTCAAAATCTATGCCCGCTCGGCTTCTACGCCTATTCGGCTTCTACGCCCGCTCGGCTTCTATGCCTACTTGGCTTCTACGCCATGGTGACAGTTACTGGCTTCTACGCCCACTCGGCCTCTATGACCACTCGGCCTCTATGACCACTCGTCTTCTACGCCTACTCGGCTTCTACGCCTATTTCGGCTTCTATGCCTACTTGGCTTCTATGCCATGGTGACAAGTTATTGGCTTCTACGCCAACCTCTTCTACACAAAGGATAACTACCTACGTGGCTTCTACGCCGTGATCTTCGCAGCATTTATACTCGTTGTCCCTTAGTTGGACACGCGTCACATGCTCATTCAAAAGATCATCTATACGCAGGCTTTGGTTATTGTAACCGTTGTGTAAAAGGGTGCTGTACTTTCCACTACTCGGTTTCTACACCGACTGAGTGGTCATTGTCACTAAAACTCTATAAATAGAGACTAAAACTCTATAAATAGAGACCTCTATCAACAGAGGACAAGGTCGAAAAATTGAAGATCAAAAGATCAAAGATTGGTCAAGGAATCCAGTATCAGATCCAAGGTGGACAATCGGGAGGAGAGAAAAGAGAGAGAGAGAGAGAGAGAGAGAGAGAGAGAAAGAGAGGGAGAAAGAGAAGAAGAATCCAGAGCTTAGGCAAAGAGAGAAGAAGAATCCAGAGCTTAGGCAAAGAGAAGCGATCGACGACTTTGGCATCGGGCATCCGCTCTCTTCAGCAACCTTCGAAGCTGCTTCCTGTCTTCCACGGCATTTCTTCATCATCGTGTGGTCCAAGGGACAAAGTGATCGACCGCAGATCAGACTCCTATAGCAATATTTTTTACCCAGATTAAATAAATTGTACTTCGCATCCTCGTATAGGATTAAATTGTACAATCTTGTTTGTAAACCCAAGAAAGGGCGGGTTTCGTATAAACCTCGTTCCCTATAAACATTCTTCCGTTTATCATTTTCAACAAACAACAAGATGGCGACTCTGCTGGGGACATCTTTCTCTTCTGACGAGGAAGCAATTGCTCAACACGATGCAGTATTCGTGGGATCCGTAAAGAAGACACTGGTCGTCCAGTTCGACCAGTCTGCCTACGAAGATATGCTTCGAACATGAGATAGCTCTCACTCTCTCTCTGTAGAAGACAACAGGAAGTTTCGTAGGGTCTGGATGCCCAAGATATCCCCTACCATTCTTGTCGACTCTCTGACCTCTCTGACCTCTCCGACCAACGAGGTGGTAGCATCGCTCCCTCCGCGCCTTACGCATAAAATTCAGTCGCCTGTCTCTGGTAGGGCAGACAAAACTTCTGGCAATGCCTCAGCGCTAACCCAGAAGTATACTCCGCGCCTTGCGCATAAAATTCAGTCGCCTGTCTCTGGCAGGGCAGACAAAACTTTTGACACCCTCCTTGGGGATTATCCGCCACCCAGATGGCCAACCTGTTATATACGGGTGGCACAGGGAAGAGCGTGGTTCCCAACATCCGCATGCCCACTGATATGAACAGAAGAAATAAGCCATCTCCTTCTTCTGTAAATCCTACCGACCTGCGTGGGTATCTGATCCAAAAATGCAAGGATATGTGATCTTCCAGCATGTCTATTACGCCTCCTAACGAGCACTATTGTAATAGCCATAGGATTGTAATTAATTATGGCTGCTCTGAAGCAAAACGGTCGATCTTCGACCGGTTGAACTACTCTCCATCTTTCCAGGAAGAAGAGCCCACACATGCATCGGTGAACATGGCTTCACACATACCTAGAGGAAGATCAAGCTCAAGACGTCCTCCCTCTAGAGTTCCGAGCAGAAGGAGATTCAACCAGCTTCTTAGGAACACTGAAGCCGGGGTGTTCCGAAACACCCGTTCGAGGTCGCGACAACCGACTTCGTACTCTTCTGATTCTGAAGCTGGGTGTCGCCAGTCTCCCAAGTCAGATACTGAAAGTATAGAGTCATCGTTAACAGAGACCTATACTAATCCTTCGATGACGCCCAGGAAGATGGGAGTTTATGCCATTGGAGATGAACACGAGGAAGCTTCACCGTCTAGGAACGCTGACCAACGTATTACTGTACTGGAGACGTCTCTGAAAGAGGTGCAATCCATGATGGAGAGCATGCACCAGATGATGCTGGCGCATCACACAACTGCTATAGCTCAAGCATCGGTCCCTCCAACTCAGATACGTGTGGGGGTGGACTTACCTCCATCCAACGCGATCCAGGAGCCTGCTCTAGATCAGGAGTCAGCAGTTTCTCCGCTTCCTCACTCAGAGAATGTATTACCTCCCGTTGGAGTCGTGATGCAATTGACTCCTTATCACTCGTGGTCCCGCTACCGGCTGAAGATCCGATGCAGGCAGTACGGGAGTTGAAAGTCCAATTTGATGCCTTGAAGCACAAAGATCAGCTCAAGAAGTTGGGAATCAACCAGCCTTACCCAGCTATCTGGGAAGAGGTCCCTTTCCCTTCTAGATACAAACCACAGACTATGGCTTTGTTCGAGGGAAAAATATCACCGAGTCAGTACATAAACTACTTCAGTATGATGACGGTGTTATTGCAAGGGAACGACGCCCTCCTCACTCGGGTGTTCAAGGGCTGTCTCTCGGGGGTAGCTTATCAGTGGTACCGCAGCCTGGCGGACAACTGCATTACTTTCTTTGAAGACTTCAAGGCTTTATTCTTCACACGATTCTACGAGAGAGGGATGGACATGTCTATATCCTCTCTCATCGAAGTCAAGCAGAAGGAAAAAGAGAATGTTCGCACTTTCATTGAACGTTTTTGTCAAGCCACTTTGCAAATGCCTCAAGGAGTTTCGGACTCGACATTGGTGGACATCTGCAGGAAGAACCTTCTCCCTATAATCTCAGTGTTCACAGGACCATATCAGTTCCATGATTGGCCCTCGTTCATCATCTCGGTGGTAGCTGCGGAGGACAACAGTCAGAAGACGCGCGATAATGGCATCATGATCTCGGCCTCTCATAAAGGCAAGAGGTTATCCTCCAACATCGACCATCCTCGTAGTACCAAGAGGAAAGAAGCTCTGGCGATCAACACGTCCAGGCAAAAGACTGTAGCTACCGCGCAGGCGAAACCTGGGACTTCCAGGCCCGTTGAAGTATACTCTTTCGACGACGATGATATTCCAAGCATATTTGAATGTCTCGTCAAAAGCGGCAAGATTACCCTTCCAGAGGTGAGACGGCCTAATGAAGCCGACAGTACCAATAATCCCAAGTACTGCATCTTCCATAGGTACATACACCACCCCACAAAGGCGTGTTATGTGCTAAAAAGAAAGATCCAGGAGCTAATCGATGCTAAGGCCATCACTCTGTGCAACAGCGAGAAGACGGTCACAGCCAACATGATCTCTCTGCAATTTGGCAATCTGCCTCCCCAAGCAGTCCCAGATGGTGTTATACCTATTTTCCGAACAACGATGAGCATCGTCAATCTCCCTCCAGCTAGAGGTCAAAATCATGACCTGGTACCCCTAACTACCCAGCGAGACGAGATTATGTGGGTTCATCCAAACTTGGTGCCCGGAATCGTGAAAGAGACTCAAGCTGCTAAGGCTAAGTCTAAGAAGAACTCGAAGCGCAAACCATGTCATATGGTTGCGACAGACTCGACGTCGAAAGATGAGGCCTTGGTTACTGGGACCCGTTCAGGGAAAGCTTACCTCCAGGACTATGGAGCGAGTCAGGAAGATGCACCGGCAAACGCTTCAACTGCCAAGCCTTCAGAACAGGGACCCGCCATACCAGAAGTTGCTCCCTCAAAACCAACTTCGACGGACAAAGGAAAACAAAAAGAAGTGCGCTTCGATAAACCCGTAAAAATATTCAAAACAAAGGTTTAGAGAAGCCATACAACTTTGACATCCTGACCCAATTGGCTAATACACCATCCAGGTTGTCCATCTTCGAACTACTCAGGCTCTCTCAAGACACTCGTCAAGCCCTGAGCGAAGCGTTGATGCAGGCGGATGTATACTTGACCCAGCTCAAGTTCCCTGACGAAGAACCCATGGTATGTCCCCAGTGCCACAATATGATGGAGGTGATCCCGAACATCACTTTCACTCAAGATGACATGCTGTTAAAACATAACAGGCATGACCGACCCCTCTATTACACCGGATATATCGGTTCCATGGAGGTCGACCGGATTCACATAGATCCAGGATCATCAATCAGCATCGTTCCTCATAGTCTGCTCAGACCATAGAGGATTCGTACCAGCGAACTGGCTTACACCACCACTACAATCGTGGGCTTCAACGCCAGAAAAAGCAAGTCGTTGGGAAAGATTCGTCTGAGGATCTAGATTGGCGATCTTAGATCAGTAGCCACATATTATGTCATTGATTCAGAGGTGTCCTATAACATTCTGCTGGGCAGACCTTGGATCCACGACCACAATATTGTTCCTTCGACTCTACATCAATGTTTCAAATATTTAGACGCCCAAGGAATAGTACAAACGGAGTTTGTTGACCTGAACCCATTTAGAGGAGTAGAATCCTACTACTCTGATGTCGTGTTGTACTCTCAGGACTACATGGAAGAGGTATCAGCCGAAGCAGAGAAGGATTCCCGTCGGGAGCCAGAAGAACCTTCTGCCGAGCAACCTCTGTCAATCAAGGTGAGAGGACGGACTACTCGTCCAGAAACCATGGAGCCTATGGCTATCCACCTGAACAAGACCAGGTCAGGAAAAGGGGGTGACCCTCTAGTGATCACTCTGAACCAGAAGCCTCCATCCTTGGTCATCAACCTTCGGCACAGCAAACAGCTAATTGATGTAAACACAACCGGGAACGGGGTTTCAGATGATAATAAAGATCCTCTTTTCCAGTATATTGATGCTCAGATCCCGAATCAGGAATCCTCTCCCCATGACGATATAGAACCTATAGCACAAAAATTCTTGGGAGCTATAGATTCCTATCATCCGTATATGTGGGAAGTAGCGTCATCATCGAATGTCACCACGACATATGGACCACATGAGGACTCTATCATCATTGTCCTGCCTACTTGCAGCAGTCAGCGCTCGATAGTCTTCGGCCGCATGTGCAATGGACCGACTGTACAAGAGGATTCTCCCGACGACAATGTTGGTAAATGCAGGTTCACAGATATATCCCACAAGCTCTGAAGATCATGCAAAGTATGGGTTATGACTTGAAGCTGAAACCAGGTCTCAACTACGGGAAAGACAGACGAATGCTGCTGCACGGAGATCCCTACTATCAACAAACCAGTTTCGGGTTAGGGTATGCCACCTCCCTTGCAGCTCCTGAGTCAAAAGAGGATATCTTTTCCTCTTCTCAAAACGGCTCAGCGCCCTCCAACTCCTCTCATGCTCTCGAACAAACATTATCAGTAAATATGGTAGTGACAGATTCCTTTGAAGCAGACGAGCAAGAATCTAAATTGTTTGAGAATGACGCTTGGGCTCAACAAATGAATATACAATGGGAGTTCCGCTTCGAGCAGAGAGAACCTCCCACTGAAGATGAAGTTATCCAGATTGATGTTGGGGATGAATCTTCGCCAAAGTCGATATTTATCAGTAACAATCTTTCCGAAGCAGAAAGGGAAGAAGTTATCCAGCTGATAAAAGAATATATCGACGTCTTTGCGTGGAATTACGAGGATATGCCAGGTCTCGATCCAAAGGTGGCTACTCATAAGCTCAATATATTGCCCGATTCAAAGCCTGTGAAGCAGCACCAACGACGGTTCTGCCCAGATTTGATGGATGCCATCGAAGCTGAAGTCAAGAAGTTGATAGCCTGCGGCTTCATCCGAGAAGAGCAACATCCTGATTGGGTCGCCAATGTTGTCCCGGTCATGAAGAAAAGTGGGAAAGTGTGTGTCTGCATCGATTACTGAGATCTGAATGCAGCCTGCCCCAAGGATGAGTTTTCTCTTCCTATCACAGACGTCATGATTGACAATACATGCGGTTTTGAACGTATGTCTTTCATGGACGGATTTTCAGGATACAACCAAATCAAGATGCATCCTGAAGACGAGAAGCACACTGCCTTTCGGATGCCACTGGGGGTATATTGCTATACGGTCATGCCATTCGGATTGAAGAATGTCGGGGCTACATACCAACGGGCTATGAGTAATATATTCTATGAGCACTTACGCAAGACAGTGGAATGTTATGTGGATGATATAGCTGTCAAAAGCCACCTCAAAGATAATCACATTCGAGACCTGAAGACAGTATTTGAGCTGATGTGCCAACATCAACTCAAAATGAATCCTACAAAGTCCTTTCTGGGTGTATTTAGTGGCAAATTCCTGGGATTTATCATCACCGCCAAAGGCATTCAAGTGGACCCTGATAAAGTGAAGGCCATCCTAGATATACGACCACCCCGTAATCTGAGGGAACTTAGGAGATTTCAAGGCCGTCTGGCTTATATCCGGAGATTCATATCCAACCTCTCTGGAAGATGTCAGCCCTTTTCTCGCCTCATGAAGAAAGGTGTATCCTTCATATAAGACAAAGCCTGTCAGCAAGCATTCGGTGATATCAAATGCTACCTCACTAGTCCGCCAGTTCTGGTGCCTCCCATCATAGGAAGACCATTTGTGCTGTATGTTCGAGCGATGGATCATTCTCTGGGAGCTCTTCTCGCACAGAAGAACAATATGGGACATAAACAGGCTATCTACTACCTCAACAGGATGATGGTCGGAGCCGAACACCGGTACAATCCAGTAGAAAAAGAATGCTTAGCTCTGATGTTCGCCATCCAGAAAATGCGACACTATGTCACGGGCCAAACTATTCACATCATCTCCAGGATCAATCCTCTTCGGGTACTGATGAGCAAGCCAAGCGTTCTTAATTCCTGAATTACGACTTGGGCGATGTTATTAACACCGTATGACATGGTGTACGTCCCTCAGAAGTCCATCAAAGGCCAAGCATTGGCTAATTTCTTAGCTGCTCACCAGATCCCGGAGACCTCCAAGCTGTACGAGGGCATTCCCGACGAAGTTGCAGAATGTAATTCCGCAATGGAGAGTGATGCATGGCAGCTATTCTTCGATGGAGCCTCCAGAACTGGCCCTAGGGGAAACGTGGTCTCAGGAGTAGGAATTGTCCTGGTTACTCCGGATAAGCTCGTCATCTATCGAGCCTATTCTCTTAGCGAGCCCTGTTCCAATAATGTGGCGGAGTACAATGCCCTACTAATCGGGCTCCAAGTCGCTAAAGAATTGGGCGTCAAATCTCTAGAAGCTTTCGGTGACTCTCTGCTGGTCGTCAACCAAGTCAGAGGAATATATGAAGTCTGGAATCCAGACCTCATGCCCTATCACCGAGCAACGGTCGAGATAGCCATAACATTCAAAGGATTCTTCCTGGAACATGTGCCTCGATCTCAGAATCTGGAAGCTGATGCCCTAGCCAGTCTAGCTGCAGACTTAGCTATTCCTATAAGAAGGCAGAATTCGGTAATCCTTCTTAGCAGAGATTTATTCTGTGTGAAAAACAACTTTCACATAGAATGCAGCTAAGCTGTGAACTCAGATTCTCCCAGTAGAGACTGGAGAAGCCCCTTTATAGATTTCGTGGCATACAGAATCTTCTGAACAGGATCGCATCAGAAGAATGGGCTATTATTGGCCTACTATGATCACAGATGCAATAAGGTACGCAAGACGATGCAAAGACTGTCAGGTTCATGGCGACTTTATACATCAACCTTCTGAACATCTGCATCCTACGGTTGCGTCCTGGCCTTTCGAAGCATGGGGTATGGATATCATTGGTCCTATTCACCCGTCTTCTTCTAGAGATCACCGGTTCATACTGGCCATCACGGATTATTTCTCCAAATGGGCAGAAGCGATCCCTCTTGCTGAGGTGAAGACGTCTAATGTGATCAGCTTCATCAAATATCATGTCATTTATCGCTTTGGGATACCCCGAAGGATAGTCCATGACAATGGGCCTCAGTTCATCAGCCACGAGTTTCACCGGTTTTGCGATAAAAATTGGATACAAAATGTGGCCTCGACGGCTTATAACCCTGCTGCCAATAGTTTGGCGGAAGCTTTCAACAAAACCATCATCAAGCTCATGAAGAAGTTCGTCTCTTCAAACAAGAGGGATTGGAACGAGAAGCTGCGAGAATGTCTCTGGGCATACCGCACAATGATACGAACACCGACAGGTTGTACCCCATTCTCACTGGTTAACGGGAGTGAAGCAGTTCTCCCCATCAAAATCCAGATTCCGTCACTCAGGGTAGCCATGGCTAATGAGCTGACTCAAGAAAAGAATGAGCTGTTAAGGCTTCAAGAGTTAGAAGGGTTAGACGAGAAACGTCTCCAAGCTCAATAGCGCATCGCGCTCTACCAAGCACGTATTTCCAGAGCTTTTAATCAAAAAGTAAAGGAAAGAGTGTTCAAAGTTGGCGAGCTAGTCTTGGCTGTGAGAAGGCCAATGATTATGACTCATAAGACTAAGGGTAAATTCTAACCCAAATGGGAAGGCCCTTATGTGATCGAGACGACGTTCTCAAACGACGCTTACAGGTTAACCAAGCCTAATGGAGATCTGTTAATGGCTCCTATCAACGACAAATTCCTGAAAAGGTACTATGCTTAACCTCCTTTGCTCTAGTGGAATAAGGCAAAAATCTCATTCTGACAAAACTACTTCCAAAACGAAACTAGTTGGATCATATTCTATTATGTCCATATCACCTCTGGATAGATATGTTTAACTAATTTGGAACCTCAAGACCTATCAGGTCCATATTACCTTTGATAGCGTTTTCAGATACAAATTTAGTTAGATTATATTCTATCATGTCCATATTACCTCTGGATAGATATATTTAACTAATTTGGAACTTCAAGACCTATCACGTCCATATTACCTCTGATAGCGTTTTCACATACAAATTTGGTTGGATCATATTCTATCATGTTCATATTACCTCTGAATAGACATGTCCAGCTAAAACTTACCGAGAGTATATCACGTCCATATTACCTCTGATATCACTCTCACCCAAACCTGTTATTTATATTCCAAAATGATGGGTCCACAAAGTCAGATGAGAGCCTCTTTATTATTCCCAAAAAGAGCAAAATTATATTGGAAAGCAAAAAAAAAGGTACATCATTTGGGAGGAGCAGTTAGGTCGCGAACCTGCTGTGCCAGAGCAGCCATTCTCTCATCCCTGGAGTTCAAAACCTCGGCGCGAGCCCATTCCAACCTTGCCGCATCATTGTTCAAAGCAGCTAGCTCAGACCGAGCCAGCACGAAACCTGAGTGGAAAGTACCCACACGCGCCAGATTCTGCTGAACAGTCGCCCATCGCTCTTTCAGCACATCTCGGGCTGCCGACAAAGAGAGAGCCTTCTCCTCTACTCGAACAAGCTCATCCTTCAAGATATGGGCCTGCGCTGCCACTTCCTCATATTCGGCTTCGCACTGGATCAATTCGGGAACGATACTCTCCAATTGGACGCGCTCATAATCCATCTCCTGCTGCTGAGTCTCGATTGACTTATTCAGAGATGCCATCTGTCCAGCAAGCTCTGCCGTCAGGGAGTCGTACCTAGCTTGAACGAGACCGTCAATGTTGCCTCGAGCTAGCTGCAAGTATTCTATAATGGGTTACTCCAAACCATTAACTATCTCCTCCAGTGTGTCAGCTAACCCAGTGTCGTTGAATTCTCGGATAGGCATTATCGCGGATCGTGCGGAACTCCGTAACACCTCAAAGCTCAGATTCTTCGCCCACACCCTCGATATTAACATTTTCAAGATGGTATAGAAGATACCAGTGTACTGCTCGATCAGCAAGGCTAGATCCGAATCTACGCTGGGAGTGGCCGCGATATTGGCAAATCCCCCTCCGGGAACAATTAAAGACGATGTTGCCACGGCCATCGCCTCAACAGGTACCTCCGTGTCGCCGCCAGGACCTGACACAGTGCCGAAGGTCGCATCAACACTATCCTCCCCAAAGATGTCTTCCCCTGAAAAGAAGACAGAGGAAAGTTAATGTCGAAATGATGTTAATTTTCCTAAAAAGAGGCCTAAAGACGACATTTACCCATAGCTGGTGGCGTATATGTCGCGTCCGCAGCCTGTAAAGCTAAATCATTTCTTAGTGATACTAGGCGAGCTGTCATACCTGGAGAAGGGGGTGGGCTAATGAACATCGGCAGGTACTCTTCTGAATCTTTGCCGAGACCCACTCGAGGTTCACCAGGTGGAATCTCGCTGGGTGCACCTACAGACACGACAGGCATTTCTCCCGATACTGAACCGGATAAAGATATCCTTATCCGGCTCGGGCCCGAAGGCGATCTCGCTCCACTGCCCGAAGCGATAGCAGTGGCAGCAGCCTCCAGCAGGAATTCTCCGGCACCACAGGCCGGGTCTGTCAAGATTCCCTCTCTAAAAGGTGAGGAACCTCCAATCAAAGAATCATCCCCAATATGGGGAGACTCAGGCTCACTTATAGGAGCCTCATTTTCGGGAATCCGGAGAGGACGAATAACCGTTTTCTTCTTCCTCTTGCGAGGGGAAGCCTCCGGAGCAGGAGCCCTTCGCTTCCCAGAGATTACCAAAGGCCCTGCAGGCAGAGGTATTTTACCCCGCGATACCGCAAACAGAGGCTCGTCCGGAGTAACGGATTCTTCACCCTCGTCAGAAGAAACTGAGAGAATTTTGACTCTTCCCCCAGACTTGGAAGAGGGCATCCTGAAGCTTCCACGCATATCAAAATCGCGATGGAAGGTATTGGTTTCCACGTAAAACTGGGCATACGAATAGAGAATGCGCAGCTCCGTGGAGAGATCAATGACGGGCACGATAAAAAATGCTCCGGTGTAACCCATAATGAAGTACCGCTATCCTCTCGCTCCATCAATGAGTCCGCCCCTGGACCTGAAGCTGGTGACGGCGTTGCCCACGTGCAACTGGTCGTACCCGAATTGCCTGGCAAACCGACTGGACATGTAGGGCTCAAAGAAGCAATGGTCTTCACTCTTGTACAGTAAATGGAAAGGCCTGATACAGACCAACCAATTAAAAGCCTTAGTGGAAAGAACGGTCTTCCTGTCACCCTTATCTTGAAGCCAGATCCCCTGTTGATTAAGATGTACTGGAGGGACAGTGCAGAAAAGCTTCCAACTGTGACCAAGGTTCAGCACCCGCCGACAGTCCAAAACTGTGGTCACATTCCAGGAGGAATTCTTGTAGTTCAACAAGAAACCACCACCCGAACTACTGCCAGAACCGGAAGACATCACCCTAGGGTTATGGAGAATTAACCATCCCATCAAATACATGTATGGTAATTCTATCCGAGGAAAGCTATGACGTCGAGTTTCATCGACGAGCAGCCCGTCAGTCATGGCCCTCAGGCCAGGTTGTATGCGGCACACCATGGCAAGGAGCAAGCCCAGTCTTGCCCCGAACACCAGACGCACTGCCGGCCATAGCGTGTTGCGGTGAATGCGGTTTGCAGATGCGATGCCGGGTACCACCAGTCGGTGCAGCCATATGGAGAGGAAGACAGACAGTTGAGCTTCCCGGGACAGAGGCCTGCGGCAACGCCTCAAATAACTATAGGCCTTAGTGCCTGTAGGATACTTCCCTATCCCTTCGTCGAGGATCCAGTCCGAATCCCCAGCGTCTTCCATGAGATCGTTGACTACCTGAGCATTAAGCACGCTCAGCAGATTCATAGGCTAATTCTTGCCCTCCAAGACCTTCTCTGGCTTAGCGGTCCTAGACCGGTGAAAGAAGAGGTAGGACGTCCATCTACTGACATGAGCCAAGTCCGAGGGCTCATCATAAAAAGCAGTACAAGCGAGGTAGTGGCACATCAGCTCCTGATACACCTCCACTACCCGAGGGTCTGAATCCCCCAGCTCCTGGTTCGTGGGAACATACTCTTTATATGGAGTATCCCCCATCGACAGTCTCGAGATCTCTTCCATCTCGTGGAGGGCCAATCCCAACTCTCCCAGTGGAGTGATGAAAGTCCCAGTGAGCGAGATATATCGCTCCATCAATGCCAGAAATAGGTTGGGGTTAAGAGGTAACCCAACACTGGTGACACTCACAGCTGCAAACAGACCAATGCTCTCCAGCTCGATTTAAAAATGCTTCAAGGCCCATTTAGCTAAACGAGCCCATCGAAGATTTGTGGGGGTAATCTACCCTCCTGTCCGAGGATTCACCTTAGGGTACACTCCCCCGTGCCCTATGAAATCATTGCAAAAAGTCGATAATTGGACCGGCTAGAGCACTAGGCTGTCTTCACTCGGGATAGTGCCCGGGTACAGTCTCCTGAACGTCGTCACATTGCCGGAAGGGCGGCTGACAAACGACCCCTGGTCAGCTCCTTTCAGATGAAATATCTTCCCCGGCCTACCGTGAAGATCGGGAGTCAGCGTCCACGACATCCTCCTGGGATGTGTAGCATGGAAGAATGCTGAAATATGATAGTCTATCGGCATCTTGGGCAGATACAAAACCAAGCTCCCGGCAGTAAAAACCCAGAGTTCTTTCTTGGGCTTCGTCTGGGACTGCTTGTCGATCATGTTCCCGAAGAGGAAAGCCGACTTTATGTATTGGTCCCCATCTATGTACGTCAGGGGCTCTCCGTTGATCATATTCAGCAGCGTCCGCTCGCCTTGAGCCGAAATCAGGATTTCCCTTCCTTCAGGGTACTGGGGTCCAGAGATGGGAAATGTCACATGGGACAGATCCTCCAAGTAGTTAGAGTGCAGCATCCCAGCAGCAGAACCCATTACCTCAGCCAATAGAGATTCGTGCAAGTTAACTGCAAAATGCAAGAGAGACAAGTCAGTTTCTATAATCTTGCAGCATATGCCAGAATCAACAGTCTGTGCTTTACGTCAAGGCTGTAAAAACTTGAGCTTTTATGCTGGAATCTATTTTCTAAATGTAAAATTCAAGGTTGGCAGTATATAGTCTGTGCTTTATGCCAGACTGATAAAATTGAGTTATTACGCCGGGATTCCCATCCCTGCGTAACACTCAAATTATATAGTATACGCCAACTCTCGACAGTCAAAGCTTTTACGCCAGACTGCAAAAATATGGAGTTTTTGTGCTGACACATTAGAAATATGGGCGTAAAAGATGAAATATCTCTGTGCATCATCTTCCTCGAAGAGGCTATCAGCACAAAAGATGACCTAGCGCATTCACGTACAACGTGTGCGAAGGATTTTCAGTCATTCTCTTTCGTCCCAAAAACTCTACCTTTAAGGCCGGGTGCACTGCTCGTCGGAGGGATATGTCGCTCAGAATGAGGCTCGCCTTGCCCGACCGAAGTCGCTCTCGCTTGGGCAGAAGACCGAGAAGAAGAAGCAACCTTCTTTCCCTTGGAGGAGGAGGATTATTTCGAGGCCATTACTGGAAAATTCGAAGACTCGGAGAAGAAACAAAGAAGAACTCGAACAGTCAAAAGCTTTTTTTCGCAGAAGACGGATGAAAAGTTTTTCTCTCAGAAACTTGGGGTATATATATAGTTCGGATGGACTCCTCGAATCCCGAACCAAATCTCCCATTTAATATTTGATTATGATTGGGGACTACGTCAGCCTATTACTCGGGGAAGACGGACAGTCAGCGAATTCGAAAAGTTTTCGTGCAAAGCAGATTCGTGGTTTTTACGCTAAAGGAGCTTTCTACGCTCGACGGCACCAGATTTACGGTTTTTTCGCTAACAGGCTACAAGTCTATGGTTTTATGCCTGGATGCTCTCATGCTCAGCAGCGTTCCACGCTCGAGAGGCTACGAACCTACGACTCTACGCTTAACAGGTACAAATCTATGATCTCACGCTCAGTGGCTTTTTACCCTCGGAGGCAACAGATCCATAATTTTACGCTCGGAAGATTTTCTTTTTTTTCAGCAGCTACCAATCTATGGTTTTTACGCTAAGGAGCTTTCTACGCTCGACGGCACCAGATCTATGATTCTACGCTCACAGGCTAACAAGTCTATGGTTTTACGCCCGGATGCTCTCATGCTCAGCTGCGTTCCATGCTCGAGAGGCTACGAACCTACGACTCTACGCTTAACAGCTACAAATCTATGATCTCACGCTCAGTGGCTTTTTATGCTCGGAGGCAACAGATCCACAATTTCACGCTCGGAAGATTTTTTTTTTTCAGCAGCTACCAATCTATGGTTTTTAAGCTAAGGAGCTTTCTACGCTCGACGGCACCAGATCTACGATTCTACGCTCATAGGCTAACAAGTCTATAGTTTTACGCCCGGATGGTCTCATGCTCAGCAGCGTTCCACGCTCGAGAGGCTACGAACCTACGATGTAGTGCCTCAAATTCTGATCCGACCGGGACGAGCACTATGTAATTGGGCTTGTGGCTAGTCCGTCTGAGTCGTAACTTAGATCTCGGCATCTTCTTGCCACGGACGAAATGCGATAATCCTTTCCAACTCATGGAAAGGCCTCTATTGAAACGAGTCCAATAGTTTTCGTGTTTTGGTTGCTTGGTTTTCTTGATTGCCGCTTTGAGGTTTTGATTTGGTGTTGCTTTCGATTTGCTTAGTTTTCGCTGCTGGTTTTATCGTTTGGAGCTTGGATTTTGGGGAGTTCGGCAAGGAATGATAGGCAAGATTTCTAACTCGGTGCTTGTGCTGTTTCAGGTCTGCATAACTGAAGTTTGATCGTCGCTAAGCGGGATTCCTAGTTTTAGCCTCTTTTTCCTTAACCAGTGAGTGGTTTGGTCCCTTCTTTCCTACTTCTTCATGCCAACATCTCTAAGTTTCAATTGTTCACTCGATGATGCCCGGTTGGACGCCTAGGAAATCCTTAGCCACAGGCATGTCGGCCACTAAGAAAGGAACATAGGATTTGTAGACTAAATTATCATATGCTTGCACACATTATAATTTGAGCTTGTTTATAAGGAAAATTGGTTGTTGGTGGCGGCCCGGTACCTCGGATAGAGTTTGGACTTATGGGATAACTGAATCGGAACACCGCTTGAGAAAATATAAACTGTTGCATGAGATTTATATATATATTGCTGCTTTACTTCTTCTGTTTATTTTGATGCAATTGTATGTATATGAATTATTCATGCATTTGCATGGTCTGGGACAACTTGTGCACAGGGTTTGGCATTTCCTCGAAATGGCTTTTCGGGGCACTGGAACCGTATTGATCCGGAGGGAAATATTTGATTCGTGCTCGTCACGATGCATAGCGGGACCTCCATCAGGGCTTGATACCCGGGCTGATAGGGTGCGCTGCTAATGCTTGAAATATGTCCCTAAGGTGTCGATCACACCAATGACCGCATAGAATAGAACGCATGCTAACTTATTATCTTGTGCAGATGGTAAGTATAGTTGTGTTTCATTTCAGGGAAGGCGTGCATCGATTGAGTAAGCAATCGGTGTACTGGTTGGATTCGATACTATATTTATTCCTATCAAAACATGCAACTGATATGAATTGATTTCACTTGCTTCCTTATAGAAGCTATCTTAATGCATGCTCGCCCCTAACAAGCTAGTGTCAATTTAGTCGAGTGGGTTCATCCCGCTCACCTGTACAAGTTGAGTACCGACCCACGTTGTGGGCAACTATTTCAGGCACTCAGTCGGTGTAACGCTAGAGCATAGCGAGGAGGCGTTAGGAGCACCTCTATTTTGAAGTATAGCTGGAGTCAGTTCATTTTGGAGGCAGGGACTTTAATCTATACAAGGGCATAATGTACAAACGACGTGGACTATCTGACGGAGCACGCCCTGCATTTTGAGTTATCTTTTGTAATACAATTCAAATAGCCGAGAAGGCGCATTAATGTAAACTCTATGTAAATTAATCTGAAATATTCAATAAAAAAGCATGTTTCTTCCGCATTTGTGTTCAAATCTCTGTGAATGTGTTTTATATATTGTGTTTCAAAATGGGTTCCTAAAACTGCAAGTTCTTGCCTTGTGCGAGCGCAACTCCAGGCTCGTACGGCATCACGCCCCTAGCGAGGACGAATGACCCTTTCGGGATTGGGGCGTGACATATTGGTATCAGAGCACGGCTGTACTTCCTTGGGATTTCAAAAGAATATAAAGGAGTTTGATGTGCCTCTCAATTGAGTTGCGTTCGGCGTCCGCTGCATCAGATGAGTCGCCTATACAATGAGCCCGTAGATATAAAATCTATCGATTTTGGAGTGTTAACAAGCTACTTTCTTTTGTAGCAATGGCTAAGAAAAATACTGCCGCTGCAAGCAGTGCTCAGCCTATTCAGAGCGATCCAACAAGTTCAGGAGAATCCGGAGGAGCGGGTTCAACCGATATGGCGGAACGGCTTATGCATCTCATGGAGGTGCAGCAACAACAAGCTGTTACGCAACAGGATCAATTTGGTTCCCAGCAGAAGTAGATGGATACCATGATGCAACTGATTGCATCCTTGGTACCAAGCAACGGGACTGCCACTGCGACTCCTGTCACGCCGCCGGCCGTGACGGTAGAAGATGAGTCAGAAGAGACTCAGCCTTCAGCTAGGAACTCCTGCCGTGCCGTAGAGTTTACAAAAATGCATCCACCTACGTTCAACGGACGAACGAAACCGGACGTGGTGTTGGGATGGATTGCTAAGCTGGAGGGACTCTTCAATATGGTTGGCATCCGGGGATCCAAGCGAGTGGCCTGTGCATCGGTTCAGCTGGAACTGCGTGCGCATGATTGGTGGGAGACAATTAAGCAAAGGATTTACGATGCCAATCCTAACTGCAAAATTACCTGGGAAATGTTCAAATCTGCATTCATTGAACAGTACATCCCCCGGGCCATGCGACAACAAAAAGAAGACGACCTTAGCAATCTAGTATAAGGAAGTTTGTCTGTCGATGATTACGATTCGGTGTTTGCTAAACTAGCAAAGTTTACGAGGCACTTCTTGCCTAATCAGCAGGCATGGTGCTATCGGTTTCAGAAAGGTTTGAATGATGAGTTGCGTAGGGACGTCATCAATCAGAAATGTCAAACCTACAGGGAATGCTATGAAGCAGCCCTGGGCAGCGAGCGGATCTTTGGATGCTTTCCCCCAAAGGTCGAAGTACAAACCCCCCTCACCACCAACAATAAACGACCCCAGGAAATGGGAGGGTCTGGAGCACAAAAGCGTCCGCACACGTCTGATCACAGGGGCCAATCCCAAGCACTGAACTGTACCAGGTGTGGCAAATCAGGGCATCGAGTAAACGAATGTCGGGTTACTGGATGTTTCAAATGTGGTCGTCTGGGCCATAAACAATTTAACTGCCGGGAGGGTAAGCCGAATCAGAACAACGGGAATCAGAACAAAGGGCCTCCAGCAAGTGATGCAAATGCTGTGCCAATAAATCCACAACGCCAGGGTGCTCAAGGCCGAGTCTGTGCCTTGACTCAGGATGAGGTATCTGTCTCCGAAACGGTCGTGACAGGTATTTTACTTTCAGAGAATTGCCCGCTAGAGTCTTATTTGATTCAGGTGCTACGCATAGTTTCATATCTGCTGATTTTACTGTTGAGCATAAATTAGCTTCTACTCCCTTAACTATGAATCTTTGCGTAAGCACACCTTCGGGAGTCGACATGTCCGCCCATGCGATCTGTAGGGATAGTTATATTTGCATCGGAGGGAGGAAGCTTTCCTTAGATATCATCGTATTAGACATTAAGGATTACGATATTATTTTCGGGATGGACTGGTTGGGTGCTTGCTATGCAACAATCGTGTGCGCGGAGAAACGAGTCGTATTTCGTCTACCCGGCGAGGCAGACTTCTACTATTCGTGCAGCGCTGCACCGAAGACGGCAATAGTGATATCAGCAATTTCGGCTAGGGGTACGCTGCATTCGGGTTGTGAAGGGTACTTAGCTTCTGTTTGAGACACCCGGCAGGAAAGTGCAAATGCAGCTCAGGCTGATGTTATAGCAGATTTCCTCGACGTGTTCCCAGACGAGCTACCTGGAATGCCTCCTGATCGTGAGATCGAATTCAGCATCGACACATTTCCGGATGCGCGACCGATATCGAAGGAACCTTATCGAATGGCCCCAGCAGAGCTTAAAGAACTTAAGGTTCAGTTACAAGATTTGTTGGACCGAGGATACATACGTCCAAGCATTTCTCCGTGGGGTGCTCTGGTACTGTTCGTGAAGAAGAAAGATGGATCCATGCAGCTGTGTATTGACTACCGAGAGTAAAATAAGGCGACCGTTCGGAATCAATACCCTTTGCCAAGGATAGATGACTTATTTGATCAACTGCAAGGTGCAACAGTTTTCTCTAAAGTTGATCTCAGGTCAGGGTATCACCAGTTAAAAATCAAACCAGAAGATATTCAAAAATCTGCGTTCAGGACTCGTTACGGACACTATGAGTTTCTCGTGATATCGTTCGGTTTGACGAACGCCCCTGCAGCTTTCATGGATCTGATGAACCATGTATTTTGGCTGTACGTAGACAAGTTTGTCGTCGTGTTCATCGACGACATTCTAATATATTCTAAGAACGAGGCGGAACACAAGGAACACCTGAAGATCATGTTGCAGACATTACGAGAACATAAGTTGTTCGCTAAGCTCAGCAAGTGTGAGTTCTGGTTGAACAACGTGGCATTCCTTGGTCATGTCGTCCAGGCAGAAGGCGTCGCCGTAGACCCGAAGAAAATAGAGACGGTGGTGGACTAGAAACAACCTACGTCAGCCAGCGAAATTCGAAGCTTTCTCGGCCTAGCAGGATACTACCGTAGGTTCGTGAAAGATTTCTCTAAATTGGCCTCACCTTTGACTTACCTTACTCAGAAAGGGATTGTATACAAATGGAGTGAAGAATGCGAAGCCAGCTATAGTGAACTTAAGCGACGTCTTGTTTCAGCTCCAATTCTAGCACTTCCAGATGGGGTAGAGGAGTTTCAGATATACAGTGATGCTTCAGGACTCGGATTTGGATGTGTACTCATACAACGGGACAAGGTAATATCGTACGCCTCCAGGCAACTGAAGTCGCACGAGAAAAACTACCTGACATACGATTTGGAATTGGCGGCGATTGTATTTGCATTGAAGTTGTGGAGGCATTATCTTTATGGTGTTGCTTGTAAAATTTTCACAGATCACAAGAGCCTGAAGTATCTATTCACCCAATGGGAATTGAACCTCCGGCAGCGGCGTTGGCTAGAACTTATTAAGAACTATGATCTAACGATCGCTTATACTCCGGGCAAGGGAAACGTCGTTGCTGATGCTCTGAGTCAAAAGCACGTGGGCTCGTTATCTATAAACAACCGTTTACGTCGAGATCTTGAGGCGATGGGCATCGAGTTTCAAGTTTGGCATCAAGGAGTGCAGCTGGCACCACTCCATCTTGAACTGGGTTTACGTGAGAAAATCAAATCAGCTCAGGAGGGCGATCAGTTCCTAGCGAAGGTAGACAGATTAATCTCGGCGGGAAAGACGTCTGACTTTGTGGCAGGCGAAGATGGGGCCTTACAAATGAAAGGATGGCTATGCGTCCCTAGCAACCCTGAACTCCGAAGGAAAATTATGGCGGAAGCGCACTACGCAAAGTATACTTTGCATCCGGGGAGCACTAAGATGTACAAGGACTTACGCGGTACCTTCTGGTGGCAAGGTATGAAGCGGGATGTGGCAACCTTTGTGTCATAGTGCATGGCCTGCCAACAGGTGAAAGCTGAACATCAGAGGACCGGCGGGGAGATGCAGAACCTCGCTATTCCCGAGTGAAAATGGGACAACATCACTATAGATTTTATTGTGAGATTTTTGAAGACGCCACGGGGGCAGGATACGATTTGGGTCATAGTTGATCGTTTGACCAAATCAGCCCACTTTCTGCCTATAAAAGTGAGAGTCGATCGGTTAGCACATATCTACATAGACGAGATTGTTCGATTACATGGAGTGCCTGCTGTAGAAGCATGAAAAATACGCTGAGAAGAGCTACGCAGCCTCTTGATACAGAGTAGCATAAACGGAGGCCTTCAGAGCCCTCAAGCGTGCAACAGAGCTTTTTTCGCTAAAATACAGCGTGAAGAATAAAGCTCACAGGACCATCCGCGTAAGTACAGTACGTCCAGGCCGCTCCAGCGTAAAAAGAGTTCTTTATCGCCTCCATGGCGTAAAACTCATCCGCTCTCGAAGCAGTGTTATAGCGTACGAGGAACGCTTCGTCTTCCCCGAAATAAACCTGTCAAGTCACGCAGTGAATCTGACCTCTGACTCCTGACAAAAAGTGATGCACGGCTACCCAAATGACGGCTGGAAACGATGGCAAACCTCTCGGGACGCGCCCCACAGTATGATGGCGGATCTCTGCATTTAATGCAGAGGATTTAGTTAAAGCATCACCAAACTGTCGTTTACTAGAGTCCCCTCAACATAAACCGCTCTTTTGCGTACAAGGGAATGCGCTGTCCTGGTTTACACAGGCAAACATGAGCTATTTTACGCTCTGCAGCAGACAAACCGCCTGCCACGTCAAAAGCTGCACTTTGTGCGGGATTCGAGGCACGTCTCCACGTCTAATTACACAGAGCGGTGATAGTTTCTCTCAAGGCACGTCTCTGCGACGGGTGCACAGAAGGGCTGCAGACCTTCAAAACACGCCTCCGCATTTAATGCATAAGATGATGGCAAATCTCTGCAAGATATTTAATGATATCTTCAAAAAGCCGTAATTCCGGCTAAGGCGTCCACATCAGCACGGTACGCAGCGGCTTCTACGCCCATTCAGGATCTGTGCTCACGCGGCTTCTACGCCCATCCGGCTCCAACTCCCTCTCGGCCTCTAGGACCACTCGGCTTCTACGCCCATCCGTCTCCAACGCCCTTCCGGCCTCTAGGACCACTCGACTTCTACGCCCATCCGGCTCCAACGCCCTCTCGGCCTCTAGGACCACTCGACTTCCATGCCCACTCGGCTTCTACGCCCATCCGGCTCCAACGCCCTCTCGGCCTCTAGGACCACTCGGCTTCCATGCCTACTCGGCTTCCATACCTGTTCGGCTTCTATGCCTGCTCGGCTTCTGTGCCCATTCGGCTTCTATGCCTACTTGGCTTCTATGCCATGGTGACGGACATTTGGCTTATACGCCAACCTCTTCTACACAATGGATACCTACCTACGTGGCTTTTATGCCGTGATCTTAGTAGCAACTGTACGCGTTGTGTCCTCTTAGTTGGACCTGCGTCACCCGCTCATTCAGAAGATCATCTATACGTAGGCATTGGTTACATTAACCATTGTGTAAAAGGGTGCTGTACTTTCCATTCCTCGGTTGCTACACCAACGGAGTGGTCACTGTCACCAAAACTCTATAAATAGAGACCCCTATCAATGGGGAAGAAGGTTGGAAAAATTGGTCAAGAATACCAATATCAGATCCAAGGTCCAAAAATTGGAAGATCGAACACGGTCGACAATTCGGAAGATCGAACCAGAAGGAGAAGAGAGAGAGAGAGAGAGAGAGAGAGAGAGAGAGAGAGAGAGAGCCCGAAGCTCAGGCAAAGAGCGGGGATCGACGACTTTGGCATCGCGCATCCACCCTCCCTTGCAACCTTCGAAGCTACTACCTGTCTTCCACGGCACTTCTTCAAACATCGCGTGGTCCAAGGGCTAAAGTGATCGACCGCAGATCAGACACCTATAGCAATATCTACCCAGATTAAATAAATTGTACTCCTACATCCTCGCATAGGATTACATTGTACAAGTTTGTTCATAAACAAAAGAAGGCGGGTTTCGCATAAACCCCCTATTGAATACACTTCTATTCTTTCGTTTAAATACCACGAACAAGATGGTGACTCTGCTGGGGACATCTTTCTCTTCTGACGAGGAAGCAATTTCTCAACGCGATGCGGTATCCGTAGGAACCGTAAAGAAGACACTGGTCGTTCATTTCGACCAGTCTGCCTACGAAGACATGCTTCGATCCGGGGGTAGCTCTCACTCTCTCTCCGTCCAAGACAACAGGAAGCTACGCAAAGTGTGGATGCCCAAGACATCCTCTACCATTCCTGTGGACTCTCCGATCTCTCCGACCAATGAGGTGGTAGCGTCGCTCCCTCCGTGCCCTGTACGTAAAATTCAGTCTCCCGCTACGCGCGGTACAGACAAACTTCGGGCAAAGCCTCAGCGCTGACCCAGAAGTATCCACTGTGCTTTACACGTAGGAACCAGTCTCCCGCTACGCGCGGTACATACAAAGCTTCGGGCAAAGCCTCAGCACTGACCCAGAAGTATCCACTGCGCTTTACGCGTAGGAACCAGTCTTCCGCTACGCGCGGTACAGACAAAACTTCGGGCAAGGCCTCTGTGCTAGCCCAGAAGTATCCTCTACGATTTACACGTAGGAATCAGTCTCCCACTACACGTGGTACAGACAAAACTTCCGATGGTGCCTCAACGCCAAATCGGAAGAACAGATCACGCTCCACGCGTAAAACAACATCTGACCTATACGGTAAACTAGATGAGCGCTGTGATCTCTGCAAGGGGAAGCAAGCAGGCGAATACTCAGCCTCTCGGCCTTTATGCCAGCAAGAGAATAATCTGCCTACCCTCCGGATTACGTGAGAAGCCGGTGGCCGACTGAGGACCTCTTCAGCTTTACGCCAGTCTGAGCGAATCTCCAAATTACGCCAGGCGAAGTTCCACGGCGTAAAGCAAGCTCAGGTTGCTACTCCTGACCTACGCGAATGCCTAATCCAGAAGCATAATGAGAGGGGACCTTCTAACATGTCTATTACTCCCCCTAGAGAGCAATGTTGTAATAGTCATAAAATTGTGATTGACTGCTGCTGTTCCAAAGCAAAACGGTCGGTCTTCGACCGATTGAGCTACTCTCAGTCTTTCCCGGAAGAAGAGCACGCGTATGCATCCGTGAACATGGCCTCACGCATACCTAGAAGAAGGTCGAGCTAAAGACATCATCCCTCTGGGCCTTCGAGCCAAAGAAGATTCGAAGACCTCCTCAGGAATACTAAAGCTGGGGTGTTCCAAAACACCCGTGCAAGGTCACAGCAACCAGCTCCATACTCATCGGATTCCGACGCTGGGGGTCGTCAATCTCCCAGATAAGATGCTGAGAGTATAGAGTCGGCTTCTGCGGCGACCTATACTTATCCTTCGACGACGCCCAGAGAAATGGGAGCTTATGCCATCGAAGACGAACGCGAGGAAGCCTCACCGTCAGGAGACGTGGAACAACGCATCACTGTGCTGGAGACATCTCTGAAACAAATGCAATCTGTAATGGAAAACATGCACTAGATGATGCTAACTCAGCACGCAACTGCCATGGCTCAAGCATCGGTCCCGCCAACTCAGAGATGTGTGGGGGTGGACTTGCTACCATCCAACCCAAGCCAAGAACCTGCTCTAGATCAAGAGTCAGTAGTTTCTCCACTTCCAACGAAAAATCCGATGCAGGCAGTATGGGAGTTGAAAGCCCAGTTTGACGCCTTGAAGCACAAAGAGCAGCTCAAGAAACTAGGAATCAACCAACCTTACCCAGCTATCTGGGAAGAGGTCCCTTTTTCTCTGAAGTACAAACCTCAGACTATGGCGCTGTTTGAAGGAAAAATATCACCAAGTCAATACATGAACTATTTCAGTATGATAACGGTGTTGCTACAAGGGAACGACGCCCTCCTCACTCGGGTGTTCAAAGGCTGCCTCTCAGGAGTAGCCTATCAGTGGTACCGTAGCTTGGCGGACAACTGCATCACTTCCTTCGAAGACTTCAAAGCTTTATTCTTCACACGATTCTACGAGGGTGGAATGGACATGTCTATATCCTCTCTCATTAAAGTCAAACAAAGGGAAAAGGAGGACGTTCGCACCTTCGTCGAACGTTTTCGTCAAACCACCTTACAAATGCCTCAAGGAGTTCCAGACTCGGCATTAGTAGACATTTGCAGGAAGAACCTCCTTTCTATAGTCTCGGTGTTTACAGGACCATATCAGTTCCATGAGTGGCCCTCGTTCATCGTCTCGGCAGTGGCCGCCGAAGACAACAGTCGCAAGGCGCGCGACAATGGCATTATGATCTTTGCCTCCGATAAAGGCAAAAGGTCAACTCCCAGCAGCGACCATCCTCGCAGCTCCGAGGGAAAAGAAGCTCTGACGGTCAATACGTCCAGACAAAAGATGGCAGCGACCGCGCAGACGAAGCCCGGGACTTCCAGGCCCGTCGAGGTCTACTCTTTCGACGACGACAATATCCCTAGCATATTTGAGTGTCTCGTCAAAAGTGGCAAGATCACCCTTCCGGAGCTAAGGCGGCCCCAAGAAGTCGGCAATACTGATGACCCCAAATACTGCATCTTCCACAGATATGTACACCACCCAACAAAGGTGTGTTACGTACTGAAAAGGAAGATCCAGGGGTTGATCGATGCTAAGGCCATCACCCTGCACAATACCGAGAAGACGGTCACAGCCAACATGATCTCTCTGCGGTTCGGCGATCTGCCTCCCCAAGAAGTCATGGACGGTATCACGCCCATTTCCCGAGCCACAATGGACATCATCAATCTCCCTCCGGCTAGGGATCAAAATCATGACCTGGTACCCCTGACCACCCGTCAGGGCGAGATTATGTGGGTTCATCCGGATTTGGTGTCAGAGCTCGAAGAAGAGACTAAAGCTACTAAAGCTACGTCTAGGAGAAGCTCCGAGTACAAACCATGCCATATGGTCGCAACTTCTTCGCCATCAGACGAAGATGAGGTACTTGCTGCAACCCGTTCAGGGAAAGCCTACCTCAACGACTACGGAGCAAGTCAGGAGGATGTACCGGCGGACGTTCCAACTACCAAACCTGCAGGACCAAGCCCCGTCATACCGGAGGCCAACCCTTCAAAACCGACGCCGGCGGACAAAGGGAAACAAAGAGAAGTGCGCTTTGATAAACCTATGAAAAATATTCCGAACAAAGGTTTTGAGAAGCCATACAACTTCGACATCCTAGCCCAACTGGCTAATACACCGGCCAGGCTCTCCATCTTCGAGCTACTCAGGCTCTCCCGAGACACTCGTCTAGCCTTGATTGAAGCGCTGATACAGGCGGAGGCGTGCTTAACCCAGCTCAAGTCCCCCGACGAAGAACCAGTGGCGTGTCCTCAATGCCACAGTGTGATGGAGGTGGTCCCAAATATCACCTTCACCCAAGACGACATGCTGTTAAAACATAACAAGCATGACAGGGCCCTCTATTATACCGGGTACGTCGATTCCATGGAGGTCGATCGAATTCACATAGATCCGGGATCATCGATCAGCATCATCCTGCACAGTCTGCTCAGACCGTTGAGGATTCCTACCAGCGAACTGGCTTACACCTCCACTACAATCGTAGGTTTCAACGCTGGAAGAAGTAAGCCGTTGGGGAAGATTCGCCTGAGGATCCAGATTGGCAACCTCAGATCGGTGGCCACATGTTACATGATCGATTCAGAGATATCCTACAATATTTTGCTGGGAAGACCGTGGATCCACGATCACAACATCGTTCCTTCAACTCTACATCAATGTCTTAAGTATGTAGACCCCCAAGGAATGGTACAAACGGAGGTTGCTGACCTAAACCCATTTAAAGGAGTAGAGTCCTACTATTCCGATATCGTGCTGTACTCTCAGGACCACACGAAAGAAATGGCGGGCGAGACAGAAAAGGAATCCCACCGGGAGCCAGAAGAACCCTCCGCCGCACTACCGCTGTCAATCAGAGTGAAAGGATGAACCACTCGTCCAAAAGCCATAGAGCCTATGGCTATTCACCTGAACAGATCCAGCTCAGGGAAAGAAAGCAATTCTTCAGCGGTTACTCTGAACCAAAAGCCTCCACCTTTGGTCATCAATCTTCGGCACAACGGGCAGCTGACCGATGTAAACACGACCAGGAACGGAGTTCCGGATGGTAATAAACATCCTCTTTTCCAGTACATTAGTGCTCAGATTCTAAATCAGGAATCCACTCCCCATGACGAGGTAGAACCCATAGCACGAAAATTCTTGGAAGCTATGAACTCCTACAGTCCGCACATCTGGGAAGCAGCATCATCATCCAACGTCATCACAACGTATGGACCGTATGAGGGCTCTATCTTCATAGTCCCGCCTACCTGCAGCAGCCAGCGTTCAATAGTCTTCGGCCGCATGCGCAGTCAACCGGCTATCTAGGAAGATCCTTTCGATGACGATACTGGAAAAATGTAGATTCACCAATACAACCCGCAGGCATTGAGGATCATGCAAAACATGGGCTACGACTTAAAGCGGAAGCCAGGCCTCAACTACGGAAGAGGCAGACGAACGCCGCCGCGCGGCGACCCTCGCTATCAACGAACTCGTTTCGGGTTAGGATATGCCACCGCCCTTACGACTTCTAAGTCAGACGAGAACATCTTTTTCTCCTCCCAGGACGGCCCATCGCCCCCCGACTCACCTGAAGCTCTCAAACAAGCACTATCAGCAAATATGGTGATGACAGATCCCGTTGAAGCAGACGAGCAAGATTCCGAGCCATTTGCGAATGACTCTTGGGCTCAACAAATGGATACGCAGTGGGAATTCTGCTTCGAGCAAAGAGAACCTCCCACCAAAGACGAAGTTATCAAAATCGATGTTGGGGGTGAACTTTCGCCAAAGCCGATATTTATCAGTGACGATCTTCCCCCAGCTGAAAGGGAAGAAATCATACAGCTGATAAAGGAATACGTCGACGTCTTTGCATGGGATTATGGGGACATGCCGGGCCTAGACCCGAAGGTGGCTACTCACAAACTCAACATATTGACCGACTCAAAGCCTGTGAAGCAGCACCAATGCCGGTTCCGACCGGACATGATGGACGCCATTGAAGCTGAAGTCAAGAAACTGATAGCCTGTGGTTTCATCCGGGAAGAACAATATCCTGACTGGGTCGCCAACGTTGTCCCAGTCATGACAAAAAATGGAAAGGTACGTATCTGCATCTATTACCGAGATCTGAATGCGGCCTGCCCCAAGGATAAATTTTCTCTTCCCATCACGGACATCATGATCGACAACACCTGCGGTTTTGAACGCATGTCTTTCATGGACGGGTTCTCAGGATATAATCAGATCAAGATGCATCCTGAAGACGAGAAGCACACTGCCTTCCGCACCCCGTTGGGAGTGTATTGCTATACGGTCATGCCCTTCGGATTGAAGAACGCCAGGGCTACATACCAACGGGCTATGAGCAGCATATTCCACGAACATTTACGCAAAATATTAGAATGTTACGTGGATGACATAGCCGTCAAGAGCCGCCTCAAGGGTGATCACATTCAGGACTTAAGGACGGTATTCGAGTTAATGCGCCAACATCAACTCAAGATGAACCCTACGAAGTCCTTCCTGGGTGTATCTAGCGACAAATTCCTGGGATTTGTCATCACCGCCAAAGGCATCCAGGTAGACCCTGATAAAGTCCAGGCCATCGTAGAAATGCGACCACCCCGCAATCTGAGGGAACTCCGGGGGTTTCAAGGCCGTCTGGCTTATATCCGGAGGTTCATATCCAACCTCTCAAGAAGATGTCAGCCCTTTTTGCATCTCATGAAGAAAGGTATATCCTTCGTGTGGGACAAAACCTGTCAGCAAGCATTCGGGGATATCAAACGCTACCTCACCAGTCCGCCAGTTCTGGTGCCTCCCATCATGGGGAAACCATTCTTGCTGTACGTTCGAGCGATGGATCATTCGCTAGGATCTCTTCTCGCGCAGAAGAACGACGTGGGGCATGAGCAGGCTATCTACTACCTCAGTAGGATGATGGTCGGAGCCGAACACCGGTACAATCCAATGGAGAAAGAATGTCTGGCTCTGATGTTCGCTATCCAAAAGACGCGGCACTATGTCACTGGCCAGACTATTCATATCATCTCCAGGATCAACCCTCTTCGGGTACTAATGAGCAAGCCGAGTATTCTTAATTCCCGACTCGCAACTTGGGCGATGCTGTTAACGCCATATGACATGGTGTACATCCCGCAGAAGTCCATCAAAGGCCAAGCGCTGGCCGACTTCCTAGCTGCTCATCCGATCCCGGAGGCCTCCAAGTTATACGAAGACATTCCCGACGAAGTTGCAGAATGTAATTCTGCAATGGAAAGTGACTCATGGCAACTGTTCTTCGACGGCGCCTCCAGGACTGGTCCCCAGGAAAACGTGGTTTCAGGGGTAGGAATCGTCCTGGTCACTCCTGATAAACTCGTCATCTACCGGGCATATTCTCTTAACGAACCATGCTCCAACAATATGGCGGAATACAATGCTCTGTTAATCGGGCTCCAAATCGCCAAAGAGCTGGTGGTCGAATCCCTGGAAGCTTTCGGTAATTCTCTGCTTATCGTCAACCAAGTCAGAGGAATATATAAAGTCCGGAATCCAGACCTCATCCCCTATCACCAAGCGACGGTCAAGATAGCCATGACATTCGAAGGGTTCTTCCTAGAGCATGTACCTCGATCCCAGAATCAGGAAGCTGACGCCCTAGCCAGTCTAGCGGCGGATTTGGCCACTCCTATAAGAAGGCAGAATTCGATGATCCTTCTTAACAGAGATTTATTCTGCGTGAAGAACAACCTTCACATAGAACGCAGCCACGCTGTGAACGCAGATCCCCCTGGAAGGGACTGGAGGAGTCCCTTCATAGATTTTGTCGCATACGAAATCTTACCAGAGGACCCGAGAGAAGCATTATCCGTCAAGAGACGATCATTACGCTTCTACTTCGATGCATCTTCACAATGCCTATATCGTCGGACCTACGACGGACTGCTATTAAGATGTCTCTCAGACGACGAAGCACAGCAGATTATACGAGAAGCTCACGACGGCGTATGCAGAGCGCATCAGCCCGGTCCTAAGCTACAGGATCGTATCAGGAGAATAGGCTACTACTGGCCCACTATGATCACAGACGCGATCAGATATGCAAGACAATGCAAAGCCTGTCAGGTTCACGTAGACTTCATACACCAACCGTCTGAATATCTACATCCTACGGTCGCATCCTGGCCCTTCGAAGCATGGGGTATGGATATCGTTGGTCCCATTCACCCGTCTTCCTCAAGAGGCCACCGGTTCATACTGGCCATCACGGATTACTTCTCTAAATGGGCAGAGGTGATCCCTTTGGCTGAGGTAAAAGTGTCTGACGTAATTAGCTTCATCAAGCACCACGTTATTTATCGCTTTAGGATTCTCCGAAGGATAATCCACGACAATGGGCCTCAGTTCATCAGCCAAGCGTTTCATCGATTTTGCGATAAAAGTCGAATACATAATATTGCCTCTACGGCATATTATCCAGCTGCTAATGGTTTGGCGGAAGCTTTCAACAAAACCATTATCAAACTCTTGAAGAAGTTCGTCTCTTCAAACAAAAGAGACTGGAACGAGAAGCTGGGCGAATGTCTTTGGGCATACCGCACAACGGTACGAACATCGACAGGTTGTACCCCCTTTTCACTGGTCTACGGGAGCGAGGCAGTTTTTCCCATCGAAATCCAGATCCCGTCGCTCAGGATAGCCGTGACTAGTGAGCTAACTCGAGAAAGGAATAACCTGTTAAGGCTCCAAGAGCTCGAAGGATTAGACGAGAAACGCCTACAAGCTCAACAGCGCATCGCGCTCTACCAAGCACGCATTTCCAAAGCTTTCAATCATAAAGTAAAGGAAAGAGTGTTCAAAGTCGGCGAGCTAGTTTTAGCCGTAAGAAGGCCGATGATTCTTACTCACAGAAGTAAAGGCAAATTCTAGCCCAAGTGGGAAGGCCCTTATGTGACCGAGATAACATTCTCGAATGGCGCTTACAGGTTAGCCCAGCCTAATGGAGACATGTTAATGGCTCCTATCAATGGCAAATTCCTGAAAAGGTACTATGCTTAATCTTCCTGCTCGGGTGGAATATAGCAAGGATCTCGATTCTGACAAAACTACTTCCAGAACGCAATTAGTTGGGTTACACTCTATCATGTCCATATGACCTCTGAATAGATATGTCCTGCTAAGGAGTTTATCGAGAGTTTATCACGTTCATACTACCTCTGATATCACTCTCACCTAACCTGTCATTTACATTCCGAAATGATGGGTCCATAAAAGTCAGAAAAGAGTTGCCTTTATTTATTCCCAAAAGGGAGGCAGGATTACATCTGGGCAAGCAAAAAAGGAAAGGATACATCATGATGGCAGGTTAGTCAAATTGTCAATCAGCCGCTCCAGTGCAGCTATCCTCTCGTTCCTAAGAACCAAGGCATCGGCGCGAGCCTGCTCCAGCCGTGCCTCGGGAGTATTCGTAAGGGTCAGATCAGCCTTTGCCCGAAGATAGCCCGCGCGGGCAGCTTCTACACGGTCCAACTCCTGTCGCGCTGCGCTCAGTCGACCGGACGCTACGTCTAGACCTTCCAGCGACTGAGAAGCCCACTCCTCTGCCTTAGCAAGTTTTTTCTTCAGCTTGGAGACCCTCGATGCATTCCCTTCGTGCTCGGATCGGCACTGCGTCTCAAGAGCGAGAACCTCTGCCACGATAGCTTTTCTTCTATCTATCTCCAACTCATGTGTCTTAATGAGTTGGTCTAGGCCTTCCAACTTTGAAGTGAGCCACACGGTCATGTGGTCGTACCTGGTCTGGACCTCAGCATCGAAGCTGCCCCAAGTCAGCTGCAAATGTTCGTTAATGGGTTGCTCTAAACCATTAACCACCGCCTCCAGGGCGTCAACTGCCCCAGGATCGCCAAGCTCCCTGATGACCCCGATCGACATCAGAGAAGTCTTCTTCAGGCGCTCGAAATCTAGACTCTTCGCTAACACCATTGATACCATCGTTTTCAAACTGGTGTAGAAGAGGCTGGTATGTTGCTCGGTCAACACAACTAGATCCGACTGGACGCCGGAAGCGGCCGCAATATCAACAAGCCCCCCTCCAGGGATAATTGCAGACAAGGTGGCCCCAGCCGACACATCAACGGCCACAACCGAAGTCATCGCCACACTCACAAGAGGCGACGTCACGACGACGGCTTTGTCTTCCTCTTGAGACAATGAAACCACCCTGGGCGAGCTAGCCCCCGAGGATATTTCTTCCTCAAAATCGGGCGCCTCCACGTCATCGCCAGGAGCCGGAACAGAGCCAGAAGGCGCTTCAACGCTGTGCTCTCCATGAACGTCATCCCCTGAGAAAAGGACAAGAAAGTTGATATCAGTATGATGATAGTATGATGATAATCTTTCTAAAGGGAGACATAGAGACGACATTTTACCCGGAACCAACGGCATATACGGCACATCTGTAGCCGATATAGCTAAACCACGCCTTAATGACGCAATGCGCACCATCATGCCTGGAGAAGGAGGTGGGCCGACCAACATCGCCGAGAGTGCTGTCAAGCCTTCACCGAGACGCGGTCGAGGTTCATCAGCTGGAATCTCGCCAGACGTGCTCGTTGACACAACGGGAGTCTTACCCGCTGCTGACCTCGGGAAAGATTCTTCTATCTGCCTCAGCCACACAGGCAATCTCGCTCTGCTACCTGGAGCAGTAGCCACCACAGCAACCTTTAGCGAGGATTCTCCGGCACCGACAGTCGAAACTGTAGAAGGTCCCTCTCTAAAAGGCGAGGAACCCCCAGCCAAAGAGTCATCCCTGATACAGGGAGAGGCAGGCTCACTACAGGGAGCCTCAACACCAGGAATGCGGAGAGGATGAGCAACTGTCTCCTTCCTCCTCTTACGAAGAGAAACTTCCTTCAGAGCAGAAGCCCGTCGCTTCCCAGAAGAGACTACCAAAGCCCCCACAGGCAGAGGCACTTCACACTTCGGCACCGACACCAGAGGCTCATCCGGAGTACCAGACTCCTCACCCTCGTCCGAAGAAACCGAAGGGACATCAACTCTTCCCCCAGGCTTGGGAGAAGGCACCCTGAAGCTTCCATACGTGTCAAAATTACGATGGAAGGTATTAATCGCCACATAAAACTGGGCGTAAGAATAGAGAATGCGAAGCTCCGTGGAGGTTGTAACGACCGGCACAATAAAGGTTGCTCTCGTACAACCCATGATGAAATATCGCCACCCTCTGGCTCCGTCAATGAGTCTGCCCCTGGACCTGAAGCTGGTAACGGCATTGCCCACGTGCAACTGATCGTACCCAAACTGCCTGGCGAACCGAATAGGCAAGTAGGGCTCGAAGAACCAATGGTCTTTGTTCCTGTACAGCAGATGGGAGGGTCTAATACAGACCAACCAGTTAAAAGCTTCCGGGGAAAGGTCGGTCTTTTCTCCACCTGAATCCTCAAGCCGCACCCCTGATTGATTGTGGTATACGGGAGGGACAATGCTGAGGATCTTCCAGCCGTGGTTGAGATTCAACACCAACCGACAGTCTAAGACTGTGCTCACATTCCAGGAGGAATCCTTGTAATTCAGCAAGAATATACCCCCCGAGCTGCTACCGGAGCCAGGAGACATCACCCGGGGATTGTGGAGAATCAACCATCCCATCAAGTATAGGTATGGTAATTCCACCCTGGGAAAACTCTCACGCCGAGCTTCGTCGACAAGCAACCCATCAGTTATGGCTCTCAAGCCAGCCTGTATACGATACACCATGGCAGGAAGCAAGCCCAGTCTTGCCCCAAATACCAGGCGCACTGCCGGCCACAGGATGTTCCGGTAAATGCGGTCCGCGGACGCAGTACCAGGCACTACTACTCGACGCAGCCATATAGAGAGGAAACCAGCCAGCTGGGCTTCCTTAGACAGAGGCCTGCGACAGCGCCTCAAATAACTACAGGCCTTAGTACCTTCCGGGTACTTTCCTACCCCCTCGACGAGAATCTGATCCGGAGCTGCAGCCTCTTCCATAAGAGTCTCCACGACCTGGGCACTAAGCACGCCCAAACAGTTCACGGGCTCATTCTTGCCCCCCGAGGTTTTCTCCGACCTGGCGGCCCTAGCTCGGTGAAAGAAGAGGTAGGACATCCACTTGGTGGTATGAGCCAAATCAGAAGGCTCGTTATAAAAAGCGGTGCACGCGAAGTATTGACACATCAGCTCCTGATATACTTTTGCCACCCGAGGGTCCAAATCCCCCAACTCCCGGTTGGTGGGAACATACTCTTCATATGGAGTATCCCCCATCGACAGTCTCGAGACAACTGCTATCTCATGGAGCGCCAATCCTAACTCCCCCAGTAGAGTGGCAAAGGTCCCAGTGAGCGGAATGTACCGCTCCATCAGCGCCAAGAATAAATTAGGGTTCAGAGGCAACCCGACGCTCGTCGCACTCACGGCGGCATATAGTCCAATGCCCTCCAGCTCTCTCCGGAAGTGCTTCAAGGCCCAGTCAACTAGGCATGTCCATCGGGAGTTTGTTGGGGCAATCCACCCATTGCACCGAGGATTCTCCTTGGGATATACCCTGCCTCGTCCCATGAAGTCATTGCAGAAGGTCGGCAATTGGACCGGCTGGATCACCGAGCTGTCTTCACTCGGGACACTGCCCGGGCACAGTCATCTGAACAACGTAACAACGCCGGAAGGACGACTGACAAATGACCCCTGGTCAGCTCCTTTCAGATGAAAAATCTTTCCCGACTTGCCGTGAAGATCAGGAGTCAGCGTCCACGACATCTTCCTGGGATGCGTCGCGTGGAAGAAAGCCGAGATGGGATAATCCCTCGGCATCGTTGGCAGGTACAAAACCAAATTCTCGGCAGGGAAGACCCAGGGCTCCCTCTTGGTCTTCGTCTGGGACTGTTTGTCGATCATGTCCCCAAAGAGGAAAGCCGGCTTTATATACTGCCACCCGTCTACGTATGTCAGGGGCTCCCCGTTGATCATGCTCAGCAGCATTCGCTCGCCCTGAGCCGATATCAAGATCCTCCTTCCTTTGGGGTACTGGGGTCCGGAGATAGGAAATGCCACGTGGGACAGATCCTCTAGGTAGTTCGAGTGCAGCATCCCAACAGCGGAGCCCATCACCTCGGCCAGTGGAGACTCACCCAAGTCAACTGCAAAAGTGCAAGGAAAATATGTCATTACAAGTCTTGCACGAACATACGGACCAAAGAAACGACAGTCTGTGCTCTACGCAGGATTGTGCAAATCTGGCTATTTTATGCCGGAGATCCCCCCCACAAGCGTAAAACTCAAAGTTTACGATATACCCCAATTTTCGGTAGCCAGAGCTTTTACGCTCAGAACTACGAAAATGCGGAGCCTTTATGCTGGCACATTAGAAATGTGGGCGTAAAAGATGAAAATGTCTCCGTGCATCATCTTCCCCAAAAGAGGCTATCAGCACAGAAGACGACCTAGCGCGGTCACGTTCAACGTGTGCGAAGGATTTTTCATCGTGTTGTCACCCCGAAGGCTCTACCTCTAAGACCGGGTGCACTGCTCGTCGGCGGGACACCTCGTTCGGAAGGAAGTTCGCGTTGACCGACCGAAGACTCCCTCGCTGGGACAGAAGAATGAGAAGAGGAACCTATACTCTTTCCCTTAGCAGAAGGGGTTTGTTTCGACGCCATTTTTGAAGACTCGAAGTGCTCGGAGAGGGAACGGAGAAAAACTCGAACAGTCGAAAACTCTCTTTCGCAGAAGACGGATAAAAAGTTTTTTTCTCAGAAAACTTGGAATATATATAGAGTTTGGGCTGACTCCTCGAATCCTCAAACGGACACCTCGAGACCCTAACCAAATCGTGCAAATTAAATGATGGGTTATGATTGGATGCTACGTCACCCCACTAACCTTGAAAGACGGACAGTCAGCAAATTCAAAAAGTTTTTCGTGCAAGACGGTTCAGCAGGTCCTACGCTAAAGGAGCTTTCTACGCTCGACGGCAACAGATCTACGATTTTTACGCTCGCAAGCTGCAAGTCTATGGTTCTACGCCCGGATGCCTTTGTGCTCGGTAGCTTTTACGCTTGAGAGGCCACGAATCTACGTCTTTACGCTCAGCAGATACCAAAATCGATGATCTCACGCTCGGTGGCGCTCAGTTTACGCTCAGAAGCAACAGATCCGCAAACTTCACGCTTGGAAAATTTTTCTTTTCAGGAGCTACAGATATACAGTTCTACGCTAAAGGAGCTTTCTACGCTCGACGGCTACGAATCTACAACTTTACGTTCGACAGCTACAAGTCAGGTTTTTCGCCCGGATGCCTTTGTGCTCAGTAGCTTTTATGCTCGAGAGGCCACAAACCCATAACTTCACGCACAGGAACTATAAGTCTACGATTTCACGCTCGATGGTGTTCTACGCTCACAAGCTACAGATATACAGTTCTACGCTAAAGGAGCTTTCTACGCTCGAGAGGCCACAGATCTACAACTTTACGTTCGACAGCTACAAGTCAGGTTTTTTGCCCGGATGCCTTTGTGCTCAGTAGCTTTTATGCTCGAGAGGCCACAAACCCATGACTTCACGCACAGGAACTACAAGTCTATAATCCCACGCTCGACAGTATTTTATGCTCAGAAGCAGCCAACTGAAGATTTTACGCTCCACGACTTTCCGTATATTCGAACAGTCGCCAAAGCGGTCAATTGCCAGGAGTTCACACAGAAGATAATCCTCCTTGGCCTCAACATATCCCAAGTACCCGAAGTATACAAGAGTTCAAACATTGAGAAATTACTCTTCTCGGGTCAATTGGAGGTTCATCCAGACTCCAGTCTGAATATCTCGCCTATCAAGATGGCAAATGCAGTTTTGACAGCCATTCCTCGACCCTGTTCCAAGGGATTTTCGAGAAGTCACTCTTGAAGACGAAGACTGAACAAAAATTCTGTTCATCAGAAGTTTAGAGCTCTACGCGGTTCGCCAGTCCTAGCAACATGACAGTTCTAAAATATTCAAAATGCTCTACAGCGTTCTATAGACTATTCGCTATGCGTAAAGGACAGGACCTAACACTCTTTCTACAAGAGTCGGCGTACAGATTCAGACGTGTTGAAGCTACACATATTCAGACTTCACAGCAACGTATGGCAAGATGATCATATGAAGAAGCAGGACGATTTTATTAAAGATCAAAATCATGATTACATATGAGGAAAATCCAATCTACAAGGTTTTTTTTTTCATTCTCATGATTACATCTGAGGGAAACTCCGTCTACAAAGGAGATACCCCCTCGTCATCTGAAGATCGCACCAGAAGCTGTTCTGGTAGGCTCTCGCTGGGCGTCAATTCTTCATCCATCTTCTCCTACAGTCAGTCGGTTACCGCAAACTGACTGACGTATTGGTCGACGGCGGAAGGATACAGAACCGGGCCTAGGCCCATTCTGTCAACAGGAGGAAAAGCAGAGTAAATCTGCTTTCTTACATCCGACCCCCCAGAGGACATCGAGAAAAGGCACAGCTTGCCAGCCGCCGTGGTCAAATACGACCCTTCCTCTCTCCCGGAGCGCAGCCATACGAAGTTGCTGATTATCCCGAGCAAGGGAGGCTAAGATATCCTTCCATGATCCATCGTTGCAGTGGACACTTGCTCGAAGATGCCGTCTTTTTTGGCTCCTTACACGCTGGAAGAACATGATCTCCTTCTTCCTCAAATCGACTCGACGAACTCCGGGGATCATCTCTGCGTGGTGATGAAAGTGTGGGAGAACAGGCTAACTCCCCCAGCCTTTTTATAGGCAAAAGAGATCACAGCGGTCCCCAATAAATCTGCCATAAAGTCTGCACCGACCGTTTCAACGCTCCATTCAGAAACATTTCGAGTTACGAGGGGCCGTTCATGCTTCATTTAAAGCGTTTCAAATTTCGAAGAATTTAAAAGCTTTGAAGGGGGTCTTGTAGAAGCATAAAAAATACGCTGAGAAGAGCTACGCAGCCTCTTGATACAGAGCAGCGTAAACGGAGGCCTTCAGAGCCCTCAAGCGTGCAACAAAGCTTTTTCCGCTAAAATACAGCGTGAAGAATAAAGCTCACAAGACCATCCGCGTAAGTGTAGTACGTCCAGGCCGCTCCAGCGTAAAAAGAGTTCTTTATCGCCTCCATGGCGTAAAACTCATCCGCTCTCGAAGCAGCGTTATAGCGTACGAGGAATGCTTCGTCTTCCCCGAAATGAACCTGTCAAGTCACGCAGTAAATCTGACCTCTGACTCCTGACAAAAAGTGATGCACGGCTACCCAGAAGACGGCTGGAAACGATGGCAGACCTCTCGGGACGCGCCCCACAGTATGATGGCGAATCTCTGCATTTAATGTAGAGGATTTGGTTAAAGCATCACCAAACCGTCGTTTACTAGAGTCCCCTCAGCATAAACCGCTCTTTTGCGTACAAGGGAATGCGCTGTCCTGGTTTACACAGGCAAACATGAGCTGTTTTACGCTCTGCAGCAGACAAACCGTCTGCTACGTCAAAAGCTGCACTTCGTGCGGGATTCAAGGCACGTCTCTACGTCTAATTGCACAGAGCGATGACAGTTTCTCTCAAGGCATGTCTTTGCGACGGGTGCACAGAAGGGCTGCAGACCTTCAAAACACGCCTCCGCATTTAATGCATAAGATGATGGCAAATCTCTGCAAGATATTTGATGATATCTTTAAAAAGCCATAATTTTGGCTAAGGCGTCCACATCAGCACGGTACGCAGCGGCTTCTACGCCCATTCAGGATCTGTGCTCACGCGGCTTCTACGCCCATCCGGCTCCAATGCCCTCTCGGCCTCTAGGACCACTCGGCTTCTACGCCCATCCGGCTCCAACGCCCTTCCGGCCTCTAGGACCACTCGGCTTCTACGCCCATCCGGCTCCAACGCCCTCTCGCCTCTAGGACCACTCGGCTTCCATGCCCACTCGGCTTCTACGCCCATCCGGCTCCAATGCCCTCTCGGCCTCTAGGACCACTCGGCTTCTACGCCCATCCGGCTCCAACGCCCTCTCGGCCTCTAGGACCACTCGACTTCCATGCCTACTCGGCTTCCATGCCTGTTCGGCTTCTATGCTTGCTCGGCTTCTATGCCCATTCGGCTTCTATGCCTACTTGGCTTCTATGCCATGGTGACGGATATTTGGCTTCTACGCCAACCTCTTCTACACAATGGATACCTACCTACGTGGCTTTTACGCCATGATCTTAGTAGCAACTATACGCGTTGTGTCCCCTTAGTTGGACCCGTGTCACCCGCTCATTCAAAAGATCATCTATACGTAGGCACTGGTTACATTAACCGTTGTGTAAAAGGGTGCTGTACTTTCCATTCCTCGATTGCTACACCAACGGAGTGGTCACTGTCACCAAAACTCTATAAATAGAGACCCCTATCAATGGGGAAGAAGGTCAGAAAAATTGGTCAAGAATACCAATATCAGATCCAAGGTCCAAAAATTGGAAGATCGAACAAGGTCGACAATTCGGAAGATCGAACCAGAAGGAGAAGAGAGAGAGAGAGAGCCCGGAGCTCAGGCAAAGAGTGGGGATCGACGACTTCGGCATCGCGCATCCACCCTCCCCTGCAACCTTCGAAGCTGCTACCTGTCTTCCACGACACTTCTTCAAACATCGCATGGTCCAAGGGCTAAAGTGATCGACCGCAGATCAGACACCTATAGCAATATCTATCCAGATTAAATAAATTGTACTCCCACATCCTCGTATAGGATTACAATGTACAAGTTTGTTCATAAACAAAAGAAGGCGGGTTTCACATAAACCCCCTATTGAATATATTTCTATTCTTTCATTTAAATACCACGAATACCTGCTTCTATCGTCTCTGACCGTGACGGACGTTTCTTATCTCGTTTCTGGACTAGCCTACAGTCTGCTTTGGGAACCAAGATACAGTTCAGTACCGCATACCACCCCCAGACTGATGGCCAAACAGAGAGGACAAATCAGATACTTGAAGATATGTTACGGCTGTGTGCGATCGATTTAAAGACTAGTTGGGACACACACCTTCCGTTGGCGGAGTTTGCGTACAACAACAGCTACCAATCGAGCATCCATATGGCACCGTACGAAGCACTCTATGGGCACAAGTGTCGATCTCCAATCTGTTGGGACGAAGTCGGCGAGCGGCAGGTACTCGGGCCAGAGCTGGTGGAGCAGGCAGTCGAGAAAGTTCGCTTGATTCGGGAAAGACTCCCAACTGCGCAGAGCCGATAGAAAAGTTATGTCGATACTCATCGTAGGCCCTTGGAGTTCATGGTCGGCGATTATGTCTTCTTGAAAGTGACGCCGATGCGTAGAGTGATGCGTTTCGGCGTGAAGGGCAAACTGAGTCCCAGGTTTGTCGGCCCTTTTGAGATACTAGAACGGGTGGCAGCTGTGGCATACCGGATTGCACTACCTCCCGCCTTGGCTGGAGTACACGACGTATTCCATGTTTTTCAACTCCGAAAGTATGTGCATGACCCTAGTCATGTGGTTAGCTTCGAACAATTGGAATTGCGCACGGATTTGTCATACTCACAGGAGCCAGCGCAGATCCTCGATCGTAAGGAAAAAGTACTTCGCAACCGTACGATATCCTTGGTTCGCGTGCTGTGGCGGAACCATACAGTTGGAGAATTAACCTGGGAAGTCGAATCGGAGATGAAGGAGAAGTATCCTTTGTTGTTCATTGAGTCGGAGGTAGGGCCTTGTTCTTAAGTTTTAGGGCAAAACTTTTTCTTAGTGGTATATTATGTAGTACCCCAAATCCTGATCCGACCGGGACGAGCACTATGTAATTGGGCTTGTGGCTAGTCCGTCTGAGTCGTAACTTAGATCTCGGCATCTTCTTGCCACGGACGAAATGCGATGATCCTTTCCAACTCATGAAAAGGCCTCTATTGAAACGAGTCCAATAGTTTTTGTGTTTTGGTTGCTTGGTTTTCTTGATTGCCGCTTTGAGATTTTGATTTGGTGTTTCTTTCGATTTGCTTGGTTTTCGCTGCTGGTTTTATCGTTTGGAGCTTGGATTTTGGGGAGTTCGGCAAGGAAGGATAGGCAAGATTTTTTAACTCGGTGCTTGTGCTATTTCAGGTCTGCGTAACTGACGTTTGATCGTTGCTAAGCGGGATTCCTAGTTTAAGCCTCTTTTTCCTTAACCAGTGAGTGGTTTGGTCCCTTCTTTCCTACTTCTTCATGCCAACATCTCTAAGTTTCAATCGTTCACTCGATGATGCCCGGTTGGACGCCTAGGAAATCCTTAGCCACAGGCATGCCAGCCACTAAGAAAGAAACATGGGATTTGTAGACTAAATTATCATATGCTTGCACACCTTATAATTTAAGCTTGTTTATAAGAAAAATTGGTTGTTGGTGGCGGCTCGGTGCCTCGGATAGAGTTTGAACTTATAGGATAACTGAATCGGAACACCGCTTGAGAAAATATGAACTGTTGCATAAGATATATATATATGTTGCTGCTTTACTTCTCTGTTTATTTCGATGCAATTGTATGTAATATGAATTATTCATGCATTTGCATGGTCTGGGACAACTTGTGCACAACGTTTGGCATTTCCTCAAAATGGCTTTCCAGGGCACTGGAACCGTATCAATCCGGAGGGAAATATTTGATTCGTGCTTGTCACGATGCATAGCGGGACCTCCATCAGGGCTTGCTACCCGGGCTGATAGGGAGCACCGCTAATGCTTGAAATATGTCCCTAAGGTGTCGATCACACCAATGACCGCATAGAATAGAACGCATGCTAACTTATTGTCTTGTACAGATGGTAAGTATACTTGTGTTTCGTTTCAGGGAAGGCGTGCATCGATTGAGTAAGCAATCGGTGTACTGGTTGGATTCGATACTATATTCATTCCTATCAAAATATGCAACTGATATAAATTGATTTCACTTGCTTCCTTATAGAAGCTATCTTAATGCATGCTCGCCCCTAACAAGCTAGTGTCGATTTAGTCGAGTGGGTTTATCCCACTCACCAGTACAAGTTGAGTACTGACCCACGTTGTGGGCAACTATTGCAGGCACTCAGTCGGTGCAACGCTAGAGCATAGCGAGGAGGCGTTAGGAGCACCTCTATTTTGAAGTATAGCAGGAGTCAGTTCATTTTGGAGGCAGGGACTTCAATCTATACAAGGGCGTAATATACAAACGACGTGGACTATCTGACAGAGCATGCCCTGCATTTTGAGTTATCTTTTGTAATGCAATTCAAATAGCCGAGAAGGCGCATCAATGTAAACTCTATGTAAATTACTCTGAAATATTCAATGAAAAAGCATGTTTCTTTCGCATTTGTGTTCAAATCTCTGTGAATGTGTTTTATATATTGTGTTTCAAAATGGGTTTCTAAAACTGCAAGTTCTTGCCTTGTGCGAGCGCAACTCCAGGCTCGCACGGCATCACGCCCCTAGCTAGGACGAATGACCCTTTCGGGATCGGGGTGTGACATACAACTTCACGCTCAACAGCTACAAATCTATGATCTCACGCTCGATGGCTTTCTACGCTCAGAGGCTACAAATTTATGATTGCACGCTCTACGACTTTCTGCACATCTGAAAAATATGCGGGATAGAGTACAGTACATCTGAACAATTCTCAAGGCGGTCAATTGCAAGGGTTCACACAGAAGATACCCTTCTTGACCTCAAAATATCCCAAGTACCCAAAGCATACAGAATTTAACATTGAAAATTACTCTTCTTCATGGGTCGATTCGAAGTTCATCCAAAATCCAGTCTGAATATTTCATCAACAGTTCAAGATGGCAACTCAGTTTTGACAGCCATTTCTCACCCTGTTCCAAGGGAGTTTCGAGAAATCATTCTTGAAGACGATGACCTGAACAAAAATTCTTCTCATCAGAAGTGACAGTTCAGAGATTTACGCGGTTCCTCATTCCTAGCAGCAGGACAGTTCGAGTACTCGACTTAAATGCTAAATCGGCCTTTTGCGCATCCTTAGTTATGCGTAAAAGACAGGACATGACCTAGCACTCTTTCTAAATAGAGTCGGCGTAAAGTTACCAGACGTGTCGAAGCTACACATATTCAGACTTCACAGCAAAGTATATGGCAAGATATGATCATATGCACAGAAGAAAACGATTTTATTAAAATTAAAGTCATGATTACATATAAGGGAAATCCAGTCTACAAGGGTTTTTCTTCATTTTCATGATTACATGAGGGAAATCCCATCTACAAAAGACTCCCTCATCATCGTCTGAAGATTGCGCCCATAATCTGTTCTGTCAGGTTCTCGCATGGGCAGAATTCTTTATCCATCTTCTCCAGCAGCCAGTCGGTGACCGCAAACCGGCTGACATATGATCAATGGCGGGAGGATACAGAAATGGGCCTATACCCATCCTCCAATACAGGATAGCCAGGGTAAATCTGCTTACCTGCGTCCAGCGCCATGACAGATTGAGTTAAGATATTTCATCCAACTCAATACTGGAGGACAGAGCCAGTTTGTCGGCCCTCGTCCTCGGATAACGGGAGAAGGCACCGCTTGCAAGCTGCATGGTCAAATAAGACCCTTCCTCTCTCCCGGAGAATCGCCATACAAAGTTGTTGATCATCCCGAGCAAAGGAGGCTATGATATCCTTCCATGATCCATCGTTGCAGAGGACATTTGCTCGAAGACGCCTTCTTTTTTGGCTCCCTACATACTGGAAGAACATGGTCTTCTTCTTCCTCAAGTAGACCTGACGAACTCTGGCGATCATCTCTGTGTGGTGAATGAAATGTGGGAAGAACAGCTTAACTCCTCAGCCTTTTTATAGGCGATAGAGATCACACCGAAGCCCAAACGGTTCCCCAATAACTCCGCCATAAAGTTGGCCTCGAAAGAACGTGTCAGACTTGACCGTTTCAGAGTGTTTCAAGTTACGAGGAACGCTTCATGCTTCATTCAAAGCGTTTCAAATTACGAGGAATTTAAAAGCTTTGAAGGGGGTCTTGTAGAAGCATAAAAAATACGCTGGATAGCTCTACGCAGCAGGTTCATGCAGGCCAGCATAAACAGAGGACCTCAGAGTCATCAGCATGCAAACAGAGCTTTCCCACTGAGCACAGTATAAAATATAAGCTCAAGGACCATCCGCGTAAAGCGGTATGGCCAAGCCGCTTCAGCGTAAAAAGGGTGCTACATCGCCTCTATGTCGTAAAACTTATCTACTTTTAATGCAGCATTGAAGTGTACGAGGAACACTTCATATTCTTCGAAGTGAACCTGTCAGATCATGCAATGAACCTGACGTCTGGACTCCTGACAAAGAGTACTGTACGACTACCCAGACGACAGCTATAATGATGGCACCATACAGCAACCCATGCTGTCATTTACTACCATTTCCTTGGCGTAAACTGCTTTCACGCATACAAGGAAATACGTTGCCTTGTTTTACACAAGCAGATATGAGCTTCTTACTCTCCGCAGAAGACAAACAGGCTGCCACATCAAAAGTTGTTCTTCATACAGGGCTCGAGGCACGTCTCTGCACTTAATGCACAGAGTGATTACAGAGCTTGAGGCACGTCTCTACATTTAGATACGCAGAATCATGGCAGACCTTCAAACATGTCTCTGGATTTAATGTACAGGATAGTGGTGGATCTCCACATTTAATGCAGAAGATTTGATTAAATGTCACCGAACCGTCGTTTAGTGACATGCCCTTCGCGTAAGCCGCTTTTACGCATACAAGAGAATATGCTGTCTAGTTTTACACAGGCAGACATGAGCTTCTTATGCTCCACAGAAGACAAACAACTGCCACGTCAAAAGTTGCTCTTCATACAGATCCTGAGACACGTCTCTGCATTTAATAAGCAGAATGATAGTAAATCTTCGGGGCGGCAGATCTTCGTGGCACGTCTCTGCATTTAAGGCGCAGGATGGGGGCAGATCTCTGCATTTAATGCAAGAGATTTGATTATATCTCCAAAAGCCATAATTTTGGCTAAAACGTCCACATCCGCTCGGCTTCTACGCCCACTCGTCTTCTATGCCTATTCGACTTCTATGCCCGCTCGGCTTCTACGCCTAATTGGCTTCTATGCCCGCTCGGCTTCTATGCCAATTCGGCTTCTATGCCCGCTCGACTTCTACGCCTATTCGGCTTCTACGCCCACTCGGCTTCTATGCCTAGTTGGCTTCTACGCCATGGTAATAGTTACTGGCTTCTACGCCCCCTCGGCCTCTATGACCACTCGGCCTTTGTGAACACTCGGCTTCTACGCGTACTCAGCTTCTACTCCTATTTCAGCTTCTATGCCTACTTGGCTTCTACGCCATGGTGACAAGTTATTGGCTTCTACGCCATCCTCTTCTACACAAAGGAAACTACCTACGTGGCTTCTACGCCGTGATCTCCTCAGCATTTATACTCGTTGTCCCTTAGTTGGACACGCATCACATGCTCATTCAAAAGATCATCTATACGCATGCTTTGGTTATTGTAACTATTGGATAAAAGGGTGTTGTACTTTCCACTACTCGGTTTCTACACCGACTGAGTGGTCATTGTCACTAAAACTCTATAAATAGAGACCTCTATCAATAGAGGACAAGGTCAAAAAATTGAAGATCAAAGGATCGAAGATTGGTCAAGGAATCCAGTATCAGATCCAAGGTCGACAATCGGGAGGAGAGAAAAGAGAGAGAGAGAGAGAAGAATCCAGAGCTCAGGCAAAGAGAAGTGATGGATGACTTTGGCATCGGGCATCCGCTCTATTCAGCAACCTTCGAAGCTGCTTCCTGTCTTCCATGGCATTTCTTCATCATCGTGTGGTCCAAGGGACAAAGTGATCGACCGCAGATCAGACTCCTATAGCAATATTTTTTACCCAGATTAAATAAATTATACTTCGCATCCTCGTATAGGATTAAATTGTACAATCTTGTTTGTAAACCCAAGAAAGGGCAGGTTTCGTATAAACCTTGTTCCCCTATAAACATTCTTCCATTTATCATCTTCAACAAACAACAATAGTACCCGACATTGCATCTTCGGATTGCATTCACCGTAACACTTTATGGCCCGTGGTACATTTGGTGTTTGGGACAAGACTGGGCTTGCTCCCTGCCATGGTGTGCCGGATACAAGCTGGCCTGAGGGCTATGACTGATGGGCTGCTTGCCGACGACACACGACGTGAAAGCTTCCCCAGGGTGGAATTACCATACCTGTATCTGATGGGATGGTTAATTCTCCATAACCCCAAGGTGATGTCTCCCGGCTCCGTTAGTAGTTCAGAGAATAATTTCTTGTTGAATTACAAGAATTCCACCTGGAATGTGATTGAATTTTGCTCACAGCTGGAAGATTTTCTGCACCGTCTCCACTATACATCTTAATCAACAGGGGACGCGACTTCAGGATTTAGGTGAAGGGCAGATCGTTCTTTCTCCTGAAGCTTTTCATTGGTTGGGCTACATTAGACCTTCCCATTTGTTGTACAGAAGTGAAGACCATTGCTTCTTGGAGCCCTATCTGCCTAGTTGGTTTGCTAGGCAGTTCGGGTATGACCAGTTGCACGTGGGAAACGCTATCACCAACTTCAAGTCCAGAGGTGGACTTATCGACGGAGCGAGAGGATGGCGATACTTCATAATGGGTTGTATTGGAGCGGTCTTTACTATACCAGCGACTTCTCTCTATGGAGTTGCGCATCCTCCATTCGTACGTCCAGTTTTATGTGGCCGTCAATACCTTCCATCGCGATTTTGACATGCGTGGAAGTTTTAGGATGACTTCTTCTAAGTCCGCGAGAAGAGTGGAAATCCCAACAGTTTTATTAGACGAGGGTGAAGACTCTGTCAATCCAGATGAGCCTTTGCTGACAGTACCAAGAGGTGAAATACTTTCGCCTGTAGAGCCTCTGGTTATCTCTGGATAGCAAAGGGCCCCTGCTCTGAAGGAGGCTTCCCCTCGCAAGAAGAAGAAGGTTGTTGGTGGTTCTCTTAGGATCTCCGGCCATGAGGCTCCTAGTAGTGAGCCTGCTATTTCCCCTGTTGGGGATGATCTTTTGATTAGAGGTCTCTCGCCTATTAGAGAGGGAACCTCTTCAGTTCCGGCTGTCAGTACTGAAGAATCTTTGCTCGAGGCTGCTGTTGCTTCTACCGCTTCAGGTAGTGGTACGAGATCGCCTTCGGGGTCGAGCAAAACAAGGTTGCATATACCTTTATCCAGACCAGCAACGAGAGAAACCCCTGCCGTGTCTGTAAGTATACCCAATGAGATTCCAGTCGATGAGCCTCGGTTGGATCTTGATGAAGATCTAGAAGAATACCTGCCAATGTCAGTTGACACACCCTCTTCTCCAGGTATGACAGCTCGCTTAACATCATTAAGAAATGATTTAGCTGTACTGGCTGCCGACGCGACATATATACCATCGGCCATGGGTAAATGTCGTCTTTTTGCCTCTTTTAGAAAAATTAACATCATGTTGATATTAACTTTCTCTTGTCTTCTTTTCAGGGGAAGACATCTATGGGGAGAGTAGTATTGACACACCTTTTGGCTCTGTTTCAGCTCCTGTTGATGACATGGAGGTGCCCGACTTCGAAGAGGAAAAACTTTCGGGTGCCGGCTCGCCTGAAATGGTTCCGATATCTCAAGAGGAGGATGAGCCTGTCATTACGATAATCCCTCCTTTGAGTATGCCAGCGACTTCAGTCGTTGCCGTTGCCTCTACCTTTGTTGCGCCCTCTACTGAAGCGACGACTGTGACGACACCCTCTGCAGTTGTTGTTGGAAGGGAATTCTCTGAGATTGCAGCCACTCCCAGCACCCATTCGAATTTCGTCATGTTGGTTGAGCAATTTTTGAGCATTTTCTACGCCACTTTGAAAACACTGATATCGATGGTGCTGGAGAAGAATCTAAGCTTCGAGGCTCTAAAGACGTCTTCCAACTTTAGTATAGCGCAGATTAGATACTTTAATGATAATGACAGAGCTGATGCGCTGGAGCAAATAGTTAATGGTTTGGAATAACCCATTAACGATTATTTGCAGCTATCTCGAGGCAGCATTGACGGTCTCGTTCAAGCTAGGTATGACTCCTTAACTGCAGAGTTTGCTGGGCAAATAGAATCTATAAACAAATCCGTCCAGGAACAGCAGCAGGAGATGGATCGAGAACGTGCCAAATTGGAGTATGTTATTCCCCAGTTGACTCAGTTCGAAGCCGAATATGAGAAAGGGACAGCGAGGGTAAGCAGATTGAAAGATGAACTCACTCGGGCAGAGGAGAAGGCTCTCTCTTTGTCGGCGTCCCGAGATATGCTGAAGAATCGAATAGAAACTGCTCAGCAGAACCTGGCACATGTGGGTGTCATCCACGCAGGTTTTGTACATGCTCGGTCCGAGCTATCTACTTTGAACAATGAAGCGGCAAGGTTGGAGCGGGCTTATGCCAACATTTTGAACTCCAGGGATGAGAGAATGGTTACTCTGGCGCAGCAGATCCGTGATTTGACTGCTCCTCCCAAATGATGTACCTTTTGCTTTCATATGTAATTTTTGCTCTTTCTGGGAATAATAAAGAGGCTTTATCTGACTTTGTGGACCCATCATTTTGGAATATAAATGATAGGGTAGGGTAAAAGTGATATTAGAGGTAATATAGACGTGATATACTTTCGGTAAGCTTCAGCCGGACATATCTATTCAGAGGTTATATGGACATGATAGAATATGATCCAACTAAAATTTGTACACAAAACACTATCAGAGGTAATATGGACGTGATAGGTCTTGAGGTTCCAAATTAGTTAAACATATCTATTCAGAGGTTATATGGACATGATAGAATATGATCCAACTAAATTCGTTTTAGAAGTAGTATTGTCAGAATGAGATCTTCACCATACTCCGTTTGAGCAAAGAAGATTAAGCGTAGTACCTCTTCAGGAATTTGCCGTTGATAAGAGCCATTAACAAGTCTCTATTAGGCTTGGCTAATCTGTAAGCACCGTTTGAGAATGTCGTCTCGATCACATAAGGGCCTTCCCATTTGGGTTGGAATTTACCCTTACTCTTGTGAGTAATAATCATTGGACTTCTCACAGCTAAAACTAGCTCGTCAACTTTGAACACTCTTTCCTTCACTTTCTGATTAAAAGTTTTGGAAATGCGTGCCTGGTAGAACGCGATGCGCTGTTGAGCCTGAAGGCGTTTCTCGTCTAATCCTTCTAGCTCTTGAAGCCGTAGTAGATTATTCTTTTCTTGAGTTAACTTATTAGCCACTGCTATTCTGAGTGACAGAATTTGGATTTCGATGGGAAGAACTGCTTTACTTCCGTAGACCAATGAGAATGGGGTACAACCCGTCGGTGCTCGAACCGTTGTGCGGTATGCCCAGAGGCATTCTCCGAGCTTCTCGTTCCAATCTCTTTTGTTCGAAGAAACGAACTTTTTCAAGAGTTTGATAATGGTTTTGTTGAAAGCTTTCGCTAAACCATTAGCAGCAGGATTGTATGCCGTAGAGGCCATATTTTGTATCCAATTTTTATCGCAAAATCGGTGAAATGCTCGGCTGATAAATTGAGGCCCATTGTCATGAATTATCCTTCGGAGAATCCCAAAGCAATAAATGACATGATGTTTGATGAAGTTGATCACATTAGACGTCTTCACCTCAACAAGAGGGATTGCCCCTGCCCATTTGGAGAAATAATCCGTGATGGCTAATATGAACCGATGACCTCTGGAAGAAGACGGGTGAATAGGACCAATGATATCCATACCCCATGCTTCAAAATTCCAGGATGCTACTGTAGGATGTAAATGTTCAGAAGGTTGATGTATAAAATCTGCATGAACCTGGCAGGCTTTGTATTGTCTTGCATATTTTATCGCATCTGTGATCATAGTAGGCCAGTAATAGCCCATCCTTCTGATACAATCCTGTAGCTTTGGACCTGGTTGATGTGCTCCACATACGCCATCATGAGCTTCACGTATAACCCATTTTGCCTCATCGTCAGAGAGACACCGTAGTAGTAGTCCATCGTAGGTTCGACGATATAGACTCTGTGAGGAAGCGTCAAAGTAGAAGCGTAATGATCATCTTTTGACAGATACTGCTTCCTTAGGGTCTTCCGGCAAGATTCCGTATGCTACGAAATCTATAAAGGGACTTCTCCAGTCTCTCTTGGGAAGATCTGTGCTCACAGCGTAGCTGCGTTCTATGTAAAAGTTGTTTATCACACAGAATAAATCTCTGTTAAGAAGGATCACCGAGTTCTGCCTTCTTATAGGAATAGCTAAATCTGCAGCTAAACTAGCCAGGGCATAAGCTTCCAGATTTTAAGATCGAGGCACGTGCTCAAGGAAGAATCCTTTGAAAGACATGGCTATCTCGATCATTGCTTGGTAATAAGGGATGAGGTCTGGATTCCAGACTTCATATATTCCTCTGACTTGATTGACGATCAGCAGAGAATCCCCAAATGCTTCCAGATATTCGATATCCAATTCTTTAGCGATTTGGAGCCCGATGAGTAGGGCGTTATATTCTGCCACATTATTAGAGCAGGGCTCGCTGAGAGAATATGCTCGATAGATGATGAGTTTATCAGGAGTGACTAGGATAATTCCTACTCCTGAAACCACGTTTCCCCTAGCACCTGTCCTGGAGGCACCATCGAAGAATAGCTGCCATGTATTACTTTCCATTACGGAATTACATTCTGTAACTTCGTCGGGAATATCCTCGTATAATCTGGAGGTTTCCGGAATCGGATGAGAAGCTAGAAAATCAGCCAATGCTTGGCCTTTGATGGACTTCTGAGGGACGTACACCATATCATACGGTGTTAATAACATCGCCCAAGTCGCAAGTCAGGAATTAAGAACACTTGGCTTGTTCATCAATACCCGAAGAGGATTGATCCTGGAGATGATATGAATAGTCTGGCCTATGACATAATGTCGCATCTTCTGAACGGTGAATATTAAGGCCAAACATTCTTTTTCCACTGGTTTATACCGGTGTTCAGCTCTGACCATCATCCTGCTTAAATAGTAGATAGCCTGTTCGTGACCCTCATCGTTCTTCTGTGCTAGGAGAGCTCCCAAAGAATGATCCATTGCTCAAACATACAGCAAAAATGATCTTCATATGACGGAAGGCACCAGAATTGGAGGATTAGTGAGGTAGCGTTTGATATCATTAAACGCTTGCTGACAGGCTTCGTCCCATACGAAGGATACACCTTTCTTCATGAGACGAGAAAAATGCTGACATCTCCCAGAGAGGTTGGATATGAATCTCCAGATATAAGCCAGACGACCTTGAAATCCCCTGAGTTCTCTCAGATTGCGGGGTGGTCGCATTTCTAATATGGCCTTGACTTTATCAGGGTCAACCTGAATGCCTTTGGCGGTGATGACAAATCCTAGGAATTTGCCACTAGATACCCCTAGAAAGGACTTTGTAGGATTTATTTTGAGCTGATATTGGTGCATCAACTCGAACACCGTCTTCAAATCTTGGATGTGAGTACCCTTGAAGCGGCTTTTGACAGTGATATCGTCTACGTAACACTCCACTATTTTGCGTAGATGCTCATGGAATATGTTACTCATGGCTCGCTGATATGTAGCCCTGGCATTCTTTAATCCAAAGGGCATGACCGTATAGCAATATACCCCCAATGGTGTCCGGAAGGCAGTATGCTTCTCGTCTTCAGGATGTATCTTGATTTGGTTGTATCCTGAAAATCCGTCCATGAAAGACATGCGCTCAAAACCACATGTGTTGTCGATCATGACGTCTGTGATGGGAAGAGGGAATTCATCCTTGGGGCAGGCTGCGTTCAGATCTCGGAAGTCGATATAAATGCAAACTTTCCCACTTTTCTTTATGACTGGGACAACATTGGTGACCCAATCGGGATGTTGCTCTTCACGGATAGACCCGTAGGCTATCAACTTTTTGATTTTGGCTTCAATGACGTCCATCATATCCAGGCGGAACCGGCGTTGGTGCTGATTCACAGGTTTTGAATTGGGAAGTATGTTGAGCTTATGAGTAGCAACCTTTGGATCAAGACCTGGCATATCCTTATAATTCCATGCAAAGATGTCGATATATTTTTTATCAGCTGGATCATCTCTTCTCTTTCTGTTGGGAAAAGATTATTACTGATAAATATCGGCTTTGGTGTCATTTCATCTCCAATATCGATTTGGATAGCTTTATCTTCAGTGGGCGGTTCTCTCTGCTCAAATTGGAGTTCCCATTGCGTATCCATTTGCTGAGCCCAAGAGTCATTCTCAAACGGTTCAGATTCCTGTTCGTCTGCTTCGAAAGAATCTGTCAATACCGTGTTTACTGATAGTACTTGTTCGATATCCTCAGATGAGGTGGAGGACGACGAGCTATCAGGAGACGAGGAAAAGATATCGTCATTTGACTCAGAAGTTGCAAGAGAGGTGGTATACCCTAACCCAAAATGAGTTCGTTGACAGTAGGGATCACCGTGCATTGGCATTCGCCTCCCTTTCCTGTAGTTGAGACCTGGTTTCAGCTTCAAGTCATAACCCACACTTTGCATAATCTTCAAAGCTTGCAGGCTGTATCTGTGAACTTGTATTTTACCAGCATCGTCATCGGGAGAATCTTCTTGCATAGTCGGTTTATTGCGCATGCGACCGAAGACTATCGAACGCTGACTGCTGCGAGTAGGCGGGACAATAAAGATAGAATCCTCATGTGGCCCATATGTCATGATGACAGTAGATGGTGACGCTACTTATGTAAACCCCCTCGATTTATTCTGTAGATAGTTAGGGTGGATTTGGAAAATTTTGGTTTTTGGTAGCAGATGTCGAGGTTTAGAGTGGAGATAATTTTATTTGGTATTTAATTCATTTAATTAAGATCCTTGGCGCGCCCTATCATTGCTAAATTAATCGGAGCTCAATATTAGCCCATAAATTCTATCGGGCTATTGTACTTTTGACTTGACTCGCCAAATTAGGCACTGGACTTTTCCGTCACTTAAAATCAGTTTTCATTGTGCTCTAAATTAATTGCGCAACTTTCTGAAAATCGTAACCCATATTTAATTCCGTGTCGGACACCTGTGTCGTTACCCTAAAGTTTGAGATACCAACTTAACTCGTTGAACCGGACCAACTAAAGGGTCCAAGACTGACTCCAAGCCCCCACCATTTTTGACCTTTGCGTCATTTCCGGATTTTGACCCCAAGTGCCCCCATTTAATTTAAAATTGCGGGACACTTTATTTCTATTTAATCAGGGATACCCATTTTTTCCTAATCCTATTTTTAATCCTTAATTAATCCCAATGCCATTTAATTAAACCCATGCCTAACGCACAACACCCTCTCACCAAGAAAATTACTAAACACAATTTTCTCCACAATTTTTGTGTCATTTTATGTGTTCATACAATTTCCCGAATTTAGGGGGCTAAGTTGTAATTTAGGGATTTTAGGTGCCCTCACCCTATTGGCCATGAACAATGGAGAGGTCACAAAATGGGGTCCTAATTTCACCCATCCACTCACCACCCTTCATGAAGAAATCATTTTCTTCATGACAAATCTCCACCCTCCATTTTGAATAGGATCATCACCACCCTCCATCCATTTCACAATCCCCAATAAAACATCACCTCACCCCACCCTCATAACACACCATCGGCCCTAATCCCAAGGAAAACTCCCCCCTCTTTCTCTCTCCTCCTCCAAAATTCCTTCATGCAAGCTTCTTCTTCCTCCATTCTTATTTTTCTTCTTCCTTTACTTCTTATCTCTTCTTCTCGCTGAAGAAGGCTCCCCACTCCGGCCGACTTCACCGACCCTCACCCGACTCCAGTGCATCTACCCCCACTCCGGCCGACTTCACCGACCCTCGCCCACTCCGGTGCACAGCTACCCCCTGCGCGACCTGACCAGCAGCCCCGTCGGCCACTTTGTATCCCCCGTGCCGGACTGTGCTCCCCCCGACCGACCAGAGACGGAGCAGTCCCCGCGCCGGACTGTGCTCCCCCCGACCGACCAAAGGCTGAGCATTCTCCGCCGACCGGACTGTGCTCCTCCCCGTCCGACTTTCTCATCTTCTTCTTCATCACCACCACCTTTACTATTACACCATCACCATTATCACCACCACCACCAGCTTACACTACCACCACCATCACCACCACCCTTACCTCTTCACCACCACCCCGGCCACCTTCTCCGGCCGTACCCGGCATTGTCGTCATCAAGGTCGACAATCCCCCTATCTTTATTTAATTTCCAGATTTGTTATGGTTTTAAATAGGATGATGTTTATATATGTGAAATGCTAGCTAGGGTTTTGGGTTATATATGTAGATATGTATGGTTAGTGTAATGTGGTAATTGAAATATGTGATTGAGATATATATAGGTTGAGGTTAATGGTGATTAAATGTGAATATGGATTGAGGTTATGTTAATAAGGTTTAATATGTTTTAGAGTTTATGTAGTGTAGTGTAGTGTTTCTTTGATCTATATGTGTAGGTATGTTGATTAGGGTTGTAGGTATGTTGATTAGGGTTATTATATGTGGTTGGTTAGGGTTCTTTTTTTTTAACACATTATATATGTAAGAATGAGGATCCTTGATACTTATGGTTGTGTGCAGTAGTTAGGGTTTAGAAGCACGGGTTGATGATTTATACTTGTGTGTTTAATTGGGAAGAGAAGCATTACTTATACAGCATATATGGTGATTGGTAACAACGATATTAAATATGGAACTTAAAATCATAAACTGTGTTTTGAGTATGGTTTGATGATGTGGTACAAATGACTAGGTGAATTGACGTATCATACCGATAGTCAACTGTGGTCAACCCCCTAATGACTTATCCCTGTGAGTCGTAGCTAAGACTGAGTTTAGGTGTCGATGTGTGTAGCATCCCTGTCTGTCGTAAAATAGATTGTTGATTCTGGTTTGTATCTCATCTTTAGGTACTACGGGACCCGAGGACTTGGACGCGGTACCAGATCCTCGACATCAGCAGCCACACACAGGCAAGTGTACCTTGCCACCCTGTATTTTCAGTTTACAGATATTCATTGTTTCGTTATGTACTTTGTGCACGTACTTGTTGACGTTCGATACTTTGCGTCCGGATTACAACCGGGTAAAGACGTACGTTGTAACGTCTTAGAAGGATTGTTAGATGTTTCGTAGCATCTCGATATACGTACCTGAGTATATTGACACCCCAGGACACACTCATACACTATGATCGTGCCAGATTCCTGTATCCTGATACTGACATCATGACCAGAGACTGGGACGACCTTAGGGTCGCATCTGTTGAGTTAATTCTGTGTGTCGAGACTGTAGTTAGAGGTTCAGGTCAACGCACAATCGTTAACCGCTTGGAAAGGGGAAGACAGTTTCTAGACGTTTGGGCTACTCTGCACGCGCTTATATTTATGTAGTATTTTGTAGTGATTCCTGTATCTAGTATAGTTGTTCCACCCGTGTGAATCCTTGCCCGGAGCTGCGGTACGTGCCGTGTGTTTCCGTGTCCGGAGCTACGGTTTTATATTAGAAAGCCCACGCGTCGAATATTGTCTTTAAACTGTGTCACACTTGTTTGGTTATGTTAGATTACCCTGTCGTTGCACTTGTACTATCTGTTTACCTGGCATATTGTATTTCTGTACCTTGTTACGTCCCTCTGAGGACCTGGTTCCCTTCCAGGTGTAGGCTACGAGGATTACCCGGAGGAGTACGGACCGTACATCTATCCAGCAGCTGTACTCATTGTCGAGGATGAGGTCATTCCTGAGGACTTCTCCTGATCACTGGTAGTGACTCTTTCCTTGGGACGATATCATTACCTAGTTACCTACTGCCGTCCCAAGTTATCTTATTGCTTACTTTCATTCCAGTATATTTGTACTAGCTGGTTTGTTCCCGTATGACTACTCTAGTATTTATATTTGATACTTGTCTGGATATTTCCTTTCTGCACATTAGTTGTTGTATTTACTTCTATTGTGCTCTTATATTGCTGCCTGTAGATGAGATTTAGATTGAGCATACTTGTGTTATGTGATGGATTATTCATTGTACTTTATAGCTTAAGTGTACTCCGACGGGCCAATTAGATTGGAATGCCCGCCAAAGTATACTGCTGGCCATTGCCACGTGTCTCGGTTCCTTATCCATGGAACCGGGGCGTGACGAGGTTTTTGTAGTGGCCCATGCAGGTCCGATTTAAATCGTCTTGGTCACCTGACTGTGCCAAACGAGCTTGCAAATTAGGAATAGAGTTAGAAATCTCATCTGCAAAGTTTGAAACCTTCACATGATACCTCTATCTCGATATCGTTTACCAAATTGCATCTTGTTTATTTTTCTCAAACGATGATCGCAGTCATGACTTCTTTTCAGAGTTATGAATCTCCGCAGTGGACGTGTCGCGCAGCCTGGCGACGTTCCCCGAGACGCGGGATCATCCGGAGAACCAGATCTGGAGCAGGTCCTTCTACTGACTCCAGCTCCCATGGGGCAGTCATCAGGATATCTCGAGGTGCCTTCAGACGGACACCAGACTCCACATCAGGCAGGACCTGAGGATCGGAGGATCCCGAGTCAGGAGCAGCAGCAGCTACCACCTCCTCCACCATTTCCGCCCCAGATGCCCTTTATGCCATTCCCCACAGGGCAACCGATGGATGGAACCCAGATGTTCCAAATGATGTATGCGATGATGCAGGCCCAGCAGTAGGCCCAGCAGCAGGCCCAGCAGTACCAGGCTGAGACCCTGAGAGAGAGCATCGTGACGGCCTTGGGGCAGGCGTCACCACCAATATACGAGCCGACGCGAGGGTCTGTCATAGACTTCCGTCGTTTGATGCCGCAATCTTTTACGGGCATGGAGGAGCCAACAGAGGTCCACGCTTGGCTCACCAGCATTCAGCACCAGCTGGAGGCTACTGACCTCCCCCGACACCGATGGATGATGGCTGTCAGGATGCAGCTCACTGGCAACACGCATCACTGGTGGCTTTCTGAGGAGCAGCATTTGGGACTGGATCGTGCCACCTGGGAAGAGTTCTCTAGGCTCTTCCAGGAGATGTATATACCCTCTATCGCCCGAGCAGAGCTTCGGGACATATTCCAGAACCTCAGGCAGGGGAGTATGACTGTAGAGGAATACAATTCTGAGTTCCTCTGCCAGAGCAGATTTGCACCATACCTGATCCCCACTGAGGAAGCGAAGGTCGAGAAGTTTTATGAGGGCCTGAGTTATGAGACCCAGAGGCTTATCGGGTCCACAGCCCCCACCTCTTACTCCGGGGTACTGCTTGCAGCGCGACGCCAGGACCACATCAACAAGATGGAGGCTAGCCAGAAGTGCTCCTATGCATCGTCATCAGCAGTCCGAGCCCCGCAGGGAGGACATGCGAAGCGTCCTCTGGTACAGCAGCAACAACAAAAGGCAGCACCACAGCAGGGAGCAGTCATTCCCACTTGCCATTTCTGCCGCAAGAAGGGACATATATTGAGGGACTGTCGACGGAGACTGGGCGCTTGCTTGAGGTACGGATCGGACCAGCATACAGTTCGAGATTGCCCAGATCAGAGGGCTCCAGCACAGATGGTTCACCGGCCAGCCCTGCCAGCGCTGAGACCTTATCAACAGCCTCCTGGACCGAGGCCGCCTTACGTAGGAGCTGGAGCACAGCGACCACCAGTACCAGGGGGAAACCAGAGGAGGCCACCCTTGGCCCCACAGGCAGGACAGTTCCACCAGGACCGACATCAGCCGAGGGCACCGGCACCGAGACAGGGACATGCCTATGCTATGACTATAGAGGAGGCTGAGACAGCCGAAGAAGTGATCACAGGTACAATCTTAGTAGCTTCATTACCAGCATTAGTCCTATTTGATTCTGGTGCCACACACTCTTTTATAGCTGCTAGTTTTGTGGCTACCCATAGAATAGCCACCGCACCCCTTCCGAAGGTCAAGAAGATTCTTACCGGAGGTGGAATAGTACCTGTTAGCGACACTTGTAGATCATGTTCAGTAGTTGTCTGCGAGCGAGAGATGCGTGCCCGATTCTTGGGTTTCTCCATGCTGGACTATGACATTGTCCTTGGCATGGATTGGTTGAGCCAATACCACGCAACGCTTGATTGCCATCGTGGTTGTGTCATCTTTAGACCCCTAGATCACCCAGAGTTTGAGTTTCTTCGGGGAGCCCGAGAGCATAGTGTCCAACCTACCCTAGCGACACACATTGCAGAAGGTGAATCGATGTACCCTCACTTTATAGCAGAGTTTGAGGATGTGTTTCCAGAGGATCTCCCAGGACTGCCACCTGACAGAGAGATTGAGTTTACTATAGAGTTGACCCCAGGAGCCGAGCCAGTTACTTCCCCCGTTTACAGACTAGCACCGAAGGAGTTGGTTGAGCTGAAGGTCCAAGTAGATGATCTCTTAGATAAGGGTTTCATACGGGCTAGTGTATCTCCATGGGGAGCACCTATTCTATTTGTACCGAAGAAGGACGGGACGGTATGCTTGTGTATCGATTATAGGGCGCTAAATGCTGTAACGATAAAGAACAAGTATCCACTGCCGCGCATCGATAATTTGTTTGATCAACTTAGCGGTGCATGTGTATTCTCGAAGATTGATCTCAGATCCGATTATCATCAGATCAAGGTACGGAACGAGGACATCCAGAAGACGGCCTTTCGGATGAAGTATGGCCATTATGAGTTTTTAGTTATGCCGTTTGGTTTAACCAACGCGCCAGCAGTATTTATGTATTTGATGAACAATGTCTTTCACCAGTACTTGGATAAGTTTGTGGTGGTATTTATAGATGACATCTTGATATATTCCAAGAGCCAGGAGGAGCATGAGAGGCATCTCAGGATCATGTTGGAGACGCTGAGACATGAGAGGCTGTACGCCAAACTCAGCAAATGTGAGTTCTGCTTGGATAGAGTACCATTTCTGGGGCACATAATCATCGGAGATGGACTATCAGTTGACCCGGAGAAGATAGCTGCAGTAGAGATCAGGCCTACCCCTACATCAGTTACGGAGGTTAGGAGCTTCCTCGAACTTGCTGGATATTATCGGAGGTTCGTGGAAAACTTTTCGAGGATAGCTGTGCCTATGACGCGATTGACGCGTAAAGGTGAAGAGTTTATCTGGACCGACGAGTGTCAGGCAACTTTCGATGAGCTGAAGAAGCGTCTGACATCAGCACCGATTTTGACACTACCTTCAGGATCCGGAGGATTTGTAGTATACAGTGATGCGTCAGGGAGCGGATTGGGATGTGTACTGATGTAACACGGCAAAGTGATAACCTACGCATCGAGACAGCTGAGAGTTCATGAGAAGAACTATCTGACGCACGACTTGGAGCTAGCTGTAGTGATATTTGCACTAAAGCTATGGAGATATTACCTTTATGGTGAGCGTGTTGAGATTTATACAGATCATAAAAGCCTGAAGTACGTCTACACACAGAAGGAGCTCAACATGAGGCAGAGACGTTGGCTAGAGTTGATGACAGATTATGACATTGAGTTGCAGTACCACCTTGGCAAGGCGAATGTCATAGTAGATGCTTTAAGCAGGAAGCCCATGGCATACTTTTTGACGATGCAGCGACAGTTGCTAGAGGATCTCCAGGAGCTTGGGATAGAGATCGTATTGCCAGGCATGGATGGACAGATGGCCAGTCTTGAGGTTCAGTCTACTTTGATTGAGAGGATCAAGGCAGCATTGCCTACAGATGCGAGATTTCAACGTCTGAGAGAGAGAACAGAGGCCGGCACACAGACGGGACTCAGGATTCATGAAGACGGAACATTGAGGTGCGGAGATCGCCTATATGTTCTGAGTGGCGAGCTACGCCAAGAGTTGATGACCGAGGCTCATAGCTCGATTTATTCTATTTATCCCGGGGGTACAAAGATGTACCGAGACTTGAGACAGCATTTCTAGTGGCATGGAATGAAGAGGAAAATTGTAAGATTTGTGGTGAAGTGTTTAGTTTGTCAGCAAGTCAAGGCTGAACATCAGAGGACTACAGGATTATTGTAGCCACTTTCTATTCCCGAGTGGAAGTGGGAACACATTACCATGGACTTCGTCACAGAATTTCCGTAGAGCCCTAGCGGGAAGGATGCAGTTTGGGTTGTCGTAGACAGACTCACCAAGTCTGCATATTTCTTGCCCTTCAGAGTTGGGCAATCCACAGAGATACTAGCTGACATGTATATGAGGCAGATAGTACGATTACATGGAGTGCCTGTCAGCATCGTATCGGATCGTGATTCCAGATTCACGTCACATTTTTGGCGGAGTATGCAGGAGAGCCTAGGAACTCGTCTCAAGTTCAGCACTGCATATCATCTGCAGACTGATGGAAAGTCAGAGCGCACGATACAGATATTAGAGGATATGTTGAGAGCGTGCATGCTTGATTTTGGAGGATCTTGGGAGGACCACCTACACTTGGTGGAATTCTCCTACAATAACAGTTACCAGGCCAGCATACAGATGGCACCTTATGAGGCACTGTACGACAGGAAATGTAGGTCGCCAGTTTATTGGAGTGACGTGGGAGAGCATCAGATACTTGGTCCAGAGTTGGTGACACAGACAGCAGAGAAGGTCAAGCAGATTCAGAGCCACCTGCGCGCAGCACAGGACAGACAGAAATACTGGGCAGATGCGTACCGCAGACCATTGGAATTCAAGGAGGGTGACCATGTATTTATGAGGATATCGCCCACTCGTGGTACCATCAGATTCGGAGGCAGAGGCAAGTTGAGTCCGAGGTACATCGGACCTTTTGACATTTTGGAACGAGTTGGCGAAGTGGCTTACCGTCTTGCATTACCCCCATCATTAGAGGGAGTACATGACGTATTTCACGTATCGCAGCTGAGGAGATATATCGCAGACCCTAGCCACGTGCTTGATCATTCGGAGATTACAGTCGAGCCCAGTCTGTCTTACGTAGAGCAGCTAGTTGAGATCCTCGATCGCAGCGAGAAGAATTTGAGAGGGCAGACGATTCGACTGGTCAGAGTGGCATAGAAGCACCATTCACCAGGCGAGTCTACTTGGGAGCGCGAGGATTCTATTCGGCAGTGATTTCCGTACTTATTTGAGGAGCAAGGTACGAATTTACGTACGATATTTGATTACTAGTTGTTTTAAAGTTTTGTTAGATATTATCGTGCGTTACTTTTAATTTCGGGGACAAAATTTTTCTAAGTTGGGAAGAATGTAAACCCCCTCGATTTATTCTGTAGATAGTTAGGGTGGATTTGGAAAATTTTGGTTTTTGGTAGCAGATGTCGAGGTTTAGAGTGGAGATAATTTTATCTGGTATTTAATTCATTTAATTAAGACCCTTGGCGTGCCCTATCATTGCTAAATTAATCAGAGCCTAATATCAGCCCATAAATTCCATCAGGCTATTGTACTTTTGACTTGACTCGCCAAATTAGGCACTGGACTTTTCCGTCACTTAAAATCAGTTTTTATTGTGCTCTAAATTAATTGTGCAACTTTCCGAAAATCGTAACCCATATTTAATTTTGTGTCGGACACCTGTGTCGTTACTCTAAATTTTGAGATACCAACTTAACCCGTTGAGCCGGACCAACTAAAGGGTCCAAGACTGACTCTAAGCCCCCACCATTTTTGACCTTTGCGTCATTTCCAAATTTTGACCCCAAGTGCCCCCATTTAATTTAAAATCGCGAGACACTTTATTTCTATTTAATCAGGGATACCCATTTTTCCCTACTCCTATTTTTAATCCTTAATTAATCCCAATGCCATTTAATTAAACCCGTGCCTAACGCACAACACCCTCTCACCAAGAAAATTACTAAACATAATTTTCTCCACAATTTTTGTGTCATTTTATGTGTTCATGCAATTTCCCGAATTTAGGGGGCTAAGTTGCAATTTAGGGATTTTAGGTTACCTCACCCTATTGGCCATGAACAATGGAGAGGTCACAAAATGGGGTCCTAATTTCACCCATCCACTCACCACCCTTCATGAAGAAATCATTTTCTTCATGACAAATCTCCATCCTCCATTTTGAATAGGATCATCACCACCCTCCATCCATTTCACAATCCCCTATAAAATATTACCTCACACCACCCTCATAACATACCACCGGCCCTAATCCCAAGGAAAACTCCCCCTCTTTCTCTCTCCTCCTCCAAAATTCCTTCATGCAAGCTTCTTCTTCCTCCATTCTTATTTTTCTTCTTCCTTTACTTCTTCTCTCTTCTTCTCACTGAAGAAGGCTGTAAACCCCCTCGTCTAAAAATATGAATTTAATCAATTACCTTACTGAGTAGAACCCCAACCCAAACCCAAAATTTAGGTATCAGTCTACCTCAATGCGGTATGCCACGACACCGGTGTACCACTCATAAAATAGTTTCAAATGTTTTAAATACACAATGAATTATCTAGTTAAATTGTTAGTTAATTATAATTAAGACTAAGTTCACCTCAAGCAACCCTTGTGTAGCCCACCAATACTCATTCCCTTTGGACCAGCCCATCTCAAGGAGACTAGACAAGCCCAAGCCAAGATCAGCCCATAAATTCTCCATATGTATATATATATGAAGTTCCTTCTTGAAACCCTAGAAAAATCTACACCACCCTCTCCAAACCCTAGCCGACCCCTCCCATACTTCCGGCCACACCCCATCAGCCGCTGCTTCCCGACCCATCATCCGCTGCCCCGAGTTCCCCATCAGCCGCTGCCCCCGAGTTCCCCATCATCCGCTGCCCCCGAGTTCCCCATCAGCCGCTGCCCCCGAGTTCCCCATCAGCCGCTGCCCCGAGTCCCTTAGCCGCTGTTCCGAGTTTCCGCACCCCCTTCCGTCACCCCGCCGCTGTCCAAGTCGCCGCTGCCGCTGCCGTTGCGATCTGCCGCCGACTGACGCCGAAGCCACCACTAGCCGGAGAACGATCCGTCAGCGAGAAGACTCTCGTCCTGTCAAACTAGGTAAACACCCGACTCACCCTCCTTGTATTGTATCCATATAAGATTATTGTGTCGTCGTGTCAAGACTGGTAATATTGGACACAAAATCAGTTAACCCTAACTAGGTATGTGATGGCATGTTGATAGAAAAGAATTAGAATTGGTTAATAACTAACTATTTCTTAATCATAAGATCTATTATTAGAAACCTGAAATTCAACTATAAAACTTAGACATCGCCAAGTATGGTTGAATATGGAAACCAAGGACATGTTTTCATACGGAGTAGAAATAGTTTTCAACCATAAACCGATAGATATTGTCACAAGAGAAACGTTGACCAAAGACAGAACATGGGCACACCCTAGCTACGTGCACCTGTGATGCTGTAATCGGTCAGCAGTAAACCTGTAACAATATCTAGGAGCAACGCCATAATTTCTTATGTATGTTAGTGTCTGATGTTAGATTTATTATATTATATTTTGTTTAGGACCTTTGGATCAGCCAGGAGACATTGCAGGAACCAGCTTTTGGCATTCACAGCTCCCGGATACAGGCAAGATACCTTGCTATATTTACTGTCTAAATTAAATATGCATATGTTGTATTGTATTCTTGTTGTTGGTACAACTGTGCGCGTCCGAGTTGTCTCGGTTGCATTCGACGGTTATGTCGATGATTAGTATAGATGGACTTAGATCTTAGCAGACTCAACCCATTGGACGATACTCTGTGATTGTCTGAGACCTGACACCTTACACACACACTGAGATACATTCATATTGGGATGCGGGCTTGCGCACTCGACTAGCTATCGTTGCGTACATCCTACATCACGGCTAGCATGTAGTCAGGATATAATTTAGTGACTTGGCATATAGATTCATGGTATGTACGTCGAGTAGTCGACTTGCGTATCTCCATTGGGCAGGGAGGACAACTAGGAGGCGTATGGGATACACACATTGGAGCCATAGTTCGGAGGAACCCGGGTCCAATGAGTTTCCTTTTATACTGATGCCACGTTCTTCGGAGCGATATGGACGATATACTATACAGATGCCATTTTCTTCGGAGTATGGACGCTATGCCTACGCCTACTCATACGCATCAGAGTTGACCTCATATTGCATTCACTTAGATGGCTAGCACACCCTTATTGTATTTATTTTATTCAGTATTCATATATAGCATGTTGTTTTCTTGTATCTTGTTACGTCCCTCTGAGGACCTGGTACCTTTCCAGATTTAGACGAGGCTTACTACCCCACAGTATACGGCCTAGGACAGGAGACGAGATTCGCTTCAGCCGAGGAGTTGGAGGTGCAGCCGTCAGAGTTTCCGTGACCAGTTGGTAGGCCTTTAGCCTAGATGGAGGGCATCATTATCCTCTCAGCTGATGCCATAGCTATTTCTTTTATATCTCATTTCAGTACTTTATTTCGTCATAGTAGTGGGTTTGTTCCCACCAGACATTACAGGTTGTACTATGATACCTTGAGACTGGTATTTATTAACCAGCATTTTATTTAGTGTTTCTTGCTCTTTATATTGTGGATGAGATTAGTTTACCTGTTATTGACTGATATTGGACATGTTAGTATCATAGGACAGCGTAGCACTCTTCGTGGATCCATTAAATTGGGATATCCTCGAAGACGTGTCAGCTGGCTATTGCCACGTGGCCTGGTTCCATATATTTTTGGGACTGGGGCGTGACATGGTTTTAGTGGTGGCCCATGCAGGTCTACTTTTTCGCTTGTGGTATGGTAACATGCCCAGCGAGCCTGCAATAGGATAGAAATTATTAGGTCTCATCCACTTTGATTCGCCTTTGAACTTCCTTCATACTGCTTCTAAATATATGCATCCTGTTTGTTTGTTCTCGTACTCTTTTAATGAAGCTCTATCCCTTGCAGCAAGATGAATTTGTGCAGTGGACGAGGAGCACCCCGTGCCGCGGTGCCGGATAACACCACTCAAGGAGATGAGGTACCCCAAGGGCAACACCCGCTGCAGACACCACTGATACATTGGCACGAGACACCACAGGGCGATCCTACACCACCACCTGAAGGACAGACTTCCCAGACCATCCCCACGCAACATTATGAGGGCCAGACTTCAGGAGCTACACCGATGCCGCAGACTGAGAGGCCGACATCTGAGGAGACGCCTACTGCATAACCAGAGATTCCACTACCACCGCCTCCACCTTATCCGCCCCAGATGCCGCAGCTAGATGGCCAGCCACAGATGCTTCAGTTCTTCCAGGCAATGATACAAGCACAGTGGCAGCAGACAGAGACATTACGACAGAGTCTGATGGCAGTACTAGAGAGGACACCTGTCACGACACCAGCACTAGCACCAGCACCTCCACCAGCCCCGACAGGTGGCACTGTTAGATGGTTCCGACAGATGGGACCAGATACCTTCTCAGGCAATGAGACTGCAGAACAGATCTCCGATTGGATCGCCAACACGGAGATGCTATTAGAGGCCTCACAACTGCAACCAGACCTTTGGATGACCGCAGTAAGGGCCCAACTAAAAGGCAACGTCCATCACTGGTGGGATTCTATTGAGCGCAGTGTAGGTAAGAACCAGACTTGGGAACAGTTCTTAGAGTACTTCAATACGAAGTATTTTCCAGCAACAGTCAGAAATGCCCTATACTCCCAGTTCCTACATCTAGAACAGGGGAATATGACTGTTGACGCATATGACGCAGAGTTTAGCCGCCTTAGCAGATTTAGAGCCGTCCTGATACCCAATGATCTAGAGAAGGCTCAGAGATTCCACCACGGTCTCAATTTCGAGCTACAGAGATACACCACCGCACAGGCAAGGGTTTCTTATGAGGAGGTCCTAGCAGAGGCAAGGATCCAGGAGGCCATTGTCAGAAGATCTAGACGTTCCAGCACGACCACGCCAGCTAGAGTCCAGCCCGGAGCAGGAGGACCCATCCGTCGTCTTGGAGCGCAGACACAGCAGAGAGCATCACCATATCCACACCAGGAACTCCCGACTTGCCACTTCTGTGGTAAGAGAGGTCACTTCGAGAAGGACTGCCGAAAGAGACTTGGGACATGCATGATTTGTGGAGCCAGCCAGCACCTTGCCAGAGACTGCCCACAGTGCAGGGAGACAGCCCCACAGGCCGGACAGAGACCAGCAGCACCAGCCCCGAGGATACTACCCCCACCAGGAGGCCAGCGTCCACCAGCACCCGGAGGATTCCAGAGGGGACCACCCTTGCCCCCACAGCAGGCACAGTTTGATCGTGCCCGACAGCAGGCAGGAGGACAGAGACAGGGACAGGCCTTTGCCTTAGCAACCACCGAAGAGGAAACAGAAGGAGAGGCAATCACAGGTACCATTTTAGTCGCATCTCTACCTGCGACAGCATTGTTTGATTCTGGTGCTACATTGTCATTTATATCTAGTAGATTTGTAGCAATGCATAGAGTAGCGACTTCCCCCTTACCTAGGAGTTGGAAGATTCTTACCGGAGGAGGTATCGTGCCGGTTATCAGCACTATTAGAACGTGCTCGGTAGTCGTATGTGGTAGAGAGATGAGAGCGCGATTCTTGGTATTGCCTATGCCGTACTTTGATGTTGTGTTAGGTATGGATTGGTTAAGCCAGTATAACGCCATATTGAACTGCCGGAAGGGTAGCGTCACTTTTAGACCACCAGATCAACCGGAGTTCGAGTACATACGAGGGACCGTCGAACAAGGAGTAGGACAGACAGCTGGGACTTGCATGGCTATGGAGATTGCGCCCCCACCTATAGTTGCAGAATTCGAGGATGTTTCCCCGACGAATTGCCAGGCTTACCCCCAGATAGAGACGTGGAGTTCACCATTGAGCTAGTACCAGGAGCAGCACCGGTATCTTCTAATGTGTACCGATTGGCGAAGAAGGAGTTAGACGAGTTGAAGCTACAATTGGAGGAGTTTCAGAGCAAGGGATTTATCCGTCCTAGTGCATCACCATGGGGAGCACCAGTATTGTTTGTGCCTAAGAAGGATGGAACAGTACGTATGTGTATTGATTACAGAGCCCTTAATGCTTTGACTATCAAGAACAAGTACCCTCTGCCGCGGATTGACGATTTATTCGACCAGTTGACAGGAGCAGTAGTGTTCACAAAGATCGACTTAAGATCGGGTTATCATCAAGTGAAGGTGCGAAGAGAAGACATTCAAAAGACAGCATTCAGGACTCGTTATGGTCACTACGAGTTCTTAGTGATGCCTTTTGGACTGACGAATGCGCCAGCTGTATTTATGAACTTGATGAACAGAGTATTCCACCAATACTTAAACCGGTTCGTAGTAGTTTTTATCGACGACATTTTGGTGTATTCGAAGAGCCACGAGGAGCACGAAGAGCACTTGAGACTAGTGTTAGAGACACTGAGGAAAGAGAGACTTTATGCCAAGCTGAGCAAGTATGAGTTTCTCCTAGATCGTGTCGCTTTCCTTGGACACGTCATCTCAGGAAACGGTATCTCAGTAGATCCGACGAAGATTTCATCTGTAGAGACATGGCCAACCCCTACCAATGTCTCAGAGGTGAGGAGTTTCCTAGGACTTGCCGGATATTATCGGAGGTTCGTAGAGAACTTCGCAAAGATTGCAGAGCCAATGACCCGCTTGACCCGTAAGGAGCAAGAGTTCACTTGGACAGAGGAGTGTCAAAAGGCGTTCGATGAGCTGAAGAAACGCTTGACTACAGCACCTATCTTGACCATACCTTCTGGACCCGGAGGATTTGTAATCTACAGCGATGCATCCGGGAAAGGATTAGGATGCGTCTTGATGCAGCATGGAAAGGTTGTAGCTTATGCTTCTAGGCAGTTGAGGACACATGAGAAGAACTATCCCACCCATGACTTGGAACTTGCCGCGGTGATCTTTGCTTTAAAGCTTTGGAGGCATTACCTATATGGAGAAAGAGTGGAGATATTTACGGATCATAAGAGCCTAAAATATGTCTACACTCAGAAGGATCTTAATCAGAGGCAGAGACGTTGGCTCAAGGTGATGACAGACTTCGAAATTGAGCTACAGTACCACCCGGGAAAGGCCAACGTAGTAGCAGACGCATTGAGCAGAAGACCTATGGCATTCTTCTTAACTACCCAACAACATCTGTTGAGAGATCTAGAGCAGATGGGTATAGAGGTTGTCATACCCAGAGTAGACGGACAGTTGTCGAGTTTCCAATTGCAATCGACACTAGTGGAGAGAATCAAGGCTGCCTTGCCGACAGATGCCAGATTTCAGAGGCTCAGATAGAGGACAGAGGCTGGATTACAGACAGGACTGCGGATGCATGAAGACGGAATACTGAGATGCGGAGATCGTCTCTATGTTCCAAATGGAGAACTTCGGCAAGAATTGATGTCAGAGGCACATAGTTCCACCTATTCCATTCATCCAGGAGGCACGAAGATGTACAGAGATCTAAGACAGTACTACTGGTGGCACGGAATGAAGAGAGAGATAGCACGTTTTGTGGCCAAGTGCCTGGTGTGTCAGCAAGTCAAGGCCGAGCACCAGAGATCTGCAGGATTGCTTCAACCGCTTCCTATACCGGAGTGGAAATGGGAGCATATCACTATGGACTTTGTTACTGGCTTCCCGAGGAGTCCTAGTGGGCGAAATGCAGTATGGGTAATCGTGGATAGACTCACCAAGTCCGCACACTTTTTACCCTTTAGAGTGGGACAATCGACGGAGGCTTTAGCAGACATGTACATGAGGGAGATTGTGCGCCTACATGGAGTGCCAGTTAGCATTGTGTCTGACAGGGATACGAGATTTACGTCTTACTTTTGGCGGAGTATACAGGAGAGCCTTGGTACTCGCCTAAAGTTTAGCACAGCGTATCACCCCCAAACAGATGGCCAGTCGGAGCGCACCATTCAGACGTTAGAAGACATGTTGAGAGCGTGCATGCTTGACTTCGGAGGATCATGGGAGGACCACCTACATTTGGTCGAGTTTTCCTACAACAACAGCTATCAAGCGAGCATCCATATGGCTCCCTATGAAGCGTTGTATGGCAGGAAGTGTCGTTCTCCAGTATGCTGGAGTGATATAGGCGAGCGACAGATTCTCGGACCAGAGATGGTTGTTCGGACGGTAGAGAAGGTAAAGAAGATCCAAGGACACCTTCGAGCAGCACAAGACCGACAGAAGCATTGGGCGAATGCACATCGTCGACCCTTAGAGTTTCAGGTAGGAGATCACGTATTCTTACGAATCTCACCTACTCGAGGGACTATTAGATTCGGAGGCAGAGGGAAGCTGAGTCCGAGGTACATCGGACCATTCGACATCTTAGAACGCGTCGGAGAGGTTGCTTACAGATTAGCATTACCGCAGACCTTGGAAGGAGTCCACGACGTCTTCCATGTATCTCAATTAAGGAGGTACATATCGGATCCTAGTCACGTGCTTGACCATTCCGAGATCACAGTCGGGCCGAGCTTATCATACCAAGAGGAGCCTGTGGAGATTCTAGACAGAAGTGAGAAGGTATTACGAGGGCAGACCATTTCCCTAGTTCGTGTCGCATGGAGGTATCATGCACCAGGCGAGTCGACTTGGGAACGCGAGGAAGATATTCGTCAACGTTATCCCCATCTCTTCGAAGGACTAGGTACGCGTTAGAATTTCCTTTTCAGTCATTAGCTCTTACCTTACGTATGTTTTAATTTTGAGGACGAAATGCTCTAAGGAGGGTAGATTGTAAACCCCCTCGTCTAAAAATATGAATTTAATCAATTACCTTACTGAGTAGAACCCCAACCCAAACCCAAAATTTAGGTATCAGTCTACCTCAATGCGGTATGCCACGACACCGGTGTACCACTCATAAAATAGTTTCAAATGTTTTAAATACACAATGAATTATCTAGTTAAATTATTAGTTAATTATAATTAAGACTAAGTTCACCTCAAGCAACCCTTGTGTAGCCCACCAATACTCATTCCCTTTGGACCAGCCCATCTCAAGGAGACTAGACAAGCCCAAGCCAAGATCAGCCCACAAATTCTCCATATGTATATATATATGAAGTTCCTTCTTGAAACCCTAGAAAAATCTACACCACCCTCTCCAAACCCTAGCCGACCCCTCCCATACTTCCGGCCACACCCCATCAGCCGCTGCTTCCCGACCCATCATCCGCTGCCCCGAGTTCCCCATCAGCCGCTGCCCCCGAGTTCCCCATCATCCGCTGCCCCCGAGTTCCCCATCAGCCGCTGCCCCCGAGTTCCCCATCAGCCGCTGCCCCGAGTCCCTTAGCCGCTGTTCCGAGTTTCCGCACCCCCTTCCGTCACCCCGCCGCTGTCCAAGTCGCCGCTGCCGCTGTCGTTGCGATCTGCCGCCGAAGCCACCACTAGCCGGAGAACGATCCGTCAGCGAGAAGACTCTCGTCCTGTCAAACTAGGTAAACACCCGACTCACCCTCCTTGTATTGTATCCATATAAGATCATTGTGTCGTCGTGTCAAGACTGGTAATATTGGACACAAAATCAGTTAACCCTAACTAGGTATGTGATGGCATGTTGATAGAAAAGAATTAGAATTGGTTAATAACTAACTATTTCTTAATCATAAGATCTATTGTTAGAAACCTGAAATTCAACTATAAAACTTAGACATCGCCAAGTATGGTTGAATATGGAAACCAAGGACATGTTTCCATACGGAGTAGAAATAGTTTTCAACCATAAACCGATAGATATTGTCACAAGAGAAACGTTGACCAAAGACAGAACATGGGCACATCCTAGCTACGTGCACCTGTGATGCTGTAATCGGTCAGCAGTAAACCTGTAACAATATCTAGGAGCAACGCCATAATTTCTTATGTATGTTAGTGTCTGATGTTAGATTTGTTATATTATATTTTGTTTAGGACCTTTGGATCAGCCAGGAGACATTGCAGGAACCAGCTTTTGGCATTCACAGCTCCCGGATACAGGCAAGATACCTTGCTATATTTACTGTCTAAATTAAATATGCATATGTTGTATTGTATTCTTGTTGTTGGTACAACTGTGCGCGTCTGAGTTGTCTCGGTTGCATTCGACGGTTATGTCGATGATTAGTATAGATGGACTTAGATCTTAGCAGACTCAACCCATTGGACGATACTCTGTGATTGTCTGAGACCTGACACCTTACACACACACTGAGATACATTCATATTGGGATGCGGGCTTGCGCACTCGACTAGCTATCGTTGCGTACATCCTACATCACGGCTAGCATGTAGTCAGGATATAATTTAGTGACTTGGCATATAGATTCATGGTATGTACGTCGAGTAGTCGACTTGCGTATCTCCATTGGGCGGGGAGGACAACTAGGAGGCGTATGGGATACACACATTGGAGCCGTAGTTCGGAGGAACCCGGGTCCAATGAGTTTCCTTTTATACTGATGCCACGTTCTTCGGAGCGATATGGACGATATACTATACAGATGCCATTTTCTTCGGAGTATGGACGCTATGCCTACGCCTACTCATACGCATCAGAGTTGACCTCACATTGCATTCACTTAGATGGCTAGCACACCCTTATTGTATTTATTTTATTCAGTATTCATATATAGCATGTTGTTTTCTTGTATCTTGTTACGTCCCTCTGAGGACCTGGTACCTTTCCAGATTTAGACGAGGCTTACTACACCACAGTATACGGCCCAGGACAAGAGACGAGATTCGCTTCAGCCGAGGAGTTGGAGGTGCAGCCGTCAGAGTTTCCGTGACCAGTTGGTAGGCCTTTAGCCTAGATGGAGGGCATCATTATCCTCTCAGCTGATGCCATAGCCATTTCTTTTATATCTCATTTCAGTACTTTATTTCGTCATAGTAGTGGGTTTGTTCCCACCAGACATTATAGGTTGTACTATGATACCTTGAGACTGGTATTTATTAACCAGCATTTTATTTAGTGTTTCTTGCTCTTTATATTGTGGATGAGATTAGTTTACCTGTTATTGACTGATATTGGACATGTTAGTATCATAGGACAGCGTAGCACTCTTCGTGGATCCATTAAATTGGGATATCCTCGGAGACGTGTCAGCTGGCTATTGCCACGTGGCCTGGTTCCATATATTTTTGGGACTGGGGCGTGACAAAGGCTCCCCACTCCGGCCGACTTCACCGACCCTCACCCGACTCCAGTGCATCCACCCCCACTCCGGCCGACTTCATCGACCCCCGCCCACTCCGGTGCACAGCCACCCCCCGCGCGGCCTGACCAGCAGCCCCGTCGGCCACTGTGTATCCCCCACGCCGGACTGTGCTCCCCCCGACCGAGCAGAGATGGAGCAGTCCCCACGCCGGACAGTGCTCCCCCGACCGACCAGAGGCTGAGCAGTCCCCGTCGACCGGACTGTGCTCCTCCCCGTCCGACTTCCTCATCTCCTTCTTCTTCATCACCACAACCTTCACTATTACACCATCACCATTATCATCACCACCATCAGCTTACACTACCACCCTTACCTCTTTACCACCACCCCGGCCACCTTCTCCGACCGTACCCGGCATTGTCGTCGTTAAGGTCGACTCTCCCCCTATCTTTATTTAATTTCCAGATTTGTTATGGTTTTAAATAGGATGATGTTTATATATGTGAAATGCTAGCTAGGGTTTTAGGTTATATATATAGATATGTATGGCTAGTGTAATATGGTAATTGAAATATGTGATTGAGATATATATAGGTTGAGGTTAATGGTGATTTAATGTGAATATGGATTGAGGTTATGTTAATAACGTTTAATATGTTTTAGAGTTTATGTAGTGTAGTGTAGTGTTTCTTTGATCTATATGTGTAGGTATGTTGATTAGGGTTATTATATGTGGTTTGTTAGGGTTTTTTCTTTTTAACACATTATATATGTAAGAATGAGGATCCTTGATACTTATGGTTGTGTGCAGTAGTTAGGGTTTAAAAGCACGGGTTGATGATTTGTACTTGTGTGTTTAATTGGGAAGAGAAGCATTACTTATACAGCATATATGGTGATTGGTAACAACGATATTAAACGAGAAACTTAAAATCATAAACTGTGTTTTGAGGATGGTTTGATGATGTGGTACAAATGACTAGGTGAATTGACGTATCGTACCGATAGTCAACTGTGGTCAACCCCCTAGTGACTAGTCCCTGTGAGTCGTAGCTGAGACTGAGTTTAGGTGTCGATGTGTGTAGCATCCCTGTCTGTCGTAAAATAGATTATTGATTCTGGTTTGTATCTCATCTCTAGGTACTGCGGGACCCGAGGACTTGGACGCGGTACCAGATCCTCGACATCAGCAGCCACACGCAGGCAAGTGTACCTTGCCACCCTGTATTTTCAGTTTACAGATATTCATTATTTTGTTATGTACTTTGTGCACGTACTTGTTGACGTTCGATACTTTGCGTCCGGATTACAACCGGGTAAAGACGTATATTGTAACGTCTTAGAAGGATTGTTAGATGTTTCGTAGCATCTCGATATGCGTACCTGAGTATATCGACACCCCAGGACATACTCATACACTGTGATCGTGCCAGATTCCTGTATCCTGATACTGACATCATGACCAGAGACTTGGATGACCTTAGGGTCGCGTCTGTTGAGTTAATTCTCTGTGTCGAGACTATAGTTAGAGGTTCAGGTTCAACGCACAATCGTTGACCGCTTGGGAAGGGGAAGACAGTTACTAGACGTTTAGGCTACTCTGCACGTGCTTATATTTATGTAGTATTTTGTAGTGATTCTTGTATCTAGTATAGTTGTTCCACCCGTATGACTCCTTACCCGGAGCTGCGGTACGTGCCGTGTGTTTTTGTGTCCGGAGCTACGGTTTTATATTAGAAATCCCACGCGTCAAATATTGTCTTTAAATTGTGTCACACTTGTTTGGTTATGTTAGATTACCCTGTCGTTGTACTTGTACTATCTGTTTACCTGGCATGTTGTATTTATGTACCTTGTTACGTCCCTCTGAGGACCTGGTTCCCTTCCAGGTGTAGGCTACGAGGATTACCCGGAGAAGTACGGACCGGGCATCTATCCAGCAGCTGTACTCACTGCTGAGGACGAGGTCATTCCTGAGGACTTCGCCTGATCGCTGGTAGTGACTCTTTCCTTGGGACGGTATCATTACCTAGTTACCTGCTGAAGAAGTATAAAAAATACGCCGGATGACTATACGCGGCATATTGGTGCAGAGCAGCGTAAGCAGAGGCCTTCAGAGCCATCAAGCGTGCAATAGAGCCTTTTCCGCTAAAACGTAGCGTGAAATATGAAAAGCCCGAAGGACCATCCGCGTAAGGCAGTACGTCCAAGCCGCTTCAGCGTAAACAAGGTGCTTCATCGCCTCCAGGGCGTAAAACTCATCCTCTTCCAAATATAGCATGGAGGAGTGCAAGAGACGCTTCGTATTCTCCGAAGTGAACCTGTCAAAGCCTGTAATGAACCTGACGTCTGGACTTCTGACAAAAGGATACGACTCGACTACCCAAGCGACGACTATAATGATGGCACAGCACTGCAACCCAGGCTATCAAATACCGCCATCCCCTTTGCGTAAACTGCTTTTACAAGCACGAAGGGATACGCTGCCTTGTTTTACACAGGCAAAACGTGAGCAGTTTACGTTCTGCAGTAGACAAACCGCCTGCCACGCCAAAAGCTGCACTCCGTACGGGGTTCGAGGCACGTCTCTTCGTCTAATGCACAGAGCGGTGACAGTTTCTCAAGGCACGTCTCTGCGACTGATGCGCAGAAGGGGTTGCAGACCTTCAAAAATACGCCTCCACATTTAATGCACAGGATGGTGGCAAATCTCGACATTTAATGCAAAAGATTTGATTATATCTTCAAAAGCCGTAATTTCGGCTAAGACGTCCATATCAGCACTATGGCACGGTATGCGACGGCTTCTACGCCCATCCAGCGTTTGTGCTCATTCGGCTTCTACACCCATTCGGCTTCTACGCCCATTCGGCTTCTACGCCTGTTCGGCCTCTATGACCACTCGGCTTCTACGCCTGCTCGGCCTCTATGACCACTCGGCTTCTACGCCTGCTCGGCCTCTACGACCACTCGGCTTCTATGCCTGTTCGGCTTCTACGCCTGTTCGGCTTCTATGCCGGTTTGATAACTATTTGGCTTCTATGCCATAGTGACAGACATTTGGCTTCTATGCCAACCTCTTCTACGCAATAGATACCTACCTACGTGGCTTCTATGCCGTGATCTTCATAGCAATTATACGCGTTTTGTCCCTTAGTTGGACCCGCGTCACACGCTCATTCAAAGGATCATCTATACGTAGGCATTGGTTACTTTAACCGTTGTGTAAAAGGGTGCTGTAGTTTCCACTCCTCGGTTTTTATACCGACGGAGTGGTCACTGTCACTAAAACTCTATAAATAGAGACCTCTATCAATGAGGAACAAGGTCAAAAAATTGGTCAAGAATACCAATATCAGATCCAGGTCGGGAAAAATTGGTCAAGAATACCAATACCAGATCAAAGGTCAAAAAATTGGAGAGAGAGAGAGAGAGAGAGAGAGAGAGAAGTGTCCGGAGCTCAGGCAGAGAGCAGGGATCGACGACTTTTGGCATCGTGCATCCACCCTCTGCTGCAACCTTCGAAGCTGCTTCCTGTCTTCTACGGCACTTCTTCAACATCGTGTGGTCCAAGGGCTAAAGTGATCGACTGCAGATCAGACACCTGTAGCAATATTTACCCAGATTAAATAAATTGTACTCATATATCCTCGTATAGGATCAAATTGTACAAGTTTGTTTGTAAACCAAAGAAGGCGGGTTCTGTGTAAACCCCACATTGAATATATTTTCATCCTTTCGTTTAATAACACAAACAAGATGGCGACTCTGCTGGGGAAGGCTTTCTCTTCTGACGAGGAAGCAATTGCTCAACACGATGCGGTATCTATAGGAACCGTAAAGAAGACTCTGGTCGTCCATTTCGACCAGTCTTCCTACGAAGACATGCTTCGAACCAGGGGTAGCTCTCACTCTCTCTCCGTCCAAGACAACAGGAAGCTGCGCAAGGTTTGGATGCCCAAGACATCCTCTACCGTTCCTGTGGACTCTCCGATCTCTCCGACCTCTCCGACCAATGAGGTTGTAGCATTGCTCCCTCTGTGCCCTGCACGTAAAATTTAGTCTTACGCTACGCGCGGTACAGACGAATCTTCGGGCAAAGCCTCAGCGCTGACCCAGAAGTATCCACTGCGCTCTACGTGTAGGAACCAGAAGTCTGTCATGTTCATATTACCAGAAGTCTGTCGTGGTACTAGGTCCACAAAGACTGCCATGTTCATATTACCTCTGAGCGGATATGCACTTCCATCACCCATAGAATTGCATCCCAGAAGTCTGTCATGTTCATATTACCTCCGAACAAACCTTCTTGGTTTTTGGCTATCGATTATCACATCGGTTGTCATCCCAACTTAGCACCAGTACTTAACTCTGAGTACGCCAGTGGTGTTAGGTCCACAAATACTGCCATGTCCATATTACCTCTGAGCAGATATGCACTTCCATCACCCATAGAATTGCATCCCAGAAGTCTGTCATGTTCATATTACCTCTGAACAAACCTTATTGGGTTTTTGGCTATCGATTGTCGCATCGGTTGTCATCCCAACTTAATACTTGTACTTAACTCTAAGTACGCCAGTGGTGTTAGGTCCACAAAGACTGCCATGTCCATATTACCTCTGAGTAGACATGCACTTCCATCACCGATAGAATTGCATCCCAGAAGTTTGTAATGTTCATATTACCTCCGAACAAACCTTCTTGGCTTTGGCTATCGATTAGCACGTCGATCGTCATCTCAAAATCGTCACCCTCTGACTCACCTAAAGCTCTCAAGCAAGCATTATCAGCAAACATGGTGGTAGCGGATCCCTTTGAAGCAGACGAACAGGATCCTGAGCCGTTCGAAAATGACTCTTGGGCTCAAGAAATAGATACGTAGTGGGAATTCCACTTCGAGCAGAGGGAACCTCCCACCAAAGACGAAGTTATCCAGGTTGATGTTGGGGGTGAACTTTCGCCAAAACCGATATTCATCAGCAATAATCTTTCCCCAGCTGAACGGGAAGAAGTTATCCAGCTGATAAAAGAATATATCGACGTCTTTGCGTGGAATTACGAGGATATGCCGGGCCTTGACCCGAAGGTGGCTACTCATAAGCTCAATACATTGGCCAACTCGAAGCCTAAGAAGCAGCACCAACGCCGGTTCTGCCTGGACATGATGGACGCCATCGAAGCTGAAGTCAAGAAGTTGATAGCCTGTGGTTTCATCCGGAAAGAACAGCATCCCGACTGGGTCGCCAACGTTGTCCCAGTCATGAAGAAAAATAGGAAAATACGTATCTGCATCGATTACCGAGATCTGAATGCAGCCTGCCCCAAGGATGAGTTCCCTCTCCCCATCACGGACATCATGATCGACAACACCTGCGGTTTTGAACGCATGTCTTTCATGGACGGATTCTCGGAATACAATCAGATCAAGATGCATCCTGAAGACGAGAAGCACACTGCCTTCCGAACCCCGTTGGGAGTATATTGCTATACGGTCATGCCCTTCGGATTGAAGAACGCAAGGGCTACGTACCAACGGGCTTTGAGTAACATATTCCACGAGCATCTACGCAAAACAGTAGAATGTTACGTGGACGACATAGCCGTCAAGAGCCGCCGCAAAGATGATCACATTCAAGACTTGAGGACGGTATTCGAGTTAATGCGCCAACATCAACTCAAGATGAACCCTACGAAGTCCTTTCTGGGTGTATCTAGCGGTAAATTCCTGGGATTTGTTATCACCGCCAAAGGCATCCAGGTGGACCCTGACAAAGTCCAGGCCATTGTAGAAATGCGACCGCCCCACAATCTGAGGGAACTCAGGGGATTTCAAGGCCGTCTGGCTTATATCCGAAGGTTCATATCCAACCTCTCGGGAAGATGTCAGCCCTTTTCTCATCTTATGAAGAAAGGTGTATCCTTCGTATGGGACGAAACCTGTCAGCAAGCATTCAAGGATATCAAATGCTACCTCACCAGTCTGCCGGTTCTGGTGCCTCCCATCATGGAAAGACCATTCTTGCTGTACGTTCGAGCGATGGATCATTCGCTAGGAGCTCTTCTCGCGCAGAAGAACGATGTGGGACATGAACAGGCTATCTACTACCTCAGCAGGATGATGGTCGGAGTCGAACACCGGTATAACCCAGTGGAGAAAGAATGCTTGGCTCTGATGTTCACTATCCAGAAGACGCGATACTATGTCACCGGCCAGACTATTCATATCATCTCCAGGATCAACCCTCTTCGAGTACTGATGAGCAAGCCAAGTGTTCTTAACTCTCGACTCATAACTTGGGCGATGCAGTTAACACCATATGATATGGTATACGTCCTGCAGAAGTCTATCAAAGGCCAAGCACTGGCCGACTTTCTAGCGGCTCATCCGATCCCGGAGGCCTCCAAACTATACGAAGACATTCCCGACGAAGTTGCTGAATGTAATTCTGCAATGGAAAGTGACACATGGCAACTGTTCTTCGACGGCGCCTCCAGGACTGGTCCCCAGGGAAACGTGGTTTCAGGGGTAGGAATCATCCTGGTCACTCCTGATAAACTCGTCATCTATCGGGCATATTCTCTCAATGAACCATGCTCCAACAATGTGGCAGAATACAACGCTCTATTAATCGGGCTTCAAGTCGCTAAAGAGCTGGGGGTCGAGTCCCTGGAAGCTTTCGGTGATTCTCTGCTTATCGTCAATCAAGTCAGAGGAATATACGAAGTTCGGAATCCAAACCTCATCCCCTATCACCAAGCAACGGTCGAGATAGCCATGACATTCAAAGGGTTCTTCCTAGAACATGTACCTCGATCTCAGAATCTGGAAGCTGATGCCCTAGCCATTCTAGCTGCGGATTTAGCCACTCCTATAAGAAGACAGGATTCGGTAATCCTTCTTAACAGAGACTTATTCAGCATAAAGAACAACTTTCATATAGAACGTAGCTACGCTGTGAACACGGATCCCCCTAGAAGAGACTGGAGAAGTACCTTCATAGATTTTGTCGCATACGAAATCTTACCGGAGGACCCCAAAGAAGCAGTATCCGTCAAAAGACGATCATTACGCTTCTACTTCGATGCATCTTCACAATGCCTATATCGTCGGACCTACGACGGACTGCTATTAAGATGTCTCTCTGACGACGAAGCACAGCAGATTATCCGGGAAGCTCACGACGGTGTATGCGAAGCGCATCAGCCCGGTCCTAAGCTATAGGATCGTATCAGGATAATGGGCTATTACTGGCCCACTATGATCATAGACGCGATCAACTATGTGAGACAATGCAGAGCCTGTCAGGTTCATGCAGACTTCATACATCAACCGTCTGAATATCTGCATCCTACGGTTGCATCCTGGCCTTTCGAAGCATGGGGTATGGATATCATTGGTCCTATTCACCCGTCTTCTTCAAGAGGTCACCGGTTCATACTGGCCATCACGGATTACTTCTCCAAATGGGCAGAGGCGATCCCTCTTGCTGAGGTAAAGGCGTCTGACGTAATCAGCTTCATCAAGCATCACGTCATTTATTGCTTTGGGATTCCCCGAAGGATAATCCATGACAATGGGCCTCAGTTCATCAGCCAAGCATTTTATCGATTTTGCGATAAAAATCGAATACATAAAATTGCCTCTACGGCATATTATCCAGCTGCTAATGGTTTAGCGGAAGCTTTCAACAAAACCATTATCAAACTCCTAAAGAAGTTCATCTCTTCAAACAAAAGAGACTAGAACGAGAAGCTGGGCGAATCTCTCTGGGCATACCGCACAACGGTACGGACACCGACAGGTTGTACCCCCTTTTCACTGGTCTACGGGAGCGAAGCAGTTCTTCCCATCGAAATCCAGATCCCGTCGCTCAGGATAGCCGTGACTAATGAGCTGACCCAAGAAAAGAATGACCTGTTAAGGCTTCAGGAGCTCGAAGGATTAGACGAGAAATGCCTCCAAGCTCAACATCGTATCGCGCTCTACCAGGCACGCATTTCCAGAACTTTCAATCATAAAGTAAAGGAAAGAGTGTTCAAAGTCGGCGAGCTAGTTCTAGCCGTAAGAAGGCCGATAATTCTTACTCACAGGAGTAAAGGGAAATTTTAGCCCAAGTGGGAAGGCCCTTATGTGATCGAGACAACATTCTCGAACGGCGCTTACAGGTTAGCCCAGCCTAATGGAGACTTGTTAATGGCTCCTATCAACGGCAAATTCCTGAAAAGGTACTATGCTTAACCTCCTCTACCCCAAAGTGGAACATAGTGAGAATCTCAATTCTGACAAAACTACTTCCAAAATGAAACTAGTTAGGTCATAATTCTATCATGTCAGTATGACCTCTGAATGGGTATGCCCTGCTAGAAGTTTATCGAGAGTTTATCACGTCCATACTACCTCTGATATCACTCTCACCCAAACCTGTCATTTACATTCCGAAATGATGGGTCCACAAAGTCAGAAAAGATTTGCTTTATTTATTCCTGAAAAGAGCAGAATTACATTGGGGAAGCTAAAAGGAGAAAGGGTACATCATTATGGGAGAGCAGTCAGATCACGAATTAGCTTCGCCAGTACAGCTACCTTCTCGTCCCTAGAAACCAAGGCATCAGTGCGGGCCTGTTCCAGCCGTGCCTCGGGACTGTTCGTAAAGGACAGTGCGGCCCTTGCCCGAAAAGAGCCAGCTCGGGCAGCTTCTGTATGCTCCAGGTCCCGTCGCACTGTGCTCAGTCGACTAGTCGCTACGTTTAGACCTGCCAGCGACTGAGAAGCCCACTCCTCTGCCAGGGCGAGTTTCTCCTTCAACTTGCGAACCCTCGCTGCGTTCCCTTCATGCTCGGATTGGAACTTCGTCTCAAGAGAAAGAGCCTCCTCCACGACAGCTTTTCTTTTATCCATCTCCAGCTTATGTGCTTTGATGGAGCTGTCTAGGCTCTCCAGCTGTTTGGTAAGCCGCGCGATCATGGAGTCGTATCTGGCCTGCACCTCAGCTTCAAAATTGCCCTGGGTCAGCTGCAAGTATTCGTTAATAGGTTGCTCCAACCCATTAACCATCGCCTCCAGGGCGTCAGCTACCCCAGAATCGCCAAACTCTCTGACAACCCCAATCGAAAACTGGGAAGCCTTCTTCAGATGCTAAAAATCCAGATTCTTTGCCAACACCATTGATATCAGCGTGTTCAAATTGGTGTAGAAGGTGCTGGTATACAGCTCGGTCAGCGCACCCAGATCTGGTTGGACGCCAGGAGTGGCCGCGATATTTGCAAGTTTCCCTCCAGGAATGATTGCAGACAAGGTGGCCACAGCCGCAGCCTCGACAGGTGGTACGACCGAAGAAGGTGCGGCAACGATGGTCGAAGTCATTAACATGCTCCCAAGAGACGAGGTCACGATGACGGGTTCGTCCTCCTTTTGAGATGACAAAACTACTCCGGGCGAACTGGCCCCCGAAGGTATTTCCTCCTCGAAGTCAAACGCCTCTGTATCATCGCCAGGAGCCCGAGCAGAGCCAGAAGGCGTTTCAGCGCTATACTCCTCGTGGATGCCATCCCCTGAGAAGAGGACAAGAAAGTTGATATCAATATGATAGTAATCTTTCTAAGAGGAGACATAAAAATGACCTTTACCCGTAGCCAACGGTATATATGCCGCGTCTGCAGCCGATGTAGCTATATCATGCCTTAATGACGCAATACGAACTGTCATACCTGGAGAAGGGGGTGGGCCAACCGACATCGCCAGGAGCTCCACCAAGCCTCCACCGAGACGTGTTCGAGGTTCGGCAGCTGGAACCTCGCTGGTCATGCTCACGAACGCAGTAGGAGTTTCCTCCGTTGCTGGTCTAGAAGAAGATTCTTCCTTTTGCCTCGGCCATGCGGGTGATTTTATTCCGCTACCGGAGGCAGTGGCAGCAACGGCAGCCTCAAGCAGGAGTTCTCTGGCACCGCCAGCCGAAACTGAGGGTCCCTCTCCGAGAGGCCGGGAGTCTCCAATCAAAGAGACATCCCCCACAGGAGAGACAGCAGGTCCCTCTCTAGGAGCCTCGACGCCAGGAATCCGGAGAGGGCGATCAACCGTCTTCTTCTTTCTCTTGCGAGGGAAAGTCTGCTTCAAAGCAGGAGTCCTTCGCTTCCCAGTAACCGCCAGTGCCCCCGCAGGCGGAGGCACTTCGTACCTCGACACCGACACCAGAGGCTCATCCGGAGTGACGGACTCCTCGCCTTCGTCAGATGAAACCAAGGGGACTTCGATTCTTCCCTCAGGCTTGGGAGAAGGCACCCTGAAGCTTCCACGCGTGTCAAAATTACGATGGAGGGTGTTGATTGCCACGTAGAACTGAGCGTACGAATAAAGGATACGCAGCTCCGTGGAAAGGGTGACGACCGGCACGATAAATGTTGCTCTCGTACAGCCTATGATGAAGTACCGCCATCCTCTGGCTCCATCAATGAGTCCGCCCCTGGACCTGAAGCTGGTGATGGCATTTTCCACGTGCAGCTGATCATACCCAAACTGCCTGGCAAACTGACTGGGCAAGTAAGGCTCGAAGAAGCAATGATCTTCGCTTCTGTATAGCAGATGGGAGGGCCTGATGCAGACCAACCAGTTAAAAGCTTCCGGAGAAAGATCGGTCTTTTCTCCACCCGAATCCTCAAGCCTAATCCTTGACTGATTGCGATGTATAGAGGGGATGGTACAGAGGAGCTTCCAGCAATGACCGAGGCTCAGCGCCAACCGACAGTCTACGACTGTGTTCACGTTCTAGAGGGAGTCCTTGTAGTTCAGCAAGAAACTACCCCCTGTGCTGCTACCAGAGCCGGGATACATCACCCGGGGCTTGTGGAGAATTAGCCATCCCATCAAATATAGGTAGGGTAACTCTACCCGGGGAAAGCTATCACGTCGAGCTTCATCGACGAGCAGTCCGTCAGTCATGGCTCTCAGGCCAGCCTGTATACGGCACACCATGGCAAGAAGCAAGCCCAGCCTTGCCCCAAACACCAGATGGACGGGGGGCCACAGGATGTTCCGGTGAATGCGGTCCACGGACGCAGTACCGGGCACCACTACTTGACGCAACCATAGGGAGAGGAAGCCAGCCAACCTGGCTTCCTCGGACAAAGGCCTGCGACAGCGCCTCAGGTAGCTATAGGCCTTAGTGCCTTCGGGGTACTTTCCTACCCCGTCAGTGAGGAACTGATCTGGAGCTTTAGCCTCCTCCATAAGAGCCTCGACGACCTGGGCACTGAGCACGCCCAAGCAGTTCACGGGCTCGTTCTTGCCCCCCGAAACCTTCACCGACTTGACGGCCCTAGCCTGGTGGAAGAAGAGGTAGGACATCCACTTGGTGGTGTGAGCCAAGTCAGAAGGCTCATTATAGAAAGCGGTGCACGCAAGGTAGTGGCACATCAGCTCCTGATACACCTCCACAACCCGAGGGTCCGAGTCCTCCAACTCTGGGTTGGTAGGAACGTACTCTTCATACGGGGTATCCCCCATCAGCAGTCTCGAGATCACTGCCATTTCGTGGAGAGCCAACCCCATCTCCCCCAGTGGAGTGGCGAAGGTCCCGGTGAGCGAAATGTATCGCTCCATCAGCGCCAGAAACAGGTTAGGGTTAGGAGGCAACCCAACACTCGTCACGCTCACGGCGGCATACAGTCCAATGACTTCCAGCTCTTTCCGAAAATGCTTCAAAGCCCAGTCAACTAGGCAGGACCATCGAAGATTTGTTGGGGTGATCCACCCATTGCACCGAGGATTCTCCTTGGAGTATACCCCCCCTCGCACCATGAAGTTATTGCAGAAAGTCAGCAATTGCACCGGCTGGATCACTGAACTGTCTTCACTCGGGACGCTGCCCGGGCATAGTCCCCTGAACAAAGTCACGACGCCAGAAGGGCGGCTGACAAACGACCCCTGGTTGGCTCCTTTCAGATGAAAGATCTTCCCCGGCTTCCCGTGAAGATCAGGAGTCAGCATCCACGATATCCTCCTACGATGGATGGCATGGAAGAAAGCCGAGATCGGATAATCTCTCGGCATTGTGGGCAGATACAAGACCACACTCTCGGCAGGGAAAACCCAGGGTTCTCTCTTGGGCTTCGTCTGGGACTGCTTGTCTATCATGTCCCCAAAGAGAAAGACCGGCTTGATGTACTGCTCCCCGTCTATGTACGTTAGGGGCTCCCCGTTGATCATACTCAGCAGCATTCGCTCGCCCTGAGCCGATATCAAGATCCCCCTTTCTTCGGGATACTGGGGTCCGGAGATAGGAAATGTCACATGCGACAGATCCTCCAAATAGTTCGAGTGCAGCATCCCAGCAGCGGATCCCATCACCTCGGCCAGTGGAGATTCACGCAAGTCAACTGTGAAAGTGCAAAAAAAATACGTTATTACGAATCTTGCAACATAAAGACCAAGAAACGACAGTCTGTGCTTTACGCCAAGACTATACAAAATTTGGTCATTTTTACGTCGAAAGCCACATCCTGAAGCGTAATTAGCGGTATACTGTCCGTGCTTTACGCTAGACTGCCAAAATTCTAATTATTACGCCGGAGGTCCCATCCGAAGCGTAAAACTAAAATTTTATAGTATACACCAAGTTTTCGGCAGCCAGAGCTTCTACGCTCATAACTGCGAAGACATGGAGTTTTTACGCTGACACATTAGAAATGTGGGCGTAAAAGATGAAAATGCCTCCGTACGTCATCTTCCTCAAAGAGGCTATCAGCACAGAAGATGACCTAGCGCGGTCACGTTCAACGTGTGCGAAGGATTTTTCGTCGTTCTTTGTCATTCCCAATGGCTATACCTCTAAGGCCGGGTGCGCTACTCGTCGGCAGGATGCTTCGCTCAGAAGGAAGTCCACCTTGCCTGGCCCAAGACTCTCTCGCTGGGGCAGAAGGACGAGAAGAAGAGCCTGTGCTCTTTCCCTTGGTGGAGAGGGTTTGTTTCGGCGCCATTTCTGGAAACTAGGAGTGCTCGGAGAAAGAACGAGGGAAAAAACTTAAACAATCAAAGCTCTCTCTCGCAGAAGACGGATAAAAAGTTTTCTCTCAGAAGTTTGGGATATATATAGAGTTCGGGTCGATACCTCGAATCCTCGGACGGACTCCTCGAGACCCCAACCAAATCTCACAGTTAATATTTGGTTATGATTGGGTACCACGTCAGCTTTCTACTCTCGAAAGGCGGACAGTCAGCAAACTCGAAGAGTTTTTCGTGCAACAGCAGGTCAGCGGTTCCTACGCTAGGGAGATTTCTACGCTCGACAGCAACAGATCTATGGTTTTTACGCTCGCAAGCTACAAGTCTTTGGTTTTACGTCCGGATGCCTTTGTGCTCGGTAGCTTTTATGCTCGAGAGGGCACAAACCTACGACTTTACGCCCAGCAGATACCAAAATCGGTGATCTCACGCTCGGTGGCGCTTAGTTTACGCTCAGAGGCGACGGATCCACAACTTCATGCTTGGAAAATTTTCTTTTTAGAAGCAACAAATCTATAGTTCTACGCTAAGGAGCTTTCTACGCTCGACGGCTACAGATCTACAACTTTACGTTCGACAGCTACAAGTCGAGTTTTTCGTCCGGATGCATTTGTGCTCGGTAGTTTTTATGCTCTAGAGGCCACAAACCTACGACTTCGCGCACAGGAACTACAAGTCTATGATCCCACGCTCGACGGTATTTTATGCTCAGACGCAGCCAACTTATGATTTCGTGCTCCACGACTTCCCGCACATCTGAAAGATATACAGGCCAGGGTACGCGTACGTCTGAACGATCCTCAAGGCGGTCGATTACAGGAGTTCACAACAGAAGATACTCCTTCTTGGCCCCAACATATCCCAAATACCCGAAGCATACAGAGTTCAAGCATTGAGAAATTAATCTTCTCGGGTTAAATGGAGGTTCATCCAGACTCTAGTCTGAATATCTCGTCTATCAAGGTGGCAACTCAGCTTGACAGCCATTCCTCGACCCTGTTCCAAGGGATTTTCGAGAAGTCATTCTTGAAGACAAAGTCTGAACAAAAATTTTGTTCATCAGAAGTTCAGAGCTCTACGCGGCTCCTCAGTCCTAGCAACGGGACAGTTCTAAGTGCTCAACAGCGTTCAATAGACTATTCGCTATGCATAAAGGACATGACCTAGCACTCTTTCTAAACAGAGTCAGCGTAAAGAATCAGACGTGTCGAAGCTACACATATTCAGACTTCACAGCAACGTATGGCAAGACGATCATATGAAGAAGCAAGACAATTTTTATTAGAAGATTAAAGTCATGATTACATATGAGGGAAATCCAATCTACAAGGGTTTTCTTTTTATTTTCATGATTACATCTGAGGGAAACTCCATCTACAAAGGATTTCCCCATCGTCGTCTGAAGATTGACCAGAAGCTGTTCTGACAGGTTCTCGCAGGGGCACAATTCTTCATCCATCTTCTCCAGCAGTCAGTTAGTTCCAGCAAACTGGCTGACATGGCAAAGATCACCGGCGGGAGAATACAGAGTTGGGGCTTGCATAAATTATGCAGATCCCATGCTCCGTGCGCCGTGACAGATTGAGTTGATATATTTCACCCAACTCAATGCCCGAGGTCAGAGCTAGTTGCTGCTCTCGCCACCGGAGGTAACCGGAGAAGGTGCCACTTGCAAGCAGCGTGGTGAAATACGATTCTTCGTCTCTCCCGAAGAACCACCACACAAAATTGCTGATTATCTCGAGCAAGGGAGGCTAAGATATCCTTCCATGATCCATCGTTGCAGTGGATACTTGCTCGAAGATGCCATCTTTTGCGGCTCCTTACACGCTGGAAGAACATGATCTCCTTCTTCCTCAAGTCGACCCGGCGAACTCCGGCGATCATCTCTGCGTGGTGATGGAAATATGGGGAGAACAGGTTAACTACCCTAGCCTTTTTATAGGCGAAAGAGGTCACACCGGTCCCCAATAAATCTGCCATAAAGTCGGCATCGATCATTTCAAATGCTCCATTCAGAAACGTTTCGAGTCACGAGGAGCGGTTCATGCTTCATTCAAAGCGTTCCAAATTCCGAGGACTTTGAAAGCTTTAAAGGGGGTCTTGTAGAAGCATAAAAAATACGCCGGATGACTATACGCGGCATATTGGTGCAGAGCAGCGTAAGCAGAGGCCTTCAGAGCCATCAAGCGTGCAACAGAGCCTTTTTCGCTAAAACGCAGCATGGAATATGAAAAAGCTCGAAGGACCATTCGCGTAAGACAGTACGTCCAAGCCGCTTCAGCGTAAACAGGGTGCTTCATCACCTCCAGGGCGTAAAACTCATCCTCTTCCAAACATAGCATTGAGGTGTGCAAGAGACGCTTCGTATTCTCCGAAGTGAACCTGTCAAAGCCTGCAATGAACCTGACGTCTGGACTTCTGACAAAAGGATACAGCTTGACTACCCAAGCGACGGCTATAATGATGGCACAGCACTGCAACCCAGGCTGTCAAATACCGCCATCCCCTTTGCGTAAACTGCTTTTACAAGCACGAAGGGATACGCTGTCTTGTTTTACACAGGCAAAACGCGAGCTGTTTACGTTCTGCAGTAGACAAACCGCCTGCCACGCCAAAAGCTGCACTCCATACGGGGTTCGAGGCACGTCTCTTTGACCAATGGACAAAGCGGTGACAGTTTCTCAAGGCACGTCTCTGCGACTGATGCGCAGAAGGGGTTACAGACCTTCAAAAATACGCCTCCACATTTAATGCACAGGATGGTGGCAAATCTAGGCATTTAATGCAAGAGATTTGATTATATCTTCAAAAGCCGTAATTCCGGCTAAGACGTCCACATCAGCACTGTGGCACGGTACGCGACGGCTTCTACGCCCATCCAGCGTTTGTGCTCATTCGGCTTCTACGCCCATTCGGCTTCTATGCCTGTTCGGCTTCTATGTCCATTCGGCTTCTACGCCTGCTCGGCCTCTATGACCACTCGGCTTCTACACCTGCTCGGCCTCTACGACCACTCGGCTTCTACGCCTGTTCGGCTTCTATGCCGGTTTGATAACTATTTAACTTCTATGCCATGGTGACAGATATTTGGCTTCTATGCCAACCTCTTCTATGCAATGGATACCTACCTACGTGGCTTCTACGCCGGGATCTTCGTAGCGATTATACGCGTTTTGTCCCTTAGTTAGACCCGCGTCACACGCTCATTCAAAGGATCATCTATACGCAGGCATTGGTTACTTTAACCATTGTGTAAAAGGGTGCTGTACTTTTCACTCCTCGGTTTTTACACCGACGGAGTGGTCACTGTCACTAAAACTCTATAAATAGAGACCTCTATCAATGAGGAACAAGGTCGGGAAAATTGGTCAAGAATACCAATACCAGATCAAAGGTCGACAAATTGGAGAGAGAGAGAGAGAGAGAGAAGCGTCCGGAGCTCAGGCAGAGAGCAGAGATCGACGACTTTTGGCATCGTGCATCCACCCTCTGCTGCAACCTTCGAAGTTGCTTCCTGTCTTCTACGGCACTTCTTCAACATCGTGTGGTCCAAGGGCTAAAGTGATCGACTGCAGATCAGACACCTATAGCAATATTTACCCAGATTAAATAAATTGTACTCCTATATCCTCGTATAGGATCAAATTGTACAAGTTTGTTTGAAAACCAAAGAAGGCGGGTTCTGTGTAAACCCCACATTGAATACATTTTCATCCTTTCGTTTAATACCACAAACAAGAAGCGTAAAACTAAAATTTTATAGTATACACCAAGTTTTCGGCAGCCAGAGCTTATACGCTCATAACTGCAAAGACATGGAGTTTTTACGCTGACACATTAGAAATGTGGGCGTAAAAGATGAAAACGTCTTCGTGCGTCATCTTCCTCAAAGAGGCTATCAGCACAGAAGACGACCTAGCGCGGTCACGTTCAACGTGTGCGAAGGATTTTTCGTCGTTCATTGTTATTCCCAATGGCTATACCTCTAAGGCCGGGTGCGCTACTCGTCGGCAGGATGCTTCGCTCAAAAGGAAGTCCACCTTGCCCGGGGCAGAAGGACGAGAAGAAGAGCCTGTGCTCTTTCCCTTGGTGGAGAGGGTTTGTTTTGACGGCATTTCTGGAAACTCGGAGTGCTCGGAGAAAGAACGAGGGAAAAAAACTTAAACAATCAAAGGCTCTCTTTCGTCGAAGACGGATAAAAAGTTTTTCTCAAAAGCTTGGGATATATATATAGAGTTCGGATCGACTCCTCGAATCCTCGGACGGACTCCTCGAAACTCCAACCAAATCTCACAGTTAATATTTGGTTATGATTGGGTACCACGTCAGCCCACTACTCTCGAAAGGCGGACAGTCAGCAAACTCGAAGAGTTTTTCGTGCAACAGCAGGTCAGCGGTTCCTACGCTAAGAGGCTTTCTACGCTCGACAGCAACAGATCTATGGTTTTTACGCTCGCAAGCTACAAGTCTATGGTTTTACGCACCAGATGCCTTTGTGCTCGGTAGCTTTTATGCTCGAGAGGCCACAAACCAACGACTTTACGCTCAGCTGATACCAAAATCGATGATCTCACGCTGGGTGGCGCTTAGTTTACGCTCAGAGGCGACGGATCCATAACTTCACGCTAGGAAAATTTTCTTTTCAGAAGCAACAAATCTACAGTTCTACGCTAAGGAGCTTTCTATGCTCGACGGCTACAGATCTACAACTTTACGTTTGACAGCTACAAGTCGGGTTTTTCGCCCGGATGCCTTTGTGCTCGGTAGATTTTATGCTCGAGAGGCCACAAACCTATGACTTCACGCAAAGGAACTACAAGTCTATGATCCCACGCTCGACGGTGTTTTATGCTCAGACGCAGCCAACTTATAATTTTGTGCTCCACGACTTCCCGCACATCTGAAAAATATGCAGGCCAGGGTACGCGTACGTCTGAACGATCCTCAAGGCGGTCGATTACAGGAGTTCACAACAGAAGATACTCCTTCTTGGCCTCAACATATCCCAAATACCCGAAGCATACAGAGTTCAAACATTGAGAAATTACTCTTCTCGGGTCAAATAGAGGTCCATCTAGACTTCAGTCTGAATATCTCGTCTAGCAAGATGGCAAACTCAGTTTGACAGCCATTCCTCGACCCTGTTCCAAGGGATTTACGAGAAGTCATTCTTGAAGACGAAGTCTGAACAAAAATTCTATTCATCAGAAGTTCAGAGCTCTACGCGGTTCCTCAGTCCTAGCAACGGAACGTTCGAAATGCTCAAACAGCGTTCTATGAACTATTCGCTATGCATAAAGGACAAGACCTAGCACTCTTTCTAAACAGAGTTGGCATAAAGAATCTGATGTGTCGAAGCCACACATATTCAGACTTCAACATCAACGTATAGCGAGATGATCATATGAAGAAGCAAGACAATTTTATTAAAGATAAAAGTCATGATTACATATGAGGGAAATCCAATCTACAAGGGTTTTCTTAATTTCCATGACTACATCTGAGGGAAACTCCGTCCACAAAGGATTTCCCATCATCGTCTGAAGGTCGCACCGAGGAGCTGTTCTGCCGGGTTCTCGCGTTGGTGATGATCTTCCTCTTCTTACAAGAAGATGATCAGTGGCAGGAGGATACAGAACTGGGCATATGACCCATCCTCCAACAGAAGGAAAGCAGGGTAATTATGCTTTTCTATAGACCACCGCCACTCTAGTCGGTCTGTCTGCCTCTCGCCACCGAAGGTAAACGGAGAAGGTGCCACTTGCAAGCAGCGTGGTGAAATACGATTCTTCGTCTCTCTCGAAGAACCACCACACAAATTTGCTGATTATCCCGAGCAAGGGAGGCTAAGATATCCTTCCATGATCCATCGTTGCAGTGGATACTTGCTCGAAGATGCCGTCTTTTGCGGCTCCTTACATGCTGAAAGAACATGATCTCCTTCTTCCTCAAGTCGACCCGGCGAACTCCGACGATCATCTCTGCGTGGTGATAGAAATGTGGGGAGAACAGGTTAACTCCCTCAGCCTTTTTATAGGCGAAAGAGGTCACACCGGTCCCCAATAAATCTGCCATAAAGTCGACATCGACCGTTTCAACACTCCATTCAGAAATGTTTCGAGTCACGAGGAGCGGTTCATGCTTCATTCAAAGCGTTCCAAATTCTGAGAAATTTGAAAGCTTTGAAGGGGGTCTTGTAGAAGCATGAAAAATACGTCGGATGACTATACGCGTCATATTGGTGCAGAGCAGCGTAAGCAGAGGCCTTCAGAGCCATCAAGCGTGCAACAGAGCCTTTTTCACTAAAACATAACGTAAAATATGAAAAGCCCGAAGGACCATCCGCGTAAGGCAGTACGTCAAAGCCGCTTCAGCGTAAACAGGGTACTTCATTGCCTCCAGGGCGTAAAACTCATCCTCTTCCAATATAGCATTGAGGAGTGCAAGAGATGCTTCGTATTCTCCGAAGTGAACCTATCAAAGCCTGCAATGAACCTGATGTATGGACTTCTGACAAAAGGATACGGCTCGACTACCCAAGTGACGGCTATAATGATGGCACAATACTGCAACCCAGGCTGTCAAATACCGCCATACCCTTTGCGTAAACTACTTTTACAACCACGAAGGGATACGCTGCCTTATTTTACACAGGCAAAATGCGAGCTGTTTATGTTCTGCAGTAGACAAACCGCCTGCCATGCCAAAAGCTGCACTCCGTACGGGGTTCGAGGCACTTCTCTTCGTCTAATGCATAGAGTGGTGACAGTTTCTCAAGGAACGTCTCTGCGACTGATGCGCAGAAGGGGTTATAGACCTTCAAAAATATGCCTCCATATTTAATGCACAGGATGGTGGCAAATCTCGGCATTTAATGCAAGAGATTTGATTATATCTTCAAAAGTCATAATTCCGGCTAAGACGTCCACATCAGCACTGTGGCACGGTACGCGACGGCTTCTACGCCCATCCAACGTTTGTTCTCATTCGGCTTCTATGCCCATTCGGCTTCTACGCCTGTTCGGCTTCTACGCCCATTCGGCTTCTACACCTGTTCGGCCTCTATGACCACTCGACTTCTACGCCTGCTCGGCCTCTATGACCACTCGGCTTCTACGCCTGTTCGGCCTCTACGACCACTCGGCTTCTACGCCTGTTCGGCTTCTATGCCGGTTTGATAACTATTTGGCTTCTATGCCATGGTGACAGACATTTGGCTTATATGCCAACCTCTTCTAAATAATGGATACCTACCTACGTGGCTTCTACACCGTGATCTTCGTAGCGATTATATGCATTTTGTTCCTTAGTTGGACCCGCGTCACACGCTCATTCAAAGAATCATCTATACGCAGGCATTGGTTACTTTAACCGTTGTGTAAAAGGGTGCTGTATTTTTCTCTCCTCGGTTTTTACACCAACGGAGTGGTCACTGTCACTAAAAATCTATAAATAGAGACCTCTATCAATGAGAAACAAGGTCAAAAAATTGTCAAGAATACCAATATCAGATCCAGGTCGGGGAAAATTGGTCAAGAATATCAATACCAGATCAAAGGTTGACAAATTGGAGAGAGAGAGAGAGAGAGAGAAGCGTCCGAAGCTCAGGCAGAGAGCAGGGATCGACGACTTTTGGCATCGTGCATCCACCCTCTGCTGCAACCTTCGAAGCTGCTTCCTGTCTTCTATGGCACTTCTTCAATATCGTGTGGTCCAATGGCTAAAGTGATCGACTGCAGATCAGACACCTATAGCAATATTTATCCAGATTAAATAAATTGTACTCCCATATCCTCGTATAGGATCAAATTGTACAAGTTTGTTTGTAAACCAAAGAAGGCGGGTTTTGTGTAAACCCCACATTGAATACATTTTCATCCTTTCGTTTAATACCACAAACACCTACTGCCGTCCCAAGTTATCTTATTGCTTACTTTCATTCCAGTATATTTGTACTAGCGGGTTTGTTCCCATATGACTACTCTAGTATTTGTATTTGATACTTGTCTAGATATTTCCTTCCTGCACATTAGTTGTTGTATTTACTTTTATTGTGCTCTTATATTGCTGCCTGTGGATGAGATATAGATTGAGCATACTTGTGTTATGTGATGGGTTATTCATTGTACTTTACAGCTTAAGTGTACTCCGACGGGCCCATTAGATTGGAATGCCCGTCGAAGTACACTGCTGGCCTTTGCCACGTGTCTCGGTTCCTTATTTATGGAGCCGGGGCGTGACAACTTCCCACACATACGGATGATAGTAATCTATAGCTTTCAAGAATTTTTGTGCTATAATTTCTATATCGTTATGGGGAGAGAATTCCTGATTTGGAATTTGAGCGCCAATGTACTGGAAAAGAGGATCTTTATCATCATCAGAAACCACATTCCTGGTTATATTTACATCAGCCGGCTGTTTGCTGCGTCGAAGGTTGATGACCAAGGGTGGAGTCTTCTGGTTCAAAGTGATCACTAGAGGATCATTCCCTGTCCTGACTTAGTTTTATTCAGGTGGATAGCCAGGGGTTCCATGACTTTCGGACGAGTAGTTCGTCCTTTCACCTTGATTGAAATGGTTGCTCGGCCGAAGGTTCTTCTGGCTCCCGGTGGGATTCCTTCTCTGTTTTGCCTGATACCTCCTCCATGTAGTCTTGAGTGTACAACATGGCATAGGAGTAGTAGGATTCTACTCCTTTTAACGGGTTAAGGTTAGCAAACTCTTTTTGTACCATTCCTTGGGCATCTACATATTTGAAGCATTGATGTAGAGTCGAAGGAACGATATTGTGGTCGTGGATCCACGTTCTACCTAGCAGAATGTTGTAGGATACCTCTGAATCAATGACATAGCATGTAGCCACTGATCTGAGGTCGCTAATCTGGATCCTCAGATGAATTTTCCCCAACGGCTTACTTTTCCTGGCATTGAAACCCACGATTGTAGTGGTGGTGTAAGCCAATTCGCTGGTAGGAATCCTCAGCGGTCTGAGCAGACTATGAGGAATGATGCTGATCGATGATCCCGGATCTATGTGAATCCGGTCGACCTCCATGGAACCGACATATCCGGTGTAATAGAGGGGTCTGTCATGCTTGTTGTGTTTCAATAACATATCATCTTGGGTGAAAGTGATATTCGGGACCACCTCCATCACACTATGGTATTGAGGACATGCCATAGGTTCTTCATCCGGACACTTGAGCTGGGTCAAGTATGCATCCGCCTGCATTAATGCTTCACTCAGGGCTTGACGAGTGTCTTTAGAGAGCCTGAGTAGTTCAAAAATGGACAATCTGGCTGGTGTATTAGCCAACTGGGCCAGGATGTCGAAGTTATATGGCTTCTCCAAACCTTTGTATTGAATGTTCTTCAAAGGTTTGTTAAAGCGCACTTCTTTTTGCTTGACCTTGTCCGCCGAAGTTGGTCTCAAAGGACCGGCTTCTAGTACGACAGGTTCCACTTCCAAAGGCTTAGCAGCTGAAGCGTCTGCCGATGCATCTTCTTGACTTGCTCCATAGTCCTTGAGGTAGGCTTTCCCTGAATGGGTTCCAGTAGCCAAAACCTCTTCTTCTGATATCGAGGATATCGCAACCATATGGCATGGTCTATGCTTCAAGTTCTTCTTAGACTTAGCCTTTGCAGCTTGAGTCTCTTCTTCGATCTCTGACACCAGATCTGGATGAACCCACATAATCTCGCTATGCTGGGTAGTTAGGGGTACCAGGTCATGATTCTGACCCCTGGCCGGAGGGAGATTCATAAGATTCATTGTTGTCCGGGAAATAGGCACAACACCATCCAAAACTTTTTGGGGAGGGAGATTGCCAAATTAAAAAGAGATCATGTTGGCTGTGACCATCTTCTCGCTGTTGCACAGAGTGATGGCCTTAGCATCGATCAACTCCTGGATCTTCCTCTTTAGTATATAACATGCCTTGGTAGGGTGATGTATGTACCTATAGAAAATGCAGTACTTGGGGTTATTGGTACTGTCGACTTCTTTAGGCCGCTTTACCTCAGGGTGGGTAATCTTGCCGCTTTTGACTAGACACTCGAATATACTCGGGATACCATCATCGTCAAAAGAATACACTTCAACGGGCCTGGAAGTCCCAGGTTTCGTCTGTGTGGTTGCCGCAGTCTTTTGCCTGGACGTATTGATCGCCAGAGCTTCTTTTCCTTTGGAACCACAAGGATGGTCACTGTTGGAGGATGAATTCTTGCCTCTATCAGAGGTAGATATCATAATTCCATTATTCCGCGCCTTCCTACTATTGTCTTCAGTAGCTACCGTTGAGATGATGAATGAGGGCCAATCATGAAACTGATATGGTCCTGTGAATACCGAGATCACTGGAAGAAGATTCTTCCTGCAAATGTCTACTAATACCGAGTCTGGAACTTCGGGAGGCATTTGTAAAGTGGCTTGACAAAAACGTTCGATGAAAGTACGAACGTTCTCTTTTTCCTTCTGCTTTACTTTGATGAGAGAGGACATAGACATGTCCATCCCTCCTTCATAGAATCGTGCGAAGAACAAAGTCTTGAAATCTTCAAAGAAAGTAATGCAGTTGTCCGCAAGACTGCGGTACCATTGATAAGCCACTCCCGAGAGACAGCCTTTGAACACTCGAGTGAGAAGGGCGTCATTCCCTTGCAGTAGCACCATCATCATACTGAAGTAGTTCATGTACTGGCTCGGTGATGTCTTTCCCTCAGACAAAGCCATAGTCTGTGGTTTGTATTTAGGGGGGAAAGGGACCTCGTCCCAGATAGCTAGGTAAGGCTGGTTGATTCCCAATTTCTTGAGCTGGTCTTTGTGATTCAAGGCATCAAATTGGGCTTTCAACTCTCGCACTGCATGCATTGGATCTTTAGCCGGAGGAGAGACCGCAGGATGATGAGAGATCGGCTGTATTGTGACTCCAACATGAGGCAATACATTCTCCGAATTAGGAAGTGGAAGAGCTGCTGACTCCTGATCTAGAGTAGGCTCCTGATTCGTGTTGGATGGTGGTAAGTCCACCCCCACACGTATCTGAGTCGGAGGGACCGATGCTTGAGCTACAGCAGCTGTGTGTTGAGTCAGCATCATCTGGTGTATATTCTCCATTATGGACTGGATCTCTTTCAGAGATATCTCTAATACAGTGATGCGTTGCTCGGTACTTCCTGATGAGGAAGCTTTTTCGTGTTCATCTTCAATGGCATAGACTCCCATCTCTCTGGATGTCATTGAAGGGCTAGTATAGGTCTCTGTAGAGAATGATTCTATACTTTCAGCGTCTAATTCGGGAAACTGGCGACCCCCAATGCCAGAATCAGAAGAATACGAAGCCGGTTGTCGTGACCTTGAACGGGTATTTTAGAATACCCCAGGTTCAATGTTCTCCAGGAGTCTGTTGAGTCTCCTTTGGCTTGGAGTTCTGAAGGGATTACATCTTGAATTTGACCTTCCTATGGGAACGTGTGAAGCCATGTTCGCTGATGCACCTATATGCTCTTCTTCCTGGAAAGATAGAGAGTAGTTCAACCGGTCGAAAATCGACCGTTTTGCTTCAGAACAATAATAATTAACTACAATTTTATGACTACTACAACATTGTTCCCTAGGGGGTGTAATAGACATGCTGGAAGATCCCCTATCCTTGCGCTTCTGGATCAAAAATTCACGCAAGTCAGGAGAAGAAGAAGAAGAAGAAGAAGAAGAAGAAGAAGAAGAAGGCTTATTTTGCCTTTTTATATCAGTTGGAATGCGGATATTGGGAATCCCAAGTCTTTTTCGCTATAAGAATATAGCAGTTCAGCCATATAAGCAGCAGCTAATCCATGAGGAGCGAATCTATCCAGCAATTGGGCCTTTTTTATGCCAAGGGGCTTTTCCTGGCGTAATTTAGAAATCTGCTCAGACTGGTGTAAAACTGAAGAAGTCCTCAATCGTCCATCAGCTTCTCGCGTAATCTGGAAAGTGGGCGGATTTTTCTCTTGCTGGCGTAAAGGCCGAGAAGTTGAGAAGTCTGCCACCTGTTTTCCCTTGCGTAGATTGCAGAGATCATCTGCTTTTCTACGGAGGACAGATGCATTTTTACGCACGTAGCACTTTTGAAATTTCTGATTTGGCGCTATGGCCTTGTCAGAACTTACGTCTACCCCGCCAGCGACGGGAGACGAGTTTTTACGCGCAGAGCACGCAGCAGACTTCTGGATTAGCACTGAGGCATTACCAGAAGTTTTGTTTGTTCTGCCAGTGACGGGAGACTGAGTTTTACGCGCAGAGTTCGGAGTAGACTTCTGACTTGGGGTTGCGGCATTGTCAGAAGTTTGGTCTGTTCCGCCAGTGACGGGAGACCAATTTTTACGTGCAGAGCGCGTAGGTTGCGAAGCTACAACCTAGTTGGTCGAAGAAATCAAAGAGTCGGTAGGAATGGTTGGGGATGTCCTGGGCATCCAGACCTTACGTAATTTCTTGTGGTCTTGGACAGAGAGAGAGTGAGAGTTACCCCCTGCTCGAAGCATGTCTTCGTAGGCTGACTGGTCGAACTGAACGACCAAGGTCTTCTTCATTGATCCTACTGATACTTCATCGTGTTGAGCAATAGCCTTCTCGTCAGAAGAGAAGGTCTTCCCCAGCAGAGTCGCCATCTTGTGTTTGATAATAAATAGAAGAAATAAAACTAGGTTTATACAAAATCCTTTCTTAGGTTTACAAACAAGAAGTACAATTAATCCTATACGAGGATGTCAAGTACAATTTTTTAATCTAGGTAAATATTGCTATAGGAGTCTGATCTGTGGTCGATCACTTTGTCCCTTGGACCACACGATGATGAAGAAGTGCCGTAGAAGGACGAGAAGCTTCAAAGATTGTGAAAGGGGAGTGGATGCACGATGCCAAAATTGTCGATCACTGCTCTCTATCTATGCTTCGACCCTCTGACTTCTATTCTCCAAATTTTTGACCTTGAAATTTGTGACCTTGGACCTCTGTCAATAGAGGTCTCTATTTATAGGGTTTTAGTGACAATAATCGTCCAGTCGGCATAGAAGCCGGACATTGGTGAGTGTGGCACTTTTTACGCGGCGGTTATAATAACTGCCACCCACGTATAAATGATTTTCTGAATAAGCGTGTGACGCGTGTCCCTTTAAGAGATAATCCGTATAACTGCTGCGAAGATCACGGCATACAAGCCACGTAGATAACTGTCCCTTGCGTAGAAAAGGTTGGCGTAGAAGTCAATAACTGTCACCATGGCGTAGAAGCCAAGTAGGCGTAGAAGCCAAATAGGCGTAGAAACCGTTAGGTTGGCATAGAAGCCAAGTAGGCGTAGAAGCCGTCAGGTTGGCATAGAAGCCAAGTAGGCGTAGAAGCCATCAGGTTGGCATAGAAGCCAAGTAGGCGTAGAAGCCTAATACTGCATGGATAGGTAGCTAGCGTAAAAAAATAGTTGATCCTCCTTCCTTGACTGAGGTCTTGAGCGTATTCTGGACCAAATAGCCTTATCACTCACGAATGCAAATGTAGCCTGAGTTGGAGTATTCTAAGGAAATAGCGTACATCGTGCTCCTATAGCTGAAAATAGCCAGGTTGGCGTATTTCAAGGAGATAGCGTATATCATGCTCCTTATAGTTGAAAATAGCCTAATGGCGTAATGTGCAGAGGTGATGATGTAGACGTATTAGCCGTAATTATGGCTCACCTAGTCCTTGAAAATAGAACCAAATCCCCAGCATTAAATGTAGGGATCTGCCCCCATCACGCGTATTAACTACAGAGACGTGCCTCGAGCTCTGTACGAAGAGCAGCTTTTGACGTGGCCGTTCATTTTGTCTTCTAATGAGCGTAAAAAAGCTCACATCTGCCTGTGAAAAACTAGGCAGCGTATTTCCTTGAACGCGTAAAAGCAGTTTATATCAAGGAAATGTCGCTAAACGACGGTTTGGATCTCTGTGCCGCACCATCATATAGCCGTCGTCTGGATAGCCGTGCTGTACTCGTTGTCAGGAGTCAGGTTCACTGCATGATCTAACAGGTTCATTCGAGAAATACGAAGCGTTCCTCGTACAGTTTTCCGATGCATTAAAAGCGGATGGGTTTTACGCCATAAAGGCGATATGATAACCTTTTTACGCTGAAGCAGTCTGAACACACTGCATTACGCGAGTTGTTTTAGAGCTGTGTTTTACGCTGTACTAGCGGTAAAGCTCTGTTTGTACGCCGACGGCTCTGAACTCTCATCTTACGCCACACAGCACTGAAATACTGCGTATAACTCTGTAGCGTATTTTTTATGCTTCTACAATTATGAGCTAAATAGAGAAAATATTTTTATTTTTATTTTTATTTTAGGTGTTTGTGCATTTAGGGGATTTATGGAGTCATTATAATTTTTTCCTAATTATTTTTATGTAGGAGATCCTGTGGACAGTTGGTAGATTTATTGTATGCACTAATATAAAATTCTAGAATTATATATATATATATATATATATATATATATATATATATATATATATATATATATATATATATATATATATATATAAAGTTAGTAAAATAAAATAGAAAAGAAAAGAAAATAGAAGAAAAAGAAATTAAATTTAATGGATCTAAACCCTAACTTATAACCCTACCCTAACCCAATATACTAAGACCCGCTACCCATTACTAACCTACCCGCCCGCTTCTAGCCAAACATGCAGCAGCAGCCGCAGCTACTAAAGCCCCCCTGGGCGAATTAACCCCCCCCTCTCGCGGTCTCTATCTTTCTCAATAAAACCACCTCGTCTCCCAAACTTTAACCCTAAATCTATTCTCCCTCTCCCCGACCCGAGCGCCACCGCGCCACCAGAGCCGTCGGAGCACCGCCCCGTCGCTGCGCGTCCGCCGTCCGCGTCAACGCGCGCACACCCGAGACAGCGAATACAAGGCAGTGAAGCTCTGTTCAGGCATCATTTCTCGTGCCCTCGCTCGACCAAACCGACCCCGTCTTTGCCGGTATGATCCCGAACTATCCCCCTTCCAATATTGTACATTAGTTTATCTTGAATAGTATGCAAACCTAGGTAAAAATTGATGCCAAGTCGAGGAAAAACCGCGACAATTTAATCTCAGAAAATTCTGTTACGATGACCTATGTTCACGGACCCGTGTCTCCCACCACAGAGATCCAAATTTAGTTTTTCTTTTTGATATGCGAAGACCACCTAACTTAGTTTATTCTGTGTCAAATCTATTAATTTATTAACTACTGTATGTAGAATTAAACTAATTAGAAAACCCCAAAAATATATTTTTTCCTAATTTTTAGAAATTATGATACGGAACATGCCCCGCCAAACAGGACCGCCCCATAATATACCAAGTATACCAAAAGGTGCGCGCGGTATACCCAGACGTGTGCGACTTGGCAGAAACTGATTTGGACGCGTGTGCGCGTCGAAATCAGCCTGTATCCGCAAAAATTTCCCATATCGCAACTTTTGCAAAAGCCCTGCGTATTTAGTGCACGCTTGTCAGAATACGACGAAACTTGCGCCATTAGACTCGTGGTATCGCGCTGGTCCTGTGACCCAAGTTTCATGTGATTCTGAGATAGTTGACCAAGTCGCCTATTGGTGGGCCCCACGGTTGACTTTTTGGGCAAAATTGTGTTTGGCTCACCGAAATCCACATTTGGACATACTGTTGAGTTCGTATTGACATTTAGAGTTTGTTTGAAGTATAATTTGTTCCATTTAGAGACCTTTACCCCTGGCACACTTTTCGGTGCAAGGTGGCCCACTTGTGGAGCCCGCTTTGACCCAAAATTATCGTTTTGCCCCTGTGTCCAAATTGGACGAAAGGAAAGTATTTTCTAGCTATATTGCTTATTTTGGGAACGTTGGTGATGTTTATTTCAGCTTCCGAAGACGTTCATTTTGAGGTCGTAGTTTCTGACTCTTGGTGTTTGACATCTGGACATTATACTTTACAACTCTCTTGCCAAGCAAGTATACCTTGCCTTGTTGTACTATTTAAATTCTGTATTATTACTTGCATGTTTATATTATATAACTGTGTACGTCCGAGAGAGACTCGGGTGCAGTCAACGAATGCATTGACGTTAGAACTTATGTCTGACCTAGAGTCTAGTAGACCCACCTAAAGTTGTGGAGTTATTGGTATGACTCGACAGGCCTTGACACGTATCATTACACGTCACAGAGTGAGTTCATGTAGGGACGCGTGCCTCATACTCGACTGGCCATCGGTGTGAGCAACACGTGTAACGATATTTAGCTTAGTGTTTATTTCTATAGAGACTTGCATTATAGTACGAGATGTCCACGTCGTGTTCACGACTTGTATATCTACATTGGACGGGGAGGACGACTTGTAGGTGTATGGGATACCCACCTCCTTTATATAGATACCGCACTCGATGGAGTGATACGAACGTTATTATTTATACAGATACCACGTTCCCTAGAGTGTTGGACGTTACTTGGTGATTTTACAGATACCTCATTCTTCGGAATGATGGACGTTACAGACACCACACTCTAGAGAACGTTGGACGTTATTATATTCATGCGCCTATGTTATAGGGGGCATATGTGTCATATACTAGACAGTCATGCCGATTGGTGAATTATGTCAGCATATGTCTAGCCTACACTTTTCCATACACTCAAAGTTGTCCTCAAGTTACATTTCAGTTAGATGGTTAGCGCACCCCTTTTGTTTATCCAGTATTTACTTTATGGCATGCTTCTATGTATCTTGTTATGTCCCTCTGAGGACCTGGTCCCTTTCTAGGTGTAGATGTTCATGAGTATTTGCAGGAGCACAGATCCGGACAGGTTGCGTACGTTACGAGGAGTCCTCTCTTCGAGCCACGTGATTGTTAGATATTGTGCTTATATTGTATTTACCTTGTTTATTCTATATTCTAGTTCGGTAGTGGATTTGTTTCCATCTGACTACCAGCATTAGATACTTTATATTGTGATCTAGTTTCATAGATATTGGATATTTATTTATATTGATTTCTGGGGATGAGATTTAGTTATGCCCTGTGACATAAATATTTACCACTTGTGAATTGTTATTCATATTACAGCGTACACATGTGTTATGGTTCCATACATTGGAGTTGCCATATACATGCGGCTGGCATGCCTATGTGTCCTAGTCCTACATATTTTGGGACTGGGGCGTGACAGTCATGCCCTGATCTTTCGCAGGAATCGGCCGTCTCCGCTAAGCGCGAATCACCGCGCTAGCGCTCCTGCGGAACATCTGTTCCCATATGGACGTGATGTCGCACGAGCATAAGATGCGCCCATATAAGGCCATAATCCGAATATGCGATAAAATGACTAAGCCACATAGTCGTACAAATATTCCAAATACAACGCTATAAGAAACGAACAGGCTATTGGTAACAAGTTCACAGAGTCGTCATAGTGGAAGCATTGAATAACACAAGTATGATACATGAACAAGCTCTTTATTGATAATGAATAAGGTTACAAGCGGCGCTAGGCCAAGATTATAAGTCGCTCAAGCTCTCTCTCTCTCTCTCTCTCTCTCTCTTAAACATATAAAGGTGTGCCAAGCGGCTTACAACTTGGGATGATACATAGGCGATGTTCCAATATTATATCTTGTATATATGCTTCAGCTCGGGAAGCAACACTCCAAGGCTCCAGATTGAACTCCACGCTTGTCATGACCCATACCCGGTATAAGGGTACGAGTATGTGGGTATGTCCAACCTAAGCTACAGCATCAATGGTAGAACGTTGTCTGGGTCATCTATACTATCTGACATCTCACACAATATATATATGGAACCTGTCAATGTCATCTCAACACCAACGAAGAAAAAATATGGTATATGATAACTATAAACAATACTCAATCATAATATAAACTAAAGGAGGATGAAAGCACGATATGGAATAAAAAGAAAAATATGAGTCACTATACATCCACAAGTCTAATACTATAAGTCTAGGCTCCACAACTCTCCAAAATAATATATACATGCCATGAGTCCAAAATAAGACTAGTACAAGTCCAAAACTATATAACTAGGCCTCATCGGTAAAGGGTACTATGTCCTCCTACTCTAGGGGAGTATCCTCTAGTGGCTCACCATCCTACAGGCCGTAATAAGTGGGACACAAATACTCTAGCCAATCATCTGAAAAATATATCCAATCGGGAAAGGAGCGAAGTACAAAACTCTGAAAGCAACTCCAAATATATGGTAAAGCATATATGACGAGTAATAGAAAAGAATACGAGATTCACAAGTATTAAGAATGGAAAGTACATGTGAGAACATACAAATAATCACAATAAGAACCGGAAAGTAAATACTGGTAATATATAAATAACTGCAATTAGAAGAACTGGAATACTAGCTATGTGGTTTAGAGCGCAAGTTCGTTATGTGATCGGCTTAGGTTGCATATGAGGTAAATAGGGTGACTCAATTATACGTGAGGTGTATAATCGACATACACATGAGATAAATAGTGCTTGATCACATAACCAACTTCTACTTCCCCTCTCCAACCAATACTCATGGATCCAATCATGACACGTTACGCACATAAATACGATATAGTCACACTAGTACACAAAATAATGGATGCACATGAAGCACATAAAAATTAATACCCGATGTACATGATGACATACATGTGAAGGAGTACCCGCTGAATACGGTAAGGGATAACATCTCTTGACGGGATCCATATAGTACCAGTTCGTGTAACCAAGTGTTAAAATTAAGTACGCAGTTCTAGAATAAGTGATATATACACTATCATGAAATAAAAACTAACAGATAGGTGTACTCGCCTCTGGTCCGGAGCAATGAATGTGTCACGCCCTAGTCCCAAAATACCAAGGAACTAGACACGTAGCAATGGCCAGCAGCACACACCGATAGGCAAACCCAATTTAATAGACCCATCAGGATATACTTAAGCTGTAGAACAATAATAAGGGTCTAATATAATAATCTCATCCATAGAAATGAATACATCAATATCAACAAAATGAAATATAATCATCAACAAGTCTCAAATAAATAAATCGGGGAACAACCCGATAATAAGTCTGATATAATTGTTCATTAAACAAGAACTAAAAGAGTCTAATAGCATCAAAGACTGAGTATAGAATAAGCAGTTACTCAGGAGAAATCCTCAGCGATCACCTCATCCTCAGGTTCTGGTACTTCTCCAAGGACTGCTCCTGTCCCGTACACCTCAGGGTAGATATCCTCTGCTAGCCCTGGGGACATAATCCGGAATCCAGGGCCTCAAGGGACATAGCAATGTACAAAATAACTCAAGCCAAAATAAATGCAGTGCAGCAATAAATGAAACAATAGGGTATACTATATAGGCAGCTAAGTGATATGCAAGTGAGAGTTTTAATCATACTTGGGCTGAGACTACTATAGGACATGTGTTGGGGAAACCCATAGCAGTATTCTCTCAAAGGGCTAGTAATGTACCAAAGCTCTGTGTCAAAGTCTAAGGCATCTCCAGTAAAGTAATATATATATATATATATAATCAGCCTTTTTATGGTAAATCTCTCCCCACCCAATGTAATCACACGTCTCATGTCCATGACACGCAAGATCATATCTAATGCAGCAAGTCATAATAAGATCTAAGCATATAAATAAAGTATATGTCATAAAACCTGTAGCCTATACAGAATCACCATGAATATCTCAGGAAGATTCTGTCTCATGAATAGTGTCAGGTGTCCTAAGGTATAACGTACTTGATAAGGCAAGCACGATAATGTATAGGGTCTCGATGTCCATGTCTAGGTGATATTACAAAACTCTGCGCACAGTGTTGACACCCGAATATTATTTGGACGCTAAGTAATGTCACATAGTCCTAGGTTGAACAGAGATCTTACAGTATTAAATCAAGAGAATAGTATAAACAAATGCTGCAAGTATGGCAAGGTACACTTGCCTGGGGTTTTGACTCCAACTGTTACTCTAGTATCGGCAGGATCTGCAGGTACTCCTCCGGTCGCTGAAATAAACGTTACAAACAGGTTCAGAAGATATCAAATAGCTAGGATTGCCTGTCCTTGAGTCCAATTTGGACATAGGGGCAAAAGTGACAGTTTCTGGTCAAAGCGGGGTCCACATGTGGCCCGCTTCGCACCAAAAAAACATGTCAGAGACAAAGTTCTCTAAATCTGTCAAACTTAGTGTCCATAGGTCCAGAATGACGATATAAACCCAATGGAATGTCCAGAACTGGATTACGATGAGCCAATCACAAAATTGTCCATCCCACGATATGCGATTTTGTCAACATTCTCAGAATCGAACCAAACTTGGGTCACAGGACCAGCATATTGCTACGAGTCCGAAGGAATAAGTTTTGTTTCGATACGACGTGCATACACGAAGTTACAACGAGTTCTAGAGCAGGGCCGATACGGGGTGTTGTCGACGGATACGCGTTGATTCTGGTGTGCACGCACATCCAAATCAACTTTCGCAAAATTCTACACGTATATATTAACGGCGTGCACCTTTCGGTGAAGTCCGCACATGACAAAGTCATCCCGTTTAGCGGGGCGCACCCAGTTACGGGGAAAAATAGGGCAAATATTTTCCTGATTTTGGGTCGTAGTTTGCGATCGCCAAAGGACGTGATACACCGAGTGAGTTGCACGGATATCGAGAGGGTCATACAGTTTATACATCACAGCAGACGGAACGAAAAACGGGGCAGCGAGGAGAGAGATACAGTCACCTGAACAGGGCTCCGCAGAAGACAGAAACTGCGATCTCGCGAGGCGGCTAGGGCTAGGGTTTCTCGTCGGCTGCTAGGTTTCCGGCCACTGCTTACCGGAGCTGGAGGTGTCGCCGTCGTCGGGCTGCTGCTCTGGAGTCGTTGAGGTGGCATGCTGGTGGAGGCGGCCGGAGGAACTCGTCGTAGCAGCTAGGGCACGACGGGCCGCTGCTGCTGCTGCTAGTCTCGACGGATCTCGGGGTTGATCGAGGCGGCGGTGAGTGGAGTGGACGGAGGAGAACGGTGGTGCTGGTGGACGCTGGTGGCTGAGGATCGGAGAGGCCGGGGCTGGCGGTGGTGGAGACGACGGTGGTAGTAGCGGGGATAATGGCAGTGGCAGCGGGGATTATATAGGGAGCAGGGAGGGAGGAGAAGGGCCGTCCGGTGGGGGAGAAGAGCGGCTGGGAGACGGAGCGGCGGGCTGTGGCCATTGGGGAGGCAAGGGGAGGCGCTGGGAGTGCGACGGCGGTTTCGGGCGGAGGGCGGCGGAGGCGAAGAGTCGGGGGAGAAGATTAGGTTTCAGTTACTGTTCATTACGGGCCGGGTTAGCGGGTTTCGGGTCAGGTTCAGACCCGATCCGACCCGCAGGGTTTAGGTTGGGTTCAGTTAGACCGGGTCGGTTCAGAGTCGGTCCGGTTTGGTTTGGTTCAAAAATAAACCGGGTTTATTTTGGTTTATTTAGGTTTATTAAATAACTTAGTTTTTAGTTCTTTAAAAATGGTTCCGGAGTCCGATAAATTCCAGAAAAATTAACCCATGTCTAATATTTTATTTTATACCAAAAAATAATATTTGCATAATATTTCAATATTTAATAAAACATTTAAATTTATTTATTTCCAAAATACCTTGATTTTAATTAGTTAAAAATCCTAGTAAATTCTAGAAAAATTCTGAAAAATAGATTTTTTAAATTCTGAAAAATCAGGGGGTATACAATCTACCCCTTTTAAGAGGATTGCGTCCTCGCAATCAAAGAATAATCAGTCAACAGAGATGACACGGTTGCAAGCATTGTTCGAAGCACATCACTATCAAGAATCATGATTCAGGAGAATCAAAGGATGAGGGTTTAAGCAAAACACATAGGGAATGAAAACATTATTTTCCTAAGCAGTGGAAGTTATACAATTTATAGAGTGAAGGAAATCTAGTTAAAGCAAGAAAACTACAGCTTAGAAAACTAGGTTATCAATTATTAGCAAGTTCAAAATTACTAGGTTTAGGGCTATGGTCACGAACTAACAGGCACGAGTTAAAGCAATACTCGGAATAGATAACTATGGAAAACTTACGCGCATTTGCTACTCCATGAGTCTGCGCGTCCTCCATGGTCATCGCAAAAGCTTGTCCGCGTCCTTGCGGTGGTGCCCTCTGCTGTTGCTGAGCCTGCTGGAAGAGTACTGCCTGGGGTATCAAAGGTGGCCTCGACTGATACCCTCCTGTAGGTGGTGGTATGACTCCTTCAACTCCCGTTTGCGGTGCTCCCAATGCTGGATAGGCTGGCCTCGGTACTGGTAAAGCTTGTTGATTTACCATTGGTACTCCTTCTCGACGCTCAAGGTATTCCCTCACTAAATGCTGAATAGATCCGCAAGCTAAACATAATCCCCTTTTGCGTCTGCACTCATTCTCAATATGGCCTCGCTTGCCACAATGTTGACAGAATAGAAAGTAAGGCTCTTGGTGCAGCTCTCGATGGTGGATTCATCTGTGGTCGCTTTGCAGCTCTTTCTTGTTGTGCTTGGTCTAGTGCTAATGCATGCGACTACTTTTGGCTGGACTCTATCCCTGTGATGCACTCTATGGGCCGTGTTACAGCAAGAACGTCCGTTGCAATGAAGCTGATTAACTTTCGGAGCTCAGAGCTAAGTTTGTAAATGAACTCCTCCATTTGACTTTGCTGGGCTTCTTCCTGAACCTTCTGATATGCTTGCATCATTATGTAGATCATTTGAAACATTTGTGACCCGTCCATAGCCTGCCCTTGTGGGAATACAGGCATTGGTAGAGTAAACCGCGGTGAAGTATCATCTTGCTGGATTCTCGAGATATGTTGATTTGCTTGACTGCGTTGTTGAGCTGATTGACCTTCACCTACTGGTGTCGCTTCTTCTTCATGGGAAACCACAACTTCTTGTGGTGTTCCTGTAGGAATCTCGTCGCTTGCTGGTGGATCCATTACTCTGCATCCAAAATAAACGATGAGAGGAGCACAGAGGTATCAAGGCAGGATGCAAGTCAAGAAATTAATTCGAATCCGAGATTGAGAGCAAGAATGATTCAAGCAAGTGGATGAGATCCTAAAAACTTATCCTATTCTTATTGCAGGCTTGCTCGGTCCCTAAGTTGAAACCGAACAATTTAGTCATTGTCCTGCATGAACCTTCTGATAGGTTTACAAAATGTCTCTCGATGTCCAAGCTAGTGTTACACAATCCTATTTAGGAAATATCAAGTTAAATGGTGTAATAAATTAATAAATGCTAGAATGAGCTAAACATGCTTTCTAGGCTATTTGTAGGTCTCACTAGTTAAATTAGGTCAATAACCTGAATTGGTTTCATACCTTGCTTCCAGGTTGATTATAAGGGTATACTAGTAATTACTAGATCTTGGTTAGGTTTCTAAGTTATACCTTCAAGTATTACTATACTTAGCTAATTCCATTAAGTTATCTAACACGAAGTAATATGATACTAGGTTGTAGTGAGGTATCCAGGTTCATAACTGGTTGATATTAGCTAACCAACTAATATTACTAATTATCTGTATACATATATCACTCATGAAGATATTAGTTAGTAATACTCTACTATGAATGACTACCTATTATCTTATTATCCCTCCTGGTATTAACACTAATACTTGATACTAAGATACCTAGTATCCTATTCTTCACTATCCTAATATTACATAGTGTCTGATACTGAGTGAGATACTCTAATACACCTAAACTTGTTCTATACTAACCCACATCACCTCTATATAATTACTGCTATTGCTCCCTAATGTTGTTGTAACTGTCCTTCTTGTTGCTTGAATGCAGTGGCTAACGCCACTGGTTCTGCTGCTGCTATTTCTGTTGCGGCTACTGTTGTTGTTCTATTATTTTGTGTCAAGCAACACACCTCCCCATCATACAGACACTTACACCTCAAGCTCAAATACAATACTTCCCTGGAACCACTTTCCCCCGAACTCACAGTACACAGATACACCTAGTATCACTTATGTTCAGATACAATTACATCCATATGTATTCACTTGAGCACCTATGTACTGCACACACTCCTTAGTCGTTGCTGCATCAGTGCATTTCATTATAACTCTCCCACACTCACCTCTGATACACCCTATGGTCCACACAAGTCTGTCACTTGAAACACAAATACACACACACATGAGTGAGTCCCCTATGTCTGATATACTGGCATCTCTTGATGCTATAGCTGCTACATGATTCCAGATATTCCCAACTCAAATACAACTAATACACTTGGCTACACAACTTCCTCAAAATCACCAACCTAATATATCAGTCACGTGATACATCTAAGTGCTTCAGTGCACTGTAGCACTATCATACTTGAAGACTCAACTGTCCAGGTTAGTTCTCACACCGACATAGTACCACTGATACTAAACTGATAATGGTTCCCATCCACAAGACATTCAAATAAACTCCAATAGAAATAATTAAATGATTATAGATATATACTCTATTATATATACATATAAACATTGTTAACAACCATTATATATCTATAAGATACACAATAGACATTAAGACAAACACTTATAGAGGGAAACCTAGGAACCTATGATACATCCCCCAAACAATACTCAAATCACCAATTCTCTATGATAAATACTTCTACATACTAAATATAGATACTAATAACCATTAAAACCAATTACACTAGGAATTATAGAAAATTGTTCAAAAACACACAAAATGGCCTCCGTATCACACGGTATCGCACCATATCGTGATACGGCCTACTCGTGTCTAATTGTGGACACATATCTAGCATCATAATCTCGATCTAAGTTCAATTAGACTAAATTGGTCTCATGACACATACTTGAAGTGTCAATCTCGAAATTCTCCCAAAATATACACAAATTACCACATAGAATTCCCAATACATAACTAATTGATCTAGAACTTGTTCCTATAGGTAGCCCTATGCCAGTGGGGTGTTCCTAGTAGTCAAATACATGATTAGAAACCTACAATGAAGAGAAATTCAAAAATTACTAATTGAAAGATGTATTCCCAATAAAAACTCAAGTGGACACGCTACAGACACGATCTCTTCACAATGCTCCTCTTCCTTGTGTTCTTTGCTCTTCCAAGCTCCAAAGCTCCTTGAGTGATGTGAAATGAGAGGGAATGTAAAGAAATTGAGAGGGAAAATTAATTGAGGGAGGGTGAAAATTGGGGTTATAGAATTGGGGATCAAAATAAAATACAAATAAGGAGAGAGAGAGAGAGAGAGAGAGAAGAGCCTCTCTAAGAGTGGCTGACCCTTGCCCCCTCTCCCAAGCCACTTGGTAAGGTCCAAATTATCCTTCAATGGTTAATTATGAAGGGTAATTAAGGAGGGTATAATGGAAAGACTTCTAACTAATCCAAATTAAGTCTGATCCTCCCAATTAATTATTGGGAATGGGCTATTGGACTTGGGTCCATGTTGGGCTCACCAGTTGTCATGACAAGTGTAATTGGTTCACAAGTGTCAAGTATAACTATTGGGCTAGCCTCCTAACTATAAATAAATAATACACGTCATAAATAATTATATAGCACACCATTAATAAATAATTATACAAACACCAAATAATTATATATATTGTACTCTAATTAAATATAAATTCTAAAAATAAAATAGCTAGGCCAAATTACTAAACAACCCTTAGTTGGAAAAATGAGGGTGACAACGCCTTAGCACGCACGAGGGGATACTCTGCACTTAACGAGGTTCTTTCTTACCCTGCAAGTAATCTGGTGGGTTATCAGTACATGAATGCACAGGTGGGGAGGCTTCTCGCCTACTCAACAAATCCAAACACGATATATTAGTTCCGTGCACCATCTATTAAGTCATCTTTCTACTCTTGTCTTAGGATCAGTTTTATGGCAATAATATAAAGCCTAACTCGTATGGCAGTACACCGTGCGCTATAAGAGAAACACGACAAAACTTACCAACTTACTATTCTTTCTTCCCTGTCCAAATGATACAACCAAGTTAACCAAGCATGAATATGTATAAGGAAACCTAGAATCACATAAGTGAACACAAGTATTACTAGCATATTTCGGACTCAGGTGAACGACATATACAAATTTATGATACTCATATTTTTTTGATACTCATGTTGTTCAAATGCATTATACTCAGACCGTTCAAAATTCTAAGATTATTCAAGTGTGTTTCAGAGGTTCAGATTTCTTGGTTCAATTAACAGTTTGCACACAGAGTGCGCCGTGCATCCGTTACTTGCCTCAAGTCCATATGAGGCCATACGTGGCTTGCCACATGATTATTTTAATGGTACTTAATGATACTTTAATAAAACTTAAATTATAATTTTTAATAACACATTCACATTACTTAACGAGCCATCATGGGCTATAGTCCCAGCGGACAATGGTTGTTGCAGCGCAGGTAGCGAGCCCTGCTATAAGGCCCCATCTCCCCCATGCTGATGCTACTAGCTGACTATGAGACATTCATGTCTGGATCGGATCGACCCCGGTGCCCCGGCGTACCGTCCGCAGGAACCATAAACCTGTGCAAAGGCAGTCCATGACCATTGACGATCAACACTAAGATTTTATTATATGCAATATTTTAGGACCTTGAATGAACATAACTACTTGAAATAGTATGAATTTATTTACTCGTTTAGAGATCTCATGATCGGGTGTGTTCCATTAAATGCATATTTTATGCTGATATTTTACTATATATTGCAGCTCCCGATTTGGTAGTTGCCTTGGAGATTCAACGGTCCCGAAGACTTTCCATGTTTCTATCATTTTGCTTCAAATGACAATTTTTATAGTCTTTCTGCCGCAGGTAAGTGAACCATGATCTGTGTTGTGATTATATATTGAGGCAATATATATGTGATGAGCATTTCAAGACATATGAAGAAATATACTTGAAGGAACATATAAGGAACAAAAGTAACGCTACGAGGGTGGGGTTATAAGAACCGTAAAGCGAGCATACTACTCCGTTCAACCGATCTACTTCTATGTTCTATGCAAAGAGACATAAGATATGATTATTTCCTTAGTTAGGTGCTTTGTATTCTTTATTAGCATGCAAGGGGTGATTCTTCTAGAGATTAGCATGTATTGACCATATTTTTAAGTGTGCAGGCTAAGCAAAGATAGGCTCATTGTAGCCACCCACCTTAGCGATGATTCACCTCAGTCGAGCGATACTCCGAGCGCTCCTTTGAAAGTCTAAGTCGGAACTCCTGAAGGGCCAAGTCTGAAATTCTTTGCCTCAAGCAAGTCTTCTCGCTGAGAAAAGTGGGTTAGGTCGTTGCACTTCCGTCGTTTGAATCGGCTATCATCTTAAACAAAACGGGTCGTTATATTATACACCACTTAGAAAAAGTCTCGTCCTCGAGACTTCCTGAGCGCAAAATGTTCTATCACAAACTATCGAATTAATCTCAAGCATAGAAATTCGTATCGCGTATGTGTTGGGTCTTTCTTATTGAATGACTATATTATTCAATCCAAACTCTGACTGTCTCTACTGTGCCTTAGTGCAAAACATATCGCTTAACACGGGGTACGATATGATCCATCTTGAATGATGATCTAGGGCTGAGACAAACTTATCGAAATTGTTACACTCATCCATGCAAATCTAACATATTCACTTGTACTAGCATTCGAGATCAATATATCGCGAGTCTGGATCGTTCAGATATCAAAGCGTCCCTCAAATATATGCATGTCAACCAACTTAGCGATAGCAAAATCTTTGCACTCGAGTTTAATATATTACTGAGTCTTGGATTGTGCACATATTCAAGGCATCCCTCAAATATATGTATTCTACCAAACTTAGTGGTAGTAAAGACGGATAAGCTACTTGCAAAAATCTCAAGGGTTCTCGTATTATGAATCATAATGAAACTTCCAACGGGGTCAATCAAAATCTAAGTCATTTCCAATCCCACTCAAACCAAGTATTGTACTACCATTAAGCATGATCTATCCAATCAATCGACTAGCATCCAAGTCTTATTATCTATTCTGTTCATATTAAACACATTGTACACTTATCGACCCAAGCCTAACTCTAAGTGTTGCTGCCCCACTTCTATGGCTTGCTCAAGCAATACTCTAAAGTCGATCACACAAGTTCTTTCATTCGACATAAGGTCGTCTGCCTAACCGCTAGGTCAGCTCACAAGGTCATAGGTATATTTTAAGTTCATAATTCTCATCGTGCAAATTTGTTGTATGATACTTGCCCCAATTCCTAAGGACAAACCATTGTTCTTTCGTACGAGGCATTCTACCCAAGCTCGTTTTACTCCGATTTCTAAATATCGAGCACAGATCATTCTATCCATATTCTCATATTTGTTTGCACAGGGTCCATGTTCATTTAGTAAAATCGTTCCTAAGATATGTTCATTCAATCAAATCCATAATATATCTACATCGCAGGTCAAACCCATAGATTTGCATAGTCTATCTCCTCCATTATATTTGATAGAATTTACCTACCCATTCTTTTCTAAATCTAGACCACCAAATCATGATCCCATTCTAAACCTTTCGATCTCAATCATAAACTCTAAGTCGTCCAATACGATCTATATATCCGTTCATAAAACTATCAAGCATATCTTACTTCACATTCTAGACTAACTCCTCCTTAAAATACTTTGATTTATTTTTTTCCTGAAACTCATCTTATCGTGTCGAACTACAAGTCAAGACGATCCTTTAATTATCGTGCTCTGGTCCCCCGCAAGTTCAATCATCCCCGTTGGACGTGAAATCACCACGCCAACGCTCCTGTAGGATAACTGTCCTAATCCGGGCGTGACACATGTACGAGCATGGAGTTTCACTCATACAAGATAAGAACGTCAAATTTTATGGTTATCATCGAACGAACAGACACCTTATCGTTATACTTTATTTTATCCAAGTTGTATACTAATCTCTCAAGTCATGTTCATCTAATAACTGTTCATGCCATGATCATAATTCGTCTAGCCAAATTGCCCAGCTTTAATGTTACCGTTCGATCAATCCGTCATTTAATTTTAGCATTCCTCAAACAACTAAGTTCAAATCCACACGCCAAAGTCTATCCAACTTTGTTATGTTCCATTTTATCGAGTTTGTTTGTATAATCTTTGAACGTATTCCGCGAGTTCGATCATCCCCGCCGGACGTAAAATTACCACGCCAGCTCTTCCGCGGGATAATTGTTCTCATTTAGGCCTGATATCGAGTGTTACCTTTCGAACTAGATTTTATATCGTTCGTCCAAGTTAAGATTAAATATGTATCGCCTACCTCAATCATTGAACCAAAATTTTCTAACTTGCATCAATCCATGCTATCTTCCACTTATTGATATCGTATTAGTCATCCTAATTTGAAACCATAACATTCATACTCAGTCTAAAATACTATCGAGCGATATCCTACTCAATCCATATTTTTTATGCACGCTATCTTCCATCGCTCTATACTCCGATCGTATCCTAGATTATTCCATCTCAAACTCAAATTTTAATTCATTTGATTCAATTCAAAATTTCTCATATGATTTATACTATTTTTCTCGACCAAGGTATTGATTTCCATTACCTTGAATCCTTATTCGATATAAGCCTTATCACTTATTCAACACATTCTAACTCGTTTGAATAAAATCTCATATGATTCCTTCGAATTTGCTTACTTGTTAGGCGATATTTATTGCACAATCATATTGCTTGCTGCTAGGCTTGTTTGCTATCCCAAAATCCATGATTCATTCAAAAACTTCTAAGACGACCAATACACCACTCATGGTTTGAGCCATACTCTACGAATCATCAAATCGCTTATTCGTTCTTGAGTTATCGCATACACCACTCAGGAATCGAGTAACTCAAGTAAATTCTCAATTGTGTTTGCATCAATCTATCTAACTCGTTCCTTAGAACTCATGTGTAATCCCTATGCATTGCCTCAATAATCTTAATATCTTATACCCCTCTATCGATAGTCCATCCTACAAACTATATTTGAGTCATAACTTACCGATACGAATAACCGTCTAAGCTATATGTCTAAATCCAAACACGACTCCCAAGATTCTCCTTAGCGATAGTCCGATAACGTTTCAATCGATGGCCATTCTAAGTCTGACTTATCATTACCTGAATGATATCCCAATCTCGTTCGTAAACTTACTCGCATCGAAGGGTCTTATCGTGCGATACTCAACACAACTTAGCTGAAAGGCTATGTGAATAGCTAACTGTCCGAATGATATTCTATCTCACACTAACCTGCTTGGTATTCACGTATAAGTATCCGGTTTCACACATAACTTGCAGATTCTAGCATGAGTCTATTCCCACAAAGTCTGACATAGGTCGGCACAAAGGCCTTCGCATCATAATTTTCTACAAGCAATCATATTATTCACATGAACTTTCAAAAATATTTAGACTCATTATATGAAATATCTCGTTGCAATATTGAGAGAGTGCATCTGTAACATAACCCATGAACAAGATATCAAAACTGAGAGAATCAATAAAAAGTCCAAGAATGTAAAGCCGTGCTCTGATTTTAATATATCACGCCCTGATCTCCCGCATGAATCGGCCGTCACCAGTAGGCGCGAATCAAAGCGCTATCACTCCCGCGGAAAGTCCTTTCCCATCTGGATGTGATGCCACACGAGCACAAGTTACGCCCGTGCAAGACTATGATCCGAACATGCGATAAAATAACTAAGCCACAGAGTCGCACAAATAGTCCGAATGCATCACAATTAGAAATAAACAGGCTATTGGTAACAAGTTCACAGATTCGTCATAATAGAATAATTAAATAACACAAGTATGATACATGAACAAGCTATTTATTGATAATGAATAAGGTTACAAATGACGCTAGGCCAAGATTACAAGTCGCTCAAGCTCTTTCTCCATCTTTCAAACATATAAAGACGTGATTACAACTTGGGATGATACATAGGTGATGTTCCAATATTATGTCTTGTATATGGGCTTCAGCTTTGGACATAATACTCCAAGGCTCCAGAGAGAACTCCACGTCAAAGCGCGCATGAGGAGATACTCTGCATTGAACGAGGTTCTCCCGCACCCTGTAAGCAATCTGGTGGGTTATCAGTACATGAATGCACTGGTAGGGAGGCTTCTCGCCCGCTCGACAAATATAAATACGATATATTAGTTCCGTGCACCATCTATTAAGTTATCTTTCTACTCTTGTCTTAGGATCAGTTTACGGCAATGATATAAAGCCTAACTCGTGTGGCAGTGCGCCGTGCGATATAAGAGAAACACGGCAAAACTTACCAACTTACCATTCTTTCTTCCTTGTCCAAATGATACAACCAAGTTAACCAAGCACGAATATGTATAAGGAAACCAAGAATCACATAAGCGAACACAAGTATTACTAGCGTGTTTCAGACTCTGGTGAACGACATATACAAATTTGTGATACTCATATTATTTTGATACCCAGTTTATTCAAATGCATTATACTCAGACCATTCAAAATTCTCAGATTATTCAAGTGTGTTTCAGAGGTTCAGATTTCTTGGTTCAATTAAATATCTGCACGTAGAGTGCATCGTGCATCCGTTACTTGTCTCAAGTCCATACGAGACCATACATGGGTTGCCACATGATTCTTTTAATGATACTTAATAATACTTTAATAAAACTTTAATGATACTTTTTAACAACATATTCACATTACTTAAAGAGCCATTATGGACTATAGTCCAGGCAGACGACGTTCGTTGCAACGCAGGTAGCGAACCCCGCTACAAGGCCCCATCTCCCTCATGTTGCTAGCTGACTATGAGACATTCATGTCCAGATCAGATTGGCCCTGGTGCCCCGACGTACCGTCCACAGGAACCATAAACTTGTGCACAGGCAGTCCATGACCATTGACAATCAACACTAAAATTTTATTATATGTAATATTTTAGGACCTTGAATGAACATAACTACTTGACATAGTATGAATGCATTTACTCGTTCAGAGATCTCATGAACGGGTGTGTTCCAGTCAATGAACATTTTATACTGATGTTTTACTACTTATTGTAGCTCCCGATTTGGGAGTTGCCTTGGCAACCCAACGGTCCCGAAGACTTTCTATGTTTCTATCATTTGGCTTGGAATGACTATTTTGATAGTCTTCCTGCCAGAGGTAAGTGAACCATGATCTGTGTTGTGCTTCTATATCGAGGCAATATGTATGTGATGAGCATTTCATGACATATGAAGAAATATACTTGAAGGAACATATAAGGAACAAAAGTAACACTGCAAGGGTGGGGTTATAATAATCGTGAAGTGAGCATACTACTCTGTTCAACCGATCTATTTCCATGTTCTATGCAAAGAGATAGTTATTCCCTTAGCTAGGTGTGTTGTATTCTTTATTAGCATGCAAGGGGTGATTCTTCTAGTGACTAGCATGTATCGACCATATATTTTAAGTGTGCAGGCTAAGAAAAGATAGGTTCATCGTAGCCACCCACCTAAGCGATAATTTACCTTGGTCGAGCGATACTCCGAGCGTGCCTTTGAAAGTTTGAAATCCTAAAGGGCAAAGTCTGAAATCCTAAATGGCCAAGTCTGAAATCCTAAAGTGCCTCTAAACTCCTAAAGGGCCAAGTCAGAAATCCTTTGCCTCAAGCAAGTCTTCTCGCTGAACAAAGCGGGTTAGGTCATTGCACTTGCGTCGTTTGAATCGACTATCCACTTGAACGGAATGGGTCATTACAAAATCAACACCTACGCACCCGCGTGCTCTGTGGTGCCATTTTTCCCTTATTCGGGGAGCGCGGCTAAGAAATACTTTCGGTATCGTTCGATCGGGATATATTGAATCAAGATCTTTTTCTCGTTATGGATTGGCTTCTTCAAAATTGATTCCCTTATTCAGTGGACCATGTCCCATGGACAGACTAAGTGGCAGAGTCAAGAGGGACCTCTCCGCTGCATGTTTTCTTGCCTAGTTTTCGTTATCGTATTGTTGCTTTCGTACTTTCGAGTTGGTTTTCGAGTTTGTCTTTTCTTGAACAGTTTGGATGAATTTTATTACTTTTGTTCGTTGAAATGAGCTTTCGTTCGAGCTTGGAAAAGAGGAGTGGAGGTATTGATCTTCTATTTGTGGTATTGCAGGTGATCGTACAGTAGGCGTCGCGCGAGCGGAGTCTTGAAGCACCTCTTTCCTTTTCTCTCTCCAGAAACTTATGAGTGGCTATACTTTGATTAGTTGATCTTTCTTCCAAGTCTTCACACCAAATAATCTTGCCCTCTTGATTCTTCCGATCAAACGATACAATAATAACTAAAAGATGTCAAGATAAAATGGAATAGACTTGGATTACTTTATGCTCGCCAATTAACTTGTGAACGGTTACATTGTTGCATGCTTGTTTGCTTAGAATATTCTTTCATCATGTTTCAATTCTAGTTAGAGCATATTCTTCTACTATTGTGCTATGTATAGAATACACTTGGCTATCGAATAAAATGAACATGAAGACTATGCAAATCAGATTATGCCGTGTAACTTATCTCGTGCTTGAAATTGCCTTGAACTGCTTCATTTGATAACTTTATTTTAGATATCGCATGTTCACGGATAACTTGTGCACAAGGATTTTTGGTTCCTATGGACAGTCGCTGGGGCACTGGCACCGATCTGATCCGGATGAAACTTTGTGATAGTCTCGTATTTGGGCGGGATGGCATGTAATGCTTCGTGTTCCATTCGATGTATCCCATTCTAGTCCAAGACTAATTCGTCCACTATGGCATCATGCCAGTGACCCCCACATATATTTAAACTGTGCAAGCTAACTATGTCTTCGTGGCAGGAAAGGTCATGGTAAATGTTATGCAAGTGGTTCAGACGGGCAGGTAAAAGTCACCAAACTGTGGCATATTTAATTCAGTAAATTTCTATATCTAGTACATGCTTGTAACTCAAACTAAAGCAAGATAGAAAGATCATATAATAACTTGCATGCTTCACATAAATAACATGTTGATTGGTATAATTGGGTTATCTTGCCTTTACCAGTGCATTTCGATGCACTGACCCTCGTTGCAACAGGTTCTCCGTGCCAAGGCGACCCTCAAGGAGTTTAGGCGACTTTCCAATCCATTCCACCTTCCGGCGCATCATATTCGTGACTTTTGAAGCATATTTGAAGTTCCAGGAGCTCGTGCACATATCCTATGCAGCTCCATGATAAGGCGATAGCTTCGTCCGAAGGTATCTATAGCTTTTGATGTTTTAAAAAAATAATGTAATGTATCGGACAGATATCTCATTTTGTGTCCCCTTTTGTAAGCCTGTGCGACAATGTTTTATACTTGTTCAAGAGTTTGTAAATGATGTTCAATATCAATGAAGAGAACTCTTTCTTATTTTAATATTGTGTTCAATTATCTGCGTACTCTAAATACATGCTCGTTATATCAAAAATTCCATGGCCTTGTGCGTTGTGTAATTTTGGCACGCACGACATCACGCCCGGGAGACGACTATCGATTCCATAAAATTGGGGCATGACTTGGTCATTCTACCCGGGCTCATAGTGAGGATGCAAAGGTGAATCAGCCCTCACTCGACTTGTGCAACATAATCAATCACAAGTGCAAAGTAAAGGAAACAACCACAATATACGAAGTGTCCTCCCCAGGGCATTACTATGCCAATATTATCATTAACTGCGGCTATAACAAAACAATAATACCTACAAAAAGGCAGTCGATATTCCAGCGGCTGCAACCAAAGGCACCCACCCGTTGCAACCCGGAGAACAGGTGCAAGCACCAGAGGAAGAGGAGCTTCCCTTTGTCTCGTGCTATTCTACTCGGAAGGCCCCCTCCATGAGGGGAGGTCAGAATTCTAGCATCTCTAGTTTGTCGCCCTTGGCCAGTGAGTCAAGAAGATGTATCCAAGGAGGACAGACAATGGAACCCACAGAAGGTGTCTTCCTGGGCACCCGCTGAAAGAAGAAGTTGTCATCTACTGTGGGGAGTTCTTCCTCAAGACCTCAGATAGCTACACAAGCTGGGGGTTGTAATACCCCGGACCTCTATGATAATCTGGCATTCTGTGAAGACGGTGATGCCCAAGAAACATATGCTGAGACCCCTAGGGGTAGCCACCCTCGTCAAGTGGATGCAGCTTCCTACACTGGGGGTAATATTCCCTCCGAGTCTAAGGAGGATACAATGCTGCCAAATTTTCCTGAGGACCATTCACTACAAGAGTCTGAGATGAAAAGTACGACGTCCATCGTCCCATCCATTTATCCCCATGTGAGAACGACATACATGGCAGGGGACGATCACGAGGGCCCCAACGATCGACAGCGACTCAAAACCCTCGAGGCCATGATGCAGACCATGAGTGCGTCGATACAAGCCTTGACCCAGACTATGCTGGAAATCAAGGAAAATATGGTCCCACAACCTTCAAGAGCCTCTGGCCAAGTAAACTTGGACCCCAAAAAATCTGGGAATTCTAATGCAACTGCTCCACTCGCTAGCGGTAACCATCCCCTATCCGGATAATCTGCTCTATCCGCAGTCGATGAAGATCGGGAAGCAATATGAGAGATACGGGAACTCCGGACCCGCCTAGACTCTATGGGCAATCGGGACTCACTGCGTAAGCTTGGGATCCGATAACCGTATCCCCTCGAGTAGAGAGACGTACCATATTCGTCCAAGTACAAGACCTTCAACTTGACTCCATTTGATTGGAAGACATCTCTCCATCAATTCATGAGTTACTTCAAGATGGCAACGAGGCATTTTCCTCGCAATGACGCCCTCTTAACCAAGCTCTTTGTTGGGAAATTATCTGGAATAGCCTTCGATTGGTTCTGCAGTCTCCAGGACAACTGTATTTTATCGTTCGATGACCTCAAAGTCCTTTTCCTTGCTCGGTTCTATGACGGAGGAAATAACATGATGATGTCCTCGTTAATGGACATCACACAAGGGGAGAAAGAGTCTGTACGGGAATATATCAAGCGGTACAAGAAAACGGCGCTGAAGTTACCCCCCGTTAACCCCGAGTCCACGCTGATGGACAGCTGCCGGAGGAATCGCCTTTCCACCGTCAGGCTCTGGATGGGCGACTCTCAGTTTAAGAACTGGACGACGTTCAATTTATATATTGTCAGTTCTGAGAAGAAGGTGAAGGACGCCCGCCTCTTGGGAATATAGATCCCTGTCGTTGATGATAAGGAAAAGCGCCCTTAAAACAGCAACAACAACATCGGCAATAACGCCCAGGATGGCAAAGGAAAGCAGGCTATGGCCGCCAATATAGCCAAGAAGTTCGAGCAAAATCTCGTAGAGGCTCCAAAACCGAAGGAAACCTATTCCTTCGAAGATGATGATGTCATGGCAATCTTTGACATGCGAATGAAGGAAAACAAGCTTCGAATCTCCGACATCAACTTCCATGTTAAGGAAGCCGAGGTTAATAATCTGAAGTACTACCACTACCATCGTTACGTCCATCATACGATACGGGACTGCTATACACTAAAGCGGTACATCCAGCGTCTGCTCGACACCAAGGCTCTCACCTTGGACTTCGATAACAAGACAGGTGCCGCGAATATGGTATCTCTCTAGTTCGACAACTTCCCGATGACAGAAGCCCAAGACAAAGTAATCCTGATCTCCCGGGCAATATTAGAGGTTGTCAATCTTCCGCCAGCTTATGACCAAATATCCGGTCTGATACCTCTCACCACATCACGTGAGAAGGTCATGTGGGTCCATCACGACCTTGCTCCAGACTTGATGCATCAGACAATACCCCACCAGGTCCAAGGGCAAGAAGTCCAAGTCCTTCTACACAGTTTCTATCTCTTTTGAAGAATTTTAGAAGAAACAACAAGGTCAGAACTGGCATACCAATAAGAGTATAACATCCCCAATGATGGTGTACTCATATTTGCCATATCCGATCCTGGTCTATTCCAGCCTCCAGCAGCGGACAAGTGCAAGCAGAAAGAAAATTTCTTCGACAAACCACTGCGCAAAGATACCACTCAGGGGCTAGAGAAGCCCTACAACTTCAATATCTTGGCATAACTGGTCAATACCCCAACAAAGTTGTCACTATTCGAGCTTCTTCGACTCTCCAAAGACGTTCGGGTTACTCTGAGTGAGACATTGCAGAATGTCGATACCTACTTGGCGCAGGTCAAGCCGCCAGCTGAGGATCCTGCCGCATGCCCCCACTACAATAACATGATGGAGGCGATACCCAACATCAAGTTCTCGTAACAAGACATATTATTAAAGAACAATCGGCATGATCGTCTTCTGTATTATACAGGGTACATCGGCGCCATCAAGATGGACCGGATGCACATCGACCCAGGATCGTTAATCAACATTATCCCGTAAAGTCTGTTTCAGACTCTGATTATCCTGATGCATCGTCTGGCAGCGACCAATACTGTCATCCATGTCTTCAACGCTGGAAGGAGCTACCCTCTGGAAAAGATTCGCTTGAAATATCATATCAACGACTTGAAAACAGGGTCACTTGCTATGTCATAGACATAGACGTATCCAATAACATCTTGTTGGGACGTCCATGGATTCATCAATATATGATTATACCGTCAATCTTCCACTAGTGCTTGAAGTACATGGACGATCACGACATCATCAAGACAAAATTTGTCGACATTGATCCAGTTAAAGGGGTTGAGGCCTACTACTCTGACTCGATCCTCTACAAGTAACTCCACCAAGATGAAGGTGGAAATGATGCCTACGATGAGGTAGACATTAGGACAACATCGGACGAGCCCTTGAAAGTCCACCTCAAAGTATGTGCTCCAAACATAGCTCCTTTCCTCAGGGTAAAATTGCCTAGGAAATCACCTGAGCCTATGGTCATTTTCCCCCATTGAACGAGTCGATCATTGAAGGAAGATTCGGCACCCACTACGACTTCTGAACATCTAGTGGTAAAGCTGAGCAGGAGACCTCCAAAGCCGGCACCCGCACTAGGGGTAAATCTCGGAAAGGAAGAACTGGAGGAGTACGTAGTCACTCATGCTAACGTCCCTTCTCTTGACGATATAATTCCGGAAGACGATATACCTTATTTTATCAATAAAGGGCTATCTTTGAACTACTCGGATATTGCTCACCTCAACACGTTATATTCCCTTGAGCACGGTCTGGGCCTGCACCTATATACACTGGTGACTACCACCTATGCAGCAAACCAAATTCTCCCCAGTCAAAACTCCTACTTTATAGTTCCAGCAAGGAAGAGGGAAGACAAACTCATCATCTTTGCTATAGTGGAAAGTCCTTAATCCTTTATCCCAGAGGAACTGGAGTCAGAATCAGATACCGGCAATATGCCACTTCATCAGTACATCTCTCGATCCAAGCACATCATCCAAAAAATGGGATACAATCTAAAATCCGTTAGGGGCTTGAACTACAGCAAAGGCCGATGGCTACCTCTGCGTCTGCAGGATCCTGCAGGCAAGCCTGAGGATTACTACCATAAGATCAAGCATGGCTTAGGGTACATTACGTCTCTCACAACCTCTGAAGGCTCAGATGAAGAAGATGAGTTACACTCTCACTCTTTAGAATCTTTCTCTTGAGACTCTGACAACAGTATCAGGGAGATGCTCAAACAAATATTGTCTGCCAACATAGTGTAAGCCGACCTTGAGAAAGACGACGAGGATCCACCTGGAATCTTTGAAGTAGAACCGTGGGACCAATGCCTAGACGCACAATGGGAGATGCGGTTCGAACAATGAGAACCTTCCATTGAGGACGAAGTCGTACAAATCGATATGGGCGACGAATCCTACCCTAAACCTATCTTTATCAGCAAAAGTCTGTCCAATGAGGACCGAGAATCCCTACTACAGCTTGTCAGGGAATACATAGATGTCTTTGCCTGGAGTTATGAAGATATGCCGGGACTGGACAACCAAATTGTGGTCCACACCGTCAATATCTTGCAGAAAGCTAAGCCAGTCAAGCAACCACAATGATAATTCTGGTCGAATATCATGAACACCATCGAAGCTAAAGTCAACAAACTAATAGCTAGTGGCTTCGTCCACAAAGTATAACATCCGGATTAGGTAGCCAACATCGTTCCAGTCATCAAAAAGAATGGGAAAATCTGGATCTGTATTGACTTCCGTGATCTAAAGGCGACATACCCTAAGGATGAGTTTTTCCTTCCGATCATAGGCATAATGATCGACAACACTTGTGGCTTCAAGCGCCTATCCTTCATGGACGAGTTCTCAGGATACAATCAAATTAAGATATTTCCTGACAACGAGAAGCACACATCATTACGCACGCCGATAAAAGTATACTTCGACACAGTCATGCCCGTCGGTCTGAAGAACGCTGGTGCTACATATCAGCGAGCTATGAGCACTATATTTTATGAATATCTACGCAAGATAGTAGAGTGTTACGTTGATAACATTACTGTCAAGTGTCTCTCCAAAGATGATTATCTCTGATACTTGAAGATTGTGTTCGACCTCATGCATGCACACCAGCTCAAGATGAATCCTACCAAATCTTTCCTGGGAGTCTCCAGCGGCAGGTTCTTGGGTTTGTTATAACTTCAAAGGGTATTCACGTAGACCCTGACAAGACTAAAGCAATCCTTGAAATACGCCCACCAAAGAACCTCAGAGAACTTCGTGGCATTCAAGGAAGACTGGCATACATCAGGAGGTTCATATCAAACCTCTCGAGACATTGTCAGTCGTTTACTCAACTTATGAAGAAAGATGTCTCCTTTGTCTGGAACAAAGAATGTTAGTGCACCTTCGACGATATCAAAGAGTATATCATAAATCCCCCAGTATTGGTGGCCCTTGTTTTGGGAAGAACCTTCTTACTATATGTGTGGGCAATGGATCACTCCTACGGGCCCCTTCTAGCCCAGACAAATGATGAAGGTCAAACATGCCATCTACTATCTCAGCAGAATGATGGCTGACGTAGAGCAAATATGCAACCCCATTGAGAAGGAGTGCCTCGCTCTGGTCTTCTCCATTCAAAAGACTCGGCATTACGTGGCATGACAAACCATCCATGTGATCTTACAAGTTAATCCGCTCAGGGTCCTTATGACTAAACCCAGAGCGCTCAACTCTCGTCTAGCTACATGGGCAATACTTTGGTCACCATACGACATGGTATTTGTCCCGCAAAAGGTGGTTAATGGCCAAGCATTGGCAGATTTTCTTGTAGCCCACCCTGTACCAAAAATCTTAAAGCTCTACGAGGAGATCCCAGACGAAGTAGCAGACTCAAACATAACTACAAGCACAGAAGCCGTTTGGCGAATGTTCTTCGATGGTGCTTCAAGAACAGGGCCCAAAGACGATATTATCGCTGGCGTCAGGATAGTACTAATTTTTCCATACGATTTGGTCATCAACCGTGCTTACTCCCTCACAGAGCCATGCTCCAACAATATAGCAGAATATAACACCCTCGTCATTAGGCTCCAACTCGCTAAACAAGTGGGAGTTGACTACTTCGAGGCCTACGACGACTCCAAATTGATAGTCAATCAAGTCTGAGGTGAGTAAGAAGTCCAGAATGAAGACTTGATTTCCTACCACCAAGCCGCGCTCGGTATTATCTCCACCTTTGAGGGGTTCTTCATAGAGCATGTCCCTCGACTGTAAAATATCTAGACTGACGCTCTGGTTGGCCTCGCAGTCTCTTTAGTTGTTCCATCCAATACTCATGAACTGATCATCGTGGTCGGTCAAGAGCTAGTCTGCACGAAGAACAATATCTGTTTATTCCTGAGATACTCAGTGGAGACGAGCACCTACTCACAAGACTAGAGACTCCCATTCATCGACCACGCAGTCTATAAAATTCTTCCTATGAACCCAAAGGAAGCCACTTCCATCAGAAGATGTTTCCTACGGTTCTATTATAATACGGCTACCAAAATGCTGTATCGTTATTCCTATGCCGGTCTTCTGCTACGATGGCTTTCGAATGCAGAAGTGAAGCAGGATCTCTGCGAGGCTCACGACGGGATTTGTGGTGTCCATCAGCCCGGACCCAAGCTACAGGATCGTCTCCAGATAATGGGTTACTATTGGCCGACAATGGTCGCGGATGTTGTCAACTACGCAAGGAAGTGGTAAGCGTGCCAAATTTACATTGACTTAATCCATTAACCCTCGGAGTTCCTACACCCGACCGTTGCATCTTGACAGTTCGAAGCCTGAAGAATGGGCATGATAGGGCCGATTAGTCCACCTTCGTCGAAGGGATATCGGTTCATCTTGGCTATCACCGACTACTTCTCCAAGTGGGCGAAAGCCGTACTACTCGCTGAAGTCAAAATATCAAACATGATCAGCTTCGTCAAGCATCAAGTCATATACCACTTCGGCATGCCAAGGATGATCATCCACGACAATGGTCCACAGTTTGCAAGTCATGCTTTTATCGGTTTTGCGACAAAAACTAAATTTAGAATATCGGCTCAATGACCTATAAACTAGCATCAAATGGTCTAGCAGAAGCATTCAACAAGACCATCATAAAGCTACTCAAAAAGTTTGTGTCATCTAACAAGCACGACTGTAAAAAGAAGCTGGGTGAATATTTTTGGGCTTATCGAACAACGGTCCGGATGCTGACTGAAAGGATGCCATTCTCCTTGGTTTACAGGAGCAAAGCGGTCCCCCCCTCGAGGTCAAAATTCTTTCGCTCCGAGTGGCTCTCTACAATCGGCTAATCGTCGACGACAATCACCGCCGACGGCTACCAGAGTTAGAAGCACTCGACGAGAAACATCTCTTAGCTCAATAGCACATTGAGCTTTACCAAGCGAGCCTCTCAGGAGCCTTCAACAAACGGGTTAAGAAGAGGACTTACCAAGTGGGTAACCTCATCTTGACAGTAAGAAGACCGATGGTTAGGATCCAAAAGATGGATGGTAAGTTCCAACCCAAATGGGAAGGCCCATTCGTCGTAGAATCTGTATTCTCCATCGGCGCCTACCAACTGGCAAAACCTGATGGCGACTTGCTCATGATGCCCATCAATGGTAAGTTCCTAAAAAAGTACTATGTCTAAGGCTAGCCGTGTACTTCTCTCTATCCCCATCAAGACAACAAAAGTATACAAGGTTCCCACTTTTTATTGTGCATTCCCAGCGAGTGCTTATGCACGACAGTACCATTTCTTCAATAAGCCATTATCGGTATCCAGGAGTCCTGGACACGCAATGGATAATGGATCTTCAAAAGGTCCCCAGTGGAGCAGTCCCCAGGTCCACATGCATACTCTCGCGGGGACCACCCAAAAACCAGTCTTGTTAGACGCTAGCCATGTCCATATTACCTCTGAGCTATCCGCCTAATAACCTCCCCAGTGGAGTAACCCTCAAGTCTATTTATATTTTCGGGTAGACCACACTCAGCAAACCACTCCTCAGTGAGTTCCCCGGACATTGGTTTACGTCCATATTACCTCCAAACTACTGCCCTAATATTTATTCCCGGACGAGTTTGCCATGTCCATATTATCTCTGAGCAAATCTTTCGGGTTTGGCTATCGATTATCACGTCTATATTACCTCTGATATCGGTTGCCATCTCAACTTATCACCCGCACTTAACTCTAAGTATGCCAGTAGTGTTAAGTCCATAAAATCTGCTACGTCCATATTACCTCTGGCAGGGCTTATCTCAAACCCATTACTTGTACTCAAGTATACAAGAAGTAATTGGTCCATAAAATATATCACGTACATATTACCTATGATAGGGTTTTGTCTCGAACTTATTACTTGTACTATCATGCACAAGAAGTAATAAGTCCACCAAAGATCCCCCAGTGGGATATCCTCGATGGAAGCAAACAGTTCACATCCATATTATATCTGACAATAAGCTTCCCATGTTCTCCATCCAAAGAAAACGGTCACGTCCATATTACCTCTGGCTCATTTCCTTTTTCTTCCATAAAATACCAGAATTGTACCTAACATCTTGGTACAACTATCGATTAGTTCACGTCCACGTTGCCTCTGAGCTATCATTCTTACATCCTTCCCATTAGGGTTTGACATATCCTTCTTACCTCTAAGCAAACCTTCCGGGTTTGGCTATCGATTATCACATCCATATTACCTCTGATATTGGTTGTCATCTCAACTTATCACCCATACATAACTCTATGTACGCTAGCGGTATTAAGTCCACAAAACTTGTCACGCCTATATCACCTCTGGCAAGGCTTGTTTCGAATCTATTACTTGCACTCAAGTGCGCAAAAAGTAATAGGTCCACTAAAGATCCCCTAGTAGGATATTTGTGAAAGACTACGGTATTGTGCTACGTCCATATTACCTCTAGTATAATACCCAAAGTTCACACGAATAATCCAAAAAAAAAGAAAGCTTTTATTTCTTCCAAACGGGGAACCAAAAGAAAACTATATTTGAGCACTAACTAATGCCTCAATCAAGAAAAAAAGGGGAAGAAAAAATGACTACTCATGCTACTAATCAGTGCATGACTCTTCTAATCGTCCTCGAAGATGGGCAACCTGGGCATCAATCTTGCCTTTGACCCAATGCTCGACCTCCTGAGCTACAGCAGTAGGATTATCAAGGTAAGCGTGAGCCTGATGCGTCTCCTTTAGTCTCTTCAGAGTCTCTTCAAGGGCAGCCAAAGACTGGGCCACGGTAAGAGATTGTGCACAGATAATCTCCCGTTCTTGGCGGGCCTCATGAACATGACCCTCCATGGTCTTGAGGTTGGTCTGGAGTTATGCAATCTTCTCCTGGATCTCAACAATAGTATAAGAAAATCTATCTTCTCGAGCGAAGCAGGCTGCCTCATCTGCGTCCAACTCGGTACGTTGGAGTTCCAGCTTCTTGAGTTCTTGCTCATGTCCCACCTTGGTCTTCCCATAAGAAGCCTTCACTTATTCTATGAAATCCACACTTATTCTATGAAATCCAGGAGACGTTCATACTCTTTGGCCATTGTTGTCGTAACGTCAACCTGTTGCACCTGCTATAACTCGTTCAAGCGCCGTTCGACTTCAGTTAATGTCACATCCCAGTCCCAAAATACATAGGACTAGGAATACGTAAGCATGTCAGCCGTATATATATGACAACTCTAATATATGAAAACCATAACACATATGTACGTTATATTATGAATAACAATTCACAAGTAGTATATATAATATTACAAGTCACAGGCAATAATAATATCATCCACAAAACCAAATAGAAATAAATAACCAAATATGGCAATAAACCAAGTATGAAATAGTCGAGAAGAACTAATAGTTGGGTGGAGACAAATCAACTACCAAATTAGAATATGAAAGAAAATGTAATAAGTACATCATCTAGTAATCAGAGAGCCTCGAAGGGAAGACCTTATCGAAAGAGAAAGAAGTAGCAAGTCATGATCCGTACTCCTGCAAATAGTCATGATCGTCTACACCTGGAAAGGGACCTGGTTCTCAGAGGGACATAACAAGATACATAAAAGTATGCCACAATGTACTAAAAATAAATATCCAAAAGTGCTCACCTAACCGTCTATGTGATATGCAGTTTAAGAACAACTTTTTGTGTACGGACTATCTGGCTAAAATAATAGGATGGGCATAGTTCACTTGGAGATCCAGGGGCTACATGCATAACGTCATGAATGTAAGAGGCCGCCAAGTAAATATAGGGTCATTATGACTCACGTCTCCAGCAGAGCGTACGACCTGATTAGGAAAAGTGTAAATGAGTCACATACGCTTACTCATTTTCTTCCCTCCCAATGCTACTAGTCGTGCCATATCCATGACACGCAAATACCTCTAGTAACTGCTAAGTCTTCTAGCATAACTCTATTAGCAGTTATTTTCTATCGCACATCCAATACGTATCGATGGCTAGTCAATACGCAAGTCCGTGATCTACATGAGACTCACAACTTGTGTAACACCTGTGTCAGGGCTATATGAACATAAAGATGAATAAAAATCATGGGGTAATTTCTTAACTCTAAGTCAATAAGCATAATATAAATAAATGGATAAATAACAACGTATCTCATCGTTGTACCCAAGTCTTTCTTGGACGTGCATTTTTATATAGCAAAATAAATAATAAGAAATAAATATGTAGTAGAAGAATGTAACTAAACAGTACAGTGGCAAGGTATACTTGCCGGGCAATAGTTTGGTGCTGAAACGACGCAAGACAATAAGTATAACGAACCAAAAAATACAAAAGCTAAACAAAAGTATTCGGATGCAGAAATTGACATCACCAACGATCTCGGAATAAGCGAGATAGTCAAAAAGCACTACCATTTTGTCCAATTTGGACACAGGTGAAAAACGATAATATCGAGTCAAAACGGAATCCACACGTGGGCCACTTCGCACCAAAAAATGTGTCGAGGATAAGGGTCTCTAAATATGATAAATTATAGGTTAAACAAATTCTAAACGATGATACAGACTCAACAATATGTCCAGTTTTGGATTCCAGTAAGCCGATCAAAAATTCGCTCGTCAAGTTGAATCATCGGACCATTGAAACGATAATTCGTTGACTGACTCAGAATCGGGCGAAACTCGAGTCACAGGACAAGTCAGGCGCTGTGAGACCAATGTCACAAGTTTTTTACGATCTGACGAACGTAAAAAAACTAATTGGATATTTTGTAAAACACTAATAAGGAAGACTTTTTACGAATAAGGGTTGATTCTGGCACACACACCCAAATCAACTTTCGTGAAAGCCCACACGTCAGGATATACCATATGGGCCTTTTGGTGCAATTGGTTTGTGACGAGATAGTCCCGTTTGACGGGGCGCACTCTGTATCGCAAGTTTTTGGGTTTTGAAAACATGGTTTTTGGTCGTTTTGGAAACATAATAATTTAACGAATATTGTAAACTATGAAAAACTAAAAGAATAGAAATAATATTGGTTATGTTGTAAATAAGTCCCTTTAAATAGATTTTAAAAATATTAAATAAGTTGGTAGAAAACTGGGGGGGGACATGGGTACTTGGACTGATTTTTTGAACTATTTTGGAACAGTTTTTCGTCAACTTTGAGTCACCTATTCTTCCTAACCAGTACACCAAAAATCATCCCGCTAGGAGAAAATCCTAGAGGGTTATGTTGTGAGCATGTACGAAGAATTGGTTCATAGAACGGAGCTAAGATGAGAGAGAAATTGGACCTGGAAGAGGGGGTCGTGGACTTCTCGCTGTTATCGCTGATGTTGTTACTGCGGCTGCTGTTGTCGCCCTCGTCGTGCTGCGGCGCTCTGACGGCGGTGCTCGCGGCGGCCAAGGGGTTGCTGTCCAGGGGGTAGGATTAGGGTTTAGGTTTTTGGGTTAGGGTTTACATTTACAGGTGTATTTATATATTGAGATGGGGAGGGTCGTCGGTCTACTCCTGGGCTGCGGGTAGAGTCGTGAGGGTATGGGGAAAGACTTGGGTAGTTAAGTTTTTTTCTTTCTTTCTTTATTATTAATAAATATATTTATATATATAAATACATCTATATATACAACTAAATATATATGAAATCATTAACCAATATATCTATATAACTATTATTTGTAAGAAACTATTATTATTATTATTATTATTATTATTATTATTATTATTTATATAGAATATATTTATATATAAGAGTAGAATATTATAAAAATAGATATGTAATAAAAATAATTTCTAAAAATTTATAACACTTGAATAAATAAAATTTACACTCAATTATATTTACATATATATATTTTGATTAATTCTAATATAAATAAATATTTATATAGTTAATAAATCAAAGCATTTTATTATATATTTTTCTTTAACTAACCCAGGAAATAACCAAAAGAAATCCAACACTTAAACAAAAATACTAAATTGCAAATTAATATTGGGGGAGGGTGGGGTTTACAATTAACTTCTGAAGTAGTAGGTCAGTCGTCTACTCAGAGCCTGGAAGAGTCTTCAAAATCTGTATCTGGCCCAGGTGTGGTGGCCCATGCAGGGCTGTCTTCGCAATTAGTGCGATGTCGTAGTAGTATAAAGGCTTAGTTGTACTACTGCGAGCCTGCGATATAACATAGGATATATGATATATGATAGAGAGAGAATACTCAATCACAACTAGAAAAACTTTCCAACTACTGATTTTGCTAATTCTGAATATTGCTTTCTTTGAATATTATTGTCCTTCCTTGATGCAATCGTAACTTGCGCAATATTGATTCATTTGTTTGTATCTGTCTTCGGGATACCGTCGAAGACCCGATCCAAGTGCTCTGGCGTAGTTTCATCGAGGTTGACTACTTCACCACCTCTGAGGAAGGCATCTACTGCTCCACCTTCTCCAGCTCAGAGGGTTGCCTCACTGGCTCAGGTGGGGGCTTCAACAGCTTTCGGGGGAGCTCCACCTCCAATTTAAAGGACGATGCCCGTAGTTTCAGAGGAGCTTCTACCACCCCCAGCACCAGTCGATGCTGTACAGATGTTTGCGCTATTTCGGGAGATGATGGAGGCCCAAAGAGCCCAGACGGAGGCTCAGCACTGCCAATCGGATAAGATGAGGCATGGGATAGAAAATGCCCATCAGTTGGCACTTGCAATAGTAGAGAGGGTTGCCCTAATTTCTGCCCTGCAGCAGCCGAGGCCAGGTACCATTATTGATTTCAAGAGGATGAGGCCCAAGGACTTCAAGGGCACGAAGGAGATCTTGTACACCGATGATTGGATTGAGAAAATAGTGAGAAACCTACGACTGGCGCATATCCCGGAGAGTCTACGAGTGGAGGCAGCGGGCAGCCAGATATTTGATATTACCCTAACATGGTTCCATACAGACCCGAGGATCATGGTGACATGATTGACTTGGGGAGCTTTTATAAAGCTTTTTAAGAAGAAGTTTTTTTTCGGACGTGGCTCTGAGTGCCCTAGCAAGCTAGTTCTTAGACCTCGTCCAAGGGAGCATGAAAGTGGACGAGTACGCCATAGAGTTCTGCAGATTGGGCAGGTTTATGGAGGGGCAGAATCCCTTAGGGAAAACAAGAAAGTTCCGAAAGGGTTTGATCAGGAAGGTCAAATTCCTCACTAGGGGACACCGCATAACTACATTCGAGGAGATCCTGATGGATGCACAAAGGGATGAGGATGACTTAGAGCTCAAGTCTAAGAGCGGGAAAGCTATGTAACCAGCTATGTGATATGCAAATGAGATCATTAATCATACTCAGGCTGAAACTACTATAGGCTCTATGTCGGGGAAACCCATAGCAGCATTTTATATCTCGAAGGGCCAGTACATATGCTAAAGCTCTGTTTAGAGTCTAAGGCACTTTCAGAATATCTATATATAACATAATCAGCCCTTAGTATGGTAAGACTCTCTCCAGCCAATGTAACCTCACGTCTCATGTTCATAATACGCAAGATCATGACCTCTAACTAATGCAGCGAGTCAAAATGATAGCTATGCATATGTAAGATCTATGTCACAATTCCTGTAACCTATACAGAATTACCATGAATAACTCAGGAAGATTCTAACTCATGAATAGTATCAGGTGTCCAATGGTATGACGTACTTGATAAGTCAAGCACAAAAATAAATAGGATCGCGATATCAACTCTTTAGATGACGTTACACGACTCCGCGTACGGTGTCGACACCCGAATATTATTCAGACGTTACACAATATATCACGATCCTAGGTTAAGAAGATACATCACATAATAAATCAAGAAAAATATGAAACAAGTACTGCAAGTATGACAAGGTACACTTGCCTGGGGTTTGAACTCCTTCAATTACTTCGGTAACAGCGAGATCTTCAGGTACTCCTCCGGATGCTGAAATAAACTTTACCATCACTCTCAGAAGATATGAAATAGATAGGATTGCCTACCCATAAGTCCAATTTGGACACAGGATCAAAATTGACAGTTTCTGGTCAAAGAGGAGTCCACATGTGGCCCACTTCGCACCAAAAAATGTGTCATAGACAAAGTTCATCAAATTTGTCAAACTTAGTGTCTATGATTTTAGAACGATGATATGAACCCAATGGAATATCCAAAACTGGATTTCGATGAGCCAGTCACAAAATTGCCCGTCAAGTGGAGCCGTGGGGCCCACGATACGAAATTTTGTCAACGTTCTCAGAATCGAGCCAAACTTGGGTCACAGAACCAGCATAATGCTGCGAATTTGATGGCTTTAGTTTTGTTATAAAACGACAAGAACACACGAAGTTTCAATGAGTTTCAGAACAGGCCCGATACGAGATAATTTTGACGGATATACTTTGATTCAATCAACTTCCGTAAAATCTAACACATCAGTATTGACGATACACTACTTTTGGTATAATTCGCACATGATAAAGTCGCCTCGTTTAGCGGGATGCACCCAGTTTCAGGAGAATTTGGGTGTTAAAAACCAAGATTTTGGTCGATTTTACCCGCAAATAAAACATAAATTATAGCACAATAAAATAAACTAATTACAGGGTTTAAAACTCTATTATATAATCTAATTTACTGTTCAGGTAAATTTTAGAATTATTAAACAGGTTGGACATAAAATAGCCGTGAACTTGTGAGTTTGGGACAGTTACCGAAGTCCAAAATTTAGGATATTTTTCATATTTTTGCGTCGCGGTTTGTGATCGACACAGGACACGATACCCTAATCTAATTGTACGGGTTCAAGAGGGTCATACAGCGAACATGTCACAATAGGCCATTCAAAAATTGATACAGTGACGAGAAAGAAAAGCTCACCGGAACAGGGGGTTGAAATTGACTGTACTGCGTGTGGACGGGGCGGCGCGGTGCGGCGACTACGCGGTGGCGGCGCTCGTCGACGGCGGCTGCTCGGTCGTGGTTCATCGCTAGAGTCGCCAGGGCCTTCGTTGGAGGTCGCCGGGGGAACTCGGGGTCGCCGGAGGGGAGCTCGGGGTCGCGGCAAAGTCGGGTGGTGGTGGTGGTGTATGATGGTGACAGCGGTGCTGATTAGGGTTCGTCGGGGGTTTTATAGGCTAGGGCGTCCGGCGGTTGGCAGGAAGGTGAAGGGGTAGGGACGGCCGTTGGGGAGGCGAGCGCGTCGGCGGTTGGACGGCAGCGGGAAGGTGGAGAGGAAGGTGATCAGTCGGGGGATTTGGGGTCTTGAACAGTAACAGTTACTGTAGCAAGTGGTAAAAGTTCGGGTACGGGTTAGCGGGTCGGGTCTAGATTCGACCCACTAGGGGTTGGGTTGGTTTATTCTAGGCTTGGTTTATTCTAGGCTTGGTTTATTTAGGCTTGGTTCGGTTCGATTTAGTTGGTTTAATCCGATTTATTCTGGTTTAATTAAAAATAATATTTTTAGCTGTTTAAAAAATAGTTTTTGGGTCCAATAAATTTTAGAAATATTTTACTATGACTAATTAATTATTTTAAACACAAAAATATAATTTAATTTAATACTCAAAATATTTATCCTTTAAAAAACATTTATTTTAATTATTTAAAAATTACAAAAAATCCCAAAAATTTATATTTAATTTTAGAAAAACTTGGGTGTTTACAATCTACCCTCCTTAAAAGAATTGCATCCTCGCAATTAAGAAAACAAAACATAACCGGTCAGAAGAGATGACACGGTTGCAAGACATGCTTATAGCACGAAACAAGGGAATAAGAATCATGAACAAGGAGAAATCGAGAGGAAGGGTGAGGGTTAAGCAGAACACATAGGAAGGAATAAAAATATTTTCCTAGGAAATGAGAGATAAGTAATACAAAAGTGAAGGAGCCTAGTTAGAATGAAAAATCAACTACAACTTAGAAAAACTTGGGTATCAAGTACTAACAAGTTCATAATACTAGGCTTAGGCTAGGGAATAGAATTAACAAGCACATGCTAAAGCATTACTAGGAATAGATAGCTATGATAAAACTTAAATCTTACGCGTATTCGCTAATCCTCGAGTCTGTGCGTCCTCCACTGTCATCGTAAAAGCCTGTCCACGTCCCCCTCTGCTGTTGATGGGCCTGCTAACAGAGTGCTGCTCGTGGTGCCAATGATATCCTCAGCTATAAACCCCCACACCAAAAAATAGGCCTACTTGGCTTAGATAGTAAAATTAGGGCTAGTTTGTATCCAATTGGAAATAGGACACGAAATTTTATTTAATTATATAAGATTTATATCACTTAGCGTACTTTACCGTTGCTTCGATAATTGGAGCACTACTCTATCCATTGCCTTCCTACAAACTTCACACCCTTATCCTAGACATGCCCGTCATCTATTCTGACTTTTGTCCTTTCTGTAACTTATAATTATGCTCTCTTCTGCTATATTTTAGTCGCACAACATTCATCACGGACGTTTATATATAATTCCAAATAATTTTAACTTTGTATCCTTATGCATTTCAATCAAAATTGAGACACAATCTTGACCCATTTAGTGCAATCCAATTTAGGATAATATTCTACTCTGAGCCCTCTATGTCCATGACACTTGTGTCCCACCTAATTTTAATCCCATGTACTTATATTAATTCAAGAATACCTTGCGTATTAATTTTAATTAATTTAAACCCAATTTCCATCTTTGTGTAATTTTTTAATTGTTTGGCACTTTTATGCAAAATTGTATTAAGTTGTCCACACCATTGGACAATACCTGAAGAAACCTATTTTTCCCCTTCATATGAATTTTTCTATAATTTTTTGGATTGTGCAACGCACAACATCGCCCCCTCGTTAACCCTATTCTTGCATTTTAACCAATGTAAATTATAGCCTCCAAACATCCCCATGATAAGCCAAGGCCCACCCCAAGTTGGAGGTTGACCAAGCCCAATCCCTTTAGGTCAATACTCAACCCCCTTCACATGTATAAATATATTTTTCCTATTTTTTACCTAAAATCAACACCAAAAATCTAAAGCCAGCCAATTCTTCTCCTCCCATCTACTGTTCACCGTCTCCCCCATCTTTTCTTCTGCCGATTCCACTAGAACCGTCGGACTCCGTCGACAACCCGACGCCATCCCGACCAACCCATTGGACCAGAGCCCTCTGCCTGAAACCACCCCAACTTGACGTCTCAACCGACCAACGCCGGAGTCATCGTCATCCCGCTGAAACCGAACACACCTACCATCTCGACGATGACCATCCCCGCCTCTCCTCGTCGATCGGACCTCGTCCCGACCACTGAACGCTGCACTCGCCAACCGACGATGAACTGCTGCACCTGAGCACGCGATGCCTGCACAGCGCCGAAGACCGCCGGAGCACGACTGGACCAGCCAGACCTGCTGCCGTCGACTCGCCTGACCCATCCGGCCACCCTCGTCACGACCGGAACAACCACCACCACTATTGCCATCCCCCTCTCCCTCGCCGACTTCTTTTTCCTCCTCCCCGTTCTCTTCATCACCCGAGCCGCCTGCAGGCCATCTCCCCCTCTCCTGAACACCGCCGGCACCACGACCACACCACCACACCACCATTAACCCCGGCCATCTCCTCCGTGTCAGCAACTCCTCATTCCTCTCCCTGTTCAGCCTCCTCCCCGCCGGACTCCGGTCAGCCACGATCACCATCATCATCATCATCATCATCATCAACCCGTCATCATCATCATCATCACCCCATCATCATCATCATTATCAATCCATCATCATCAATCCACCACCATCATCTTATCTCACCATCATCATCATCACTCCATCATCACCCCATCATCATCATCATCACCCCATCATCACATCATCTCACCATCATTATCTCATTATCATAATCCCCAATAATCATCACCCTCGTCGTCATCTTCTTCATCATCGTTAACCTCATCGTCGTCATCGTCATGACTGTGCGCGTATCTCGAGGTTCAAATATGTCCCTCTTCTTTCATATTGTATGATGCGTGTTTGTGTAAATAACATCTAGGTTAGCATCTTGGGTTAGATAGCTGGTTGATTTCAGACTGTGATAGTGAGCCCAATGACTTGTGTGCGTATATGCACGCGTATTAGAATTAAAGTGATATATATATATATATTTGGATGTATTGTATAATTAATTATATGCTAATAATATATAGGACTATGTATGTTGAGACTGTACGACCCTAGAACACTGTGGGCTATCCCGTATTTACATTGACCATGTTGACCCTAAGCACTTGTGAATTGACTACCTTGTGTACACTAACGTACTGGCAATAGATGTGTTAGTTTGACTGTCTGATTGTACGCAGTATTTGAAGATGCGACAGTCGCGTAATTAGATGCGCAATTGACCATGTTAGTTAACCAGTCACCCCTAGTGTACCCCCTGAGTCCAGTATAAATATGGTTGCGTATGTGCTAGTGTAATGACTAATGATTGTATTATATTATATTATATATACATAGGATATCGAATTGTTCTGTGCGACTTCTGGAGCAGGTTATTGGTACTACGCAGATTCTTGCCAAGCAAGTATACCTTGCCATTGTACTGTTATTCATATTCCATATGTTGTATGCATCTTTATTTTTTATCATTAGTTCATATATTCTAACTGCTATATAAAATGCGCGTCCAAGGAAACTTGGGTGCAACGACGGTGTCATCGTAAATTATTTTATTATGTATATGCATTGACCTTGTTTATGTGACCGCCCCATTATCATAAAGCATTATTAGGTTTTATTGGCTGTGACACATTTCTTACACGAGTGTGAGTCTTATATAGATCATGGACTGCGTGAAAGGTTTGGCCTTCTGTACGTATGGGTCGTGCGTTAGGGATAACTGTTGTTAGAAACTTTACATGCTAGAAGACTTAGCAATTATTAGTAGTTCATAGACATAACCTATTGTAGTACGGTGGTCCAATCCTTATCATTGTTTGGTTGCAGGGTTGGGCTATTATACTAAATATAGGCTATGAACTAAATTGTGTCATGGATGTGACATGCTTAGAGCATGGGGTAGGAAAAACAACAAGTACGGTATTTGGGCTCTTTTACACTTTCCTTATTGTAACCCGTACGCTCCGCCGGAGATACACGGTCGTGATGACCCCTATATTATCAGGCGGCCTCTGCCGTTCAAAAGACGATATGCTTTGTAGGCCCCCGGATCTCCAAGAGAACCATGCCAATCCTATTTTTAGCTAGATAGCCCACTTGGTGGAAAGTTGTTCTCAAACTGCATTCACATAGATGGTTAGGCGACCCATTGGATATTTATTTTCAGTACCTTATTGGCATGTTTATATGTATCTTGTTACGTCCCTCTGAGGACCTTGTACCTTTCCAGGTATAGACGGACAAAAGTATCCACAGGAGTACGGACTCGGACCTGACGCTTTTTATCAGACTGAGGAGGTCTTACCTTCAGAATATTTGTGATTCATTGCAGCTGTTAGATACTTTAGTTGTTATTTCTTTAATAGACATTATTCCTATATTAGAGTTTGATTCTCTTCTCTCTTTTAGTAGTTTAGTATAGTCGATTTGCAGTGAATTTGTTTCCATCCGACTATCATACTTTGAGACTTCCTATTTGATATTCAGTTATTTATTTCCATTTATTTGTTTATTTATGATATGGATGAGATATAGATTGTGTGTGACTTGTTGACAGTATATTACCACTGGTGGATTGAATATTCATGTACAACATACGTGTGTATATGGTTTCCATATATTAGAGTTCGTATACATACGGTTGGCGTGTTACGCATTCCTAGTCCTACGAATTTTAGGACTGGGGCGTGACATATTTTTAGTGGTGGCCCATGTAGGTCAAGAGCATATTGTCTCGGTTACGTTACTGTACCGAGCATGCCTGCAAATAGGATTAGAGTATAGGATCTCATCCACTATTGACTATGACTCATATTTCTTCTAATATGTTCTATTTGAATAATTTTATCATGCTTGATTCATGTACTTTCTAATAGTTCCTTGAGTATAGCCTCCTCCTAGAATATAGAAGTCCCTGTTGTTAGATAATAAGTAGGGTAACCTTCCTATTAAGAGTACAACTAGAGTGTTGACACATCACTGAGTTAGAATACTTAATGAACCATAGCACCCTTACCTGTAGATGGATTGACCATTATCTCTTGATAATTAGGGATGACTTGAGATAGTATAGACACTACTAGGGTTAGTTAGAAATTTGACCATATTGTTTGACCCTAGCATTGAGGAACCAATAAAAATCCAAGGTTGAATATTAGGAAGCTAAGAGGAATAAATATAATTTTTTTTTTATCATACCTCGAACACAGAGATTAGCACACCACCATTCCTTAGGAAACCATGATCTTATCTGGAGTCTTTCTATTTTTATTTCATATCTTGTTCCTCTGCAACCTTAACGTTCGCTATTTGTGCGACGACTAAATTATATTCTTCTTTTCTTCATCTTTCAATTCGTGTCGCCTGACCTTTCTGATTATAGGCCAAGTATATTATTTTATGTTAGGATATCTAGTTTTCTAGGATTATAGTTGTTACTCTTGAATTTTAAAATTATGTGCTTAGTAGTTAAAACTTGATGGTTTAAGTTATTCTTGTAGATTGTGACATGATGATTATCTCTTAGTTTTAAATCGCGTAACTTATACCATACTGTAAACCCCCTCGGCCAAAATTCAGGTTTAATTAACTTAGATAACATGATTAGGGTTAATTGGTTGCAATTAGGATTTATTATATAGAGTATTGGATATTTGTGCAGTGTTTTATTACTTAGGACACCTTACCGTTGTCCCGATATTTAGGACACTACCCTAGCTATTACCCTGAAACAAATTCCAGACACTTGGCCTAGACATACCAACCTACCATAATGACCCTTGTGTAACCCCCAGATGCTGATTTTTGTGCCCAGTTTTAGTCGCACAAAAGTCGTTATAAACGTCCGTACGTAAATTAAATTAATTACATATTTACGTTCGTTGTCCGTTCCAATCGAAATTGAGACCCAACCTCAACCCGTTTTGACCAACCCCGATCATGACATTATTATACTCTAAGCCTACCACGCCCATGACGCTTGTGCCCACCCAATTTGGACTCCCGATATTTTTTTTAAATTAATTTAGGAACACCCTGTGCATTAATTGTAATTTAATTAATGTAGTGACCCAACCTCACTCAAATTAGACCCAACTCCAACCCAAACCCCCACACACACCCATAAGCCTCATACTAAACACCATACACCATTCTAGTCCACTACAAAATACCAAACATGGTATTTTGTCACATCAAATCCCCAATTCTAGATTTTGTGCAATTTTCTAATTATTTAGGGGCCTTTGTGCAATTTAGCAATGAGGTGCCCCCCTCTCATTGGCCCAACCACATGAAAAAGAGAACCCACATTCTTTGACCGGTCCACAATTTATTTCCCCCCATTTTCTATGTACTTACATCATTTTTGGAGGATACATCCGGACCCTACATTTGAAATACATTGAATCCTAGCCACATGTCCAACATGTGGAGACCCTCACACAACCCTAGGCAACTACCAGCCGGCCCTAATCCCAAGGCAGCCCCCCTCTCTCTCTCCTACATATAGGACATGTTACATCACATTAAATCTACACAAAAACCAAAAATTCCAACACAAAACCCTAGAATTCTAAACCTACACAAACCCAGCCCGATCACCCTACCCCATTCCCGCAGCCTCCTCCCGGCCAGCCACCGCCTCTGGCCCCCCTCGCGATGACCCTACTTCGTCCAGCGACCACTCCCCCACCTACAGCCATCGCCCTCAGCCCCATCTCCGCCTACAACTGCCTCCAGCACCACCATCCTCACCTACAGTCTCACCCCCCCCCGAAGTCGAGCCGACCACCCGAGCCCCGACTAGTTCACCACCGTAGCTCGTACGGCCGCCAGACTCAGCCGACACCTTCCCCGGCCAGTTTTCTCCGTTTCCGCCGGGCTCGCCAACAGACTACGCCGCAGCCGGCCGACGCAGCCCCCGCAGTGCAACGTTGCCAGCGGCTGCTGTTGCTGTCGACTTCTTCCCCACGCGCTGCCGGAGCTCCGCCCGGCCACCCACGCCGGCGACGATCCGTCCGGCGGACCCCCTCGACCCCATCTGCGTATAAGTATACATTTTATATACTTATATATTAATTTATACACTGTATTTAGTATTGCATTGTATATATACATGTATATATATATATATATGTTTTTAGTATTCTATTTAGTATTTTTATATATATATTTCTGTATAAATATAGTATTATATATATATATATATATATATATATATATATATATACACTGTATTTTGTATACTTTATATATACTAGATATATATGTATATGTATAGTATATACTTATATGTATATGTATAGTATATACTGTATATTGTATTTAAATACTTTATATATATTAATATCTATTATGTATATGTATATATATATATATATATATATATATATATATATATATATATATATATATATATATATATATATATATATATATGTATGTATGTATATATATGTATGTATGTATGTATATATATTTTTGTGTGTATACATATAAATATACTTTTGTATGGGTATAATAAATATTTGTATATTTATATATAAATATATATATATTTGGTATATGTAGTATATTGTGTATATATATAAATATATATAAGTTGTATATATAAATGTATGTATACATATATAAATATACTCTATGTATTTAGTATAATATGTGTATAATAAATATATTAATATATATATATATATATATATATATATATATATATATATATATATATATATATATATGTATATATATATTGTGTATTTAAGTATATTAGAGTATTAAATAAATATAGGAATATATATATAAATATATATGTATATATATTGTGTATAGGTACTTATGTACATAAGTTATTATTATTTAAATATATGTAAATATATGTGTATGTATTTAATTATACATATGGTATTATGTAATTATATATGGGTATGTATTTAATTAATATACATGGTATTATGTATTTTAAATATGTAAATATATTTAATGAATATATGTATATGTACATATTTATTGGATTATTATTAAGATATATATATATAAATGTTATTTTAATGTGTAATATTAAAACATACGTATTTTTATTATACTTAAAATAAGTATTTGAGTACATACGTATATATGTTATTTATATAAATATATGTACTACGTGACCCACTAGATGTACAGTCAAGATCTGCGTCAGTGTATTATTGCAAGTAGTGTGTCGTGGTCGTACTATTGTAAGAGACTAATGTTGATATTATTATATCATATATAGGATTGCTGGACCGTACAGCCGAGGTTTCAGGAGCAGGATATTGGCATTCGCAGCTACCGGACTCAGGCAAGTATACCTTACTGAATTACTGTTTAATTTAAAATAAAATGTTGTAATATACATATAACTGTGTGCGCCCGAGATTGACTCGGGTGCAGTCGACGAATACGTCGATGAGTAGTGTACTTGACCTAGCTGCTAGCTGACTCACCTACTAATATGAGGATATTCTGATATCTTTCTAAACCATGACACTCTACACGTATCACGATGGTAAATTCATATTGGGATGAGGGTCCGCGTATCCGACTCACTATCGATGCATACGACATGCATCACAGATTAGCACATAATTTAGAGTAATCTAGTTATATGACACTTGGCATCTAGATACGGGATACTCACGTCGTGTATTCGACTTGTGTATCCACATTGGGCGGGGAGGACAACTAATAAACGTATGGGATACACACATCGGACTCCGTAGTATCCAGTGGAGCCACGGATCCGATGACTTCCTATATTCAGATATCGCGCTCTTCGGAGTGATACAGACGCATATACATTACAGATACCTCATTCTACGGAATGATGGACGTTACATGGACAGATACCATGCTCTTCGGAGTATGGACGTTATGCCTACACCTACCTATACGTTCCAAGGTTGTCCTTACAGTGCATTCACTTAGATGGTTAGCACACCCCCTTTATTTTATTCAGTACTATATGTGGCATGCATTTTTGTATCATGTTACGTCCCTCTGAGGACCTGGTTCTCTTCCAAATTTGGATGAGGCATATTACCCTACTATGTACGGACCTGGAGTAGAGACGAGGTACACCCTCGAGGAGGAGCTTGAGGTGTTATCGTCGGAGTTTCCCTGATCATCTGGTAGGCATTCCGCCTAGGACTGGAGTTTCTTATCTAGATAGCAGTTGTCCAGTTGCACTCTTTATTTCTGTCTTCAGTACTCTATTCCATCATTTGTAGTGGGTTTGTTTCCACCGAACATATTTTGGTTTGTACTATGACATTCGACACTGTTCTTATTTTCCAGTATTTTATTTCAGTATTTCTTGTTGTATCTGTGGATGAGATTAGACTCTGCCAGTTATATGATATTTTCAGACTTGTTAGATTTAGGACAGCATAGCACTTTTCGCTAAGATCCATTAAATTGGGATGTCCTCGGAGACGTGTCAGCTGGCCAATGCCATGTGGCCTGGTCCAATGTATTTTGGGACTGGGGTGTGACACATACCTCGATACAAGTTATATCCCCTTTCCCTTGAAGGCCAGTAACTTTTTCATTCATACTATTGACACTTGTTCTATGAGCACTAAAACTAAGACTTAAGATGACCATTACCTATATAATACAATAGGAAATCTTAATAAGTACCAAGATCTTTCCTTATATACCCTAATAAGAGTTCTACTTTATTTACAAGGACCAGGTTATTTTGTAGAAACCCCTGAATGTAGTTACAGTATTAGTTAATTATTTTAAGTTGGATAGTATGTCTCAAAACCTAGTATCACATAGTTCTTTTGACCCATTAATGAAGTATAACTGAATGTCACCAACTGTATACTAGCATAAGACGATAGTGTTTATCTAGACTATAAAATTTAGAGGCCCATACCCTATTTGGTCGACTAGCGACTTAGACAGGGAGTTAGTATGACAACTCTAGAAATTGTAGAGTCTTATCTTTTTTGTGAACTTGAATTATTATGTACCTTCTTTCATCATAATCCAGCATATTTATATTTTATGTACTACTTTGACTTATACCGCTATTATAGCCTAGTTTTGTGAGCTTATTCTTTTATTAAGCTTGTTCATAACATATGTATTATTGGATGCATACACTAATACATTTCAGAATCAGTGTATTACGGTCTGATCAACCATAGTGCGCTTGGTTCGCCCTTCACAATACTACTTTACGTGGATTAAGATATATAGTTAACCAGTAGACGAATACACTTGCCCTCTAGATATGACAGAGCATATCATATCAAGTACATAACTGTACTGATGTAAGCATGTGAATAGGAAATTTACCAAAATATAATTTCAATCCATAACTGCCTTGATAATTCCTTTTGAATTCTCTAACCGCCTTGATCCCCATACTTATATTCTATTACCCCCAATTTGAATTCTTTATTATTGCTCTCTGACTTCCCCTATTTCGAAAAGATGAACACTCGTGCTTGGGTTACATTGATAGTACTAGATATACCCCATAGGCTAATCACATGACTTGGTGACTCTCTTTTATAATTGATTAAGACATATCATAGGTGATATGTTAGTGTTAAAAACTTTTGAGGATTGAATGACATAATTAAATAATTTGAGGAATAGTTTTCTTAGAAGTATAGCCTTATGTAATATATGGGTAAATTTTAAGTTGGGTAAAAACTGCATTGTTAAACTTGAGGAGAATTCTTTTAGATAGTGATCAAGTGAGATTAGATAGAGAAACCCTACCCTAGTTTAATTTGGAGGACAAAATTATTTTAAGTTGGGTAGATTGTAAACCCCCTCACCCAAAATTAGGCCTACTTGGCTTAGATAGTGAAATTAGGGCTAGTTTGTATCCAATTGGAAATAGGACACGGCATTTTGTTTAATTATACAAGATTTATATCACTTAGCGCACCTTACCGTTGCTTCGATAATTGGAGCACTACTCTAACCACTGCCTTTCTACAAACTTCACACCCTTATCCAAGACATGTACGTCATCTATTCTGACCTTTGTGTAACTTATAATTATGCTCTTTTGTGCTATATTTTAGTCGCACAACATTCGTCGCGAACATTTATATATAATTCCAAATAATTCTAACTTTGTATCCTTGCACGTTCCAATCAAAATTGAGACACAATCTTGACCCATTTCGTGCAACCCAATTTAGGATAATATTCTACTCTGAGCCCTCTATGTCCATGATACTTGTGTCCCACCTAATTTTAATCCCATGTACTTCTAATTAATTCAAGAACACCTTGCGCATTAATTTTAATTAATTTAAACCCAACTTCCATCTTTGTGCAATTTTTTAATTGTTAGACGCTTTTATGCAAAATTGTATTAAGCTATCAACACCATTGGACAATACTTGAAGAAACCCATTTTTCCCTTCATATGAATTTTTCTATAATTTTTCGAAATGTGCAACACGCAACACCGCCCCCTCGTTAACCCTATTCTTGCATTTTAACCAATGTAAATTATAGCCTCCAAACATCCCCATGACAAGCCAAGGCCCACCCCAAGTTGGAGGTTGACCAAGACCAATCTCTTTAGGTCAACACTTAACCCCCTTCACATGTATAAATATATTTTTCCTATTTTTTCACCTAAAATCAACACCCAAAACCTAAAGCCAGCCGATTCTTCTCTTCCTATCTACTGTTCACCGTCTCCCCCATCTTTTCTCCCACCGATTCTACCAGAACCGTCGGACTCCGTCGACAACCCAACGCCATCCCGACCAACCCGTCGGACCAGAGCCCTCCGCCTGAAACCACCCTAACTTGACATCTCAATCGACCAACGCCGGAGTCATCGTCATCCCGCTGAAACCGAACACCGCTACCATCTCGACGACGACCATCCCTGCCTCTCCTCGTCGACCGGACCTCTTCCCGACCGTTGAACGCTGCACTCGCCAGCCGACGATGAACCGCTGCACCTAAGCACGCGACGCCTGCACAGCACCTGAGACCGCCGGAGCACGACTGGACCAGCAAGACCCGCTGCCGTCGATTCGCCTGACCCATCCGGCCACCCTCGTCACGACCGGAACAACCACCACCACCATTGACATCCCCCTCTCCCTCGTCGACTTCTTCTTCCTCCTTCCCATTCTTCTCATTACCCGAGCCGCCTGCAGGCCATCTCCCCCTCGCCTGAACGCCGCCGGAACCACGACCACACCACCACACCATAATTAACCCTGGCCATCTCCTCCTTGTCAGCAACTCCTCCTTCCTCTCCCTGTTCAGCCTTCTCCCCGTCAGACTCCGGTCAGCCACGATCACCATCATCATCATCATCATCATCACCCTATCATCATCATCAACCCATCATCATCATCATCATCACCCCATCATCATCATCATCATCAATCCATCAGCATCAACCCTGTCACGCCCCAGTCCCAAAATGTCGAGGGACCAGACATGTGGCAATGGCCAGCAGTACGCACCGATGGACAAACCCAATTTAATGGATCCATCAGGGCACACTTAAGCTGTAAAAACAAGTCTACGACATCATGGTACATCTAATCTCATCCACACAAGATATGAAATATGATCCACAGAGTAAATAAAGAATGTAAATCATCAGCTAGTCTCACAAAGTGCTTCGGGGAACAACCCGATAAATAATCTGATACAATGGTTCAACAGACCAGAAAGTAAATAACTGAAATAAATAATAAATGCTGAGCATGAAACATGTATGCTCAGGAGAAGTCTTCGGCTAACACCTCATCCTCGGATAGCGGTACAGCTCCTGGATCAGCTCCTGCTCCGGTCCCGTATACCTCGGGATAGATCTCGTCCTCAAATCCTGGGGACATAATCCGAATCCAGGTCCTCAGGGGACATAGCAAGGTACAAGAAAGCTTAAGCCAAAATAAGTGCAGTACAGAAAATAATTGGAATAAATAGGGCAAATAAGTAACCATCTAAGTGAAAATGCAAGTGAGAGCAGCACGAGTACTCAGGCTGAGCCACTACAAGCTCTGTGTCGGGGAGCTGGTAGTGGTAATAACCCGTAGTGGGTCTAGCTCTGCTCCGAGAGTCTACGACCTCTCAATAATAGTGGATGTATATATATATGGAACAGCCTGTAGCCTGTGTGTCTCTCCCCACCCAATGTAACCACGCATATCATGACCACAATATCTCATGTCCATGTCAAGCGGGGTCATAGCTAATGCAACCAGTCATACTATATCTAAGAATATAATATCCATGTCCTGTATCCTATACAGAATCACCACAAATATCTCGGGAAAATTCTGTCTCATGAATAGTGTCAAGTGTCCTGGGTCATAGTGTACTTGGTAAGACAAGTACGAGAATATAAAGTGTCACGTATGTCCATCTCTTGATGACAGTACCCAACACCGCGTACAGTATTGGCACCCGACTAATAATCGGACGCTAAGTACGTCACTCGGTCCTAGGTTAAGCATGCACAGCAATATAAAGAAGCAAGAAAAATATATAACAATACTGCAGAGTTTGGCAAGGTACACTTGCCAGGGGTTGGAATACCAACAGTCGTCCATGTATCAGTGGATCCTGTGGGTACTCCTCCAAAAGCTGTAATAAACGTCACCAACAATCTCAGAAGATATCAAATAGCTAGAAACGCATGTCCTTAAGTCCAATTTGGACACAAGGGCAAAAATGATATTTTCGGGCCAAAGCGGGGTCCATATGTGGGCCACTTTGCATCGAAAAGTGTGTCAGGGTCAAGGGTCTCCAAATTAGTCCAACTTAGTGTCAACAGGTCAGGAACGATGATACAAACCCAACGGAACTTCCAGAATTGGATTCCGATGAGCCGTTCTCAAAATCGCCCGTCAAGTGGAGCCTGTGGAGCCCACGATACATGATTTTGTCAATGTTCTCAGAATCGGACCAAACTTGGGTCACAAGACCAGCGTATTGCTACGAGTCCGATGGCACAAGTTTCGTCTCGATCCGACGTGTGTACACAACGTTACAGCGTATTCCAGAAAAGTCGGATACGGGGCATTGTTCGCGGATACCCGTTGATTCCGGGGTGCACGCACCTCCGAATCAACTTCTGCGAAATCCCACACGACTGTATCAACGACGCGCACGTATCTGTGAAGACCGCACGTGACCAAGTCGTCCCGTTTGGCGGGACGCACTCAGTTCCTGGGTGAAATAGGGCGTTGGTTTTCCTGTTTTTGGATCGCGGTGTACGATCACCACAGGACGCGATGCACCGAGCGAGTTGCAAGAGCACCGAGAGGGTTATACAGTCTACGCGTAGCAACTGACGGAATCTAAAACGGAGTTGTGAGGTGAGAGAAAACGGTACCTGAACAGGGCTCCGTGAACGCTGAATTCCACGTGTCCGAGAGTACTGTTCGCAGTGTCCGACTCAAACTGTCATGTCGGAGTCGCTGTGATCGGTGGAAGTCGGCGTCGGGCGGCCTGGCGACGGGTCGAGGGTTGAGGGAAGTCGGGGTCGTGCTCGACTCGACGGCAGGAGGGTCGATGTGGTCTCGCGGCTGTGTCGACCACGGCGTGTCGGGCACAGGGGTCGACGGCAGCGGTCGGGCACAGGGGGTCGACGGCAGCGGTCGAGCACAGGGGTCGGCTGCAGCAGCGGCGTCCCGGTGTCGGGACTGGACGGGGGTGGCTGCTGTCGGGGTCCGGTCGTCGATGGAAGCGGCGTCGAACTCAGCCAGGCGGTGGTGGGGGTCGGGCTCGACGTGGGGGAAAGTCGTCGCCTGAGGAGAAGAGCTAGGCGGCGGCGGATCGGGACTGGGTCGACGGCAGGGTGGATCTAGGGTTTCGGCAGTGACAAGTTGGGAGAAGATGACGGCACGGCGGCTAGGGCTGGGCACGAACGCCGAGAGAGGGAATTTATAGGCTATGCACAGTAAAATCCGACGGCTAGGGTTTCCCATGCGGGTTTGGGTCCGGGTCGGGTTTGGCTCGGATCCGACCCGACCCGACCCGACCCAATAAGCTGGGTTTGGTTTGGTTTAAACAGGGTTGGTTCAACTTGGGTCTGGTTCACTCTCCCAATAGTTTTAAGGCTTAAAACGCGTCTCCGGTGTCCAATAAATATACCGAAAAATACCACATGTCCGGATTTCCATTTTATACCGCAAAATCTTAATTCCATAATATTTTGACACCAATAAACTGCATTTAAAAATCTTTAACTTACAATCACCTTGGTTCTTCCTCCAGAAAAATACGGAAAAATTTGTGTTAAAAATTACTCTGAAAATTTGGGTGTTTACAATCTTCCCTCCTTAAAAGGATTGCGTCCTCACAATCAAAGAGTAAGCTACAAAAGAAAGGATTATTGAAACACAAGGTTGCTTAGTTTTCAACTGCCTCATCGAACAAGTGGGGGTAACGCTGGCGCATACTATCTTCTCGTTCCCAGGTCGATTCGCCAGGAGAATGATGTTTCCATGCTACACGAACCAGTCTGATTGTCTGTCCCTGCAGGGTCTTCTAACTGACGTCGAGAACGCCAACTGGTTGTTCTTCATATCTCAAGCTTGGGCCTACTGCGATCTCTGAGTGATCGACTATGTGACTTGGGTCGGTCACGTACCTTCGCAACTGTGAGACGTGGAATACGTCATGCACTCCCTCTAAGGATGGAGGTAATGCAAGATGATACGCCACCTCACCAACGCGCTCTAGAATGTCAAATGGCCCAATATACCTTGGGCTCAACTTGCCTCTGCTCCCAAATCTGATAGTACCACGGGTGGGCAAAATCCTCAAGAACATGTGCTCTCCTTCCTTGAACTCTAGGGGACGTCTGTGCGTATCTGCCCAATGCTTCTGTCTATCCTGGGCCGCTCGTAGATGATTCTGAATCTGTTTCACCTTTTCTACTGTCTGCGTTACCAATTCTGGACCCAGTATTTGACGTTCACCAACGTCACTCCAACATATAGGCGATCTGCATTTTCTTCCGTATAAAGCTTCAAATGGTGCTATCTGGATACTGGCCTGATAACTGTTATTGTAGGAGAACTCCACTAAGTGCAAATGATCTTCCTAAGATCCTCCGAAGTCTAGCATACATGATCATAACATGTCCTCCAATATCTGAATGGTGCGCTCCGATTGGCCATCTGTCTGTGGGTGGTATGTCGTGTTGAATTTGAGTCTGGTGCCCATACTCTCTTGCATGCTCCTCCAGAAATGAGATGTAAATCTCGAATCTCGATCCGATACAATACTAACAGGCACTCCATGTAATTTAACGATTTGTCGCATATACATATCGGCTAGTATCTCTGTGGACTGTCCAACTCTAAATGGCAAGAAGTGTGCTGATTTAGTGAGTCGATCCACAATAACCCAAACTGCATCTCTTCCGCTGGAGCCCCTTGGAAATCCTGTGACAAAATCCATCGTGATATGCTCCCATTTCCATTCTGGTATAGGAAGCGGCTGTAGCATACCTGCAGTCCTCTGATGCTCGGCCTTTACTTGCTGGCAGACTAAGCATTTGGCCACAAATCTTGCAATCTCTCTTTTCATTCCATGCCACCAGTAATACTGCCTCAAGTCTCGGTACATCTTTGTTCCTCCTGGATGAACAGAGTACATAGAGCTATGTGCTTCCGTCATTAACTCCTGTCTCAATTCTCCATTTGGAACATACAGGCGATTCCCAAACCTCAATGTCCCGTCTTCGCGAATGCAAAGTCCTGTCTGCATGCCTGCTTCTGTCCTCTCTTTCAATCTTCTAAATCTAGCATCGGTGGGCAATGCCTCCTTAATCTTTTCCACGAGTGATGACTGAATCTTGAGATTAGCCATCAAGCCATTCTGTCCTGGTAAGATAACCTCTATCTGAAGCTCCTGTAGATCTTTCAATAACTCGGGCTACATCATCAAGAAATAAGCCGTAAGCTTCCTGCTTAGTGCATCTGCGACGACGTTCGCCTTTCCCAGATGATACTGCAGATCGATGTCAAAATCTACCATCAATTCAAGCCAACGCCTCTGCCTCATGTTAAGCTCCTTCTGAGTATATATATACTTCAGACTTTTATGATCTGTAAAGATGTCTACTCTCTCCCCGTAAAGGTAGTGCCTCCAAATCTTCAATGCAAATATAACTGCTGCTAACTCCAGATCATGTGTTGGGTAGTTCTTCTCGTGAACCTTCAACTGTCTCGATGCATAAGCAATAACTTTGCCATGTTGCATCAAAATACATCCCAGTCCACTACCCGATGCATCACTGTAAACAACAAAACCTCCTGACCCTGAAGGAAGAGTCAAGACAGGTGCTGTTGTTAATCTTCTCTTCAATTCTTCGAAGGCCTTCTGGCAGTCTTCTGTCCATATAAACTCCTGGTCTTTGCGTGTCAGCTTCGTCATCGGTTCCGCAATCCTCAAAAAATTTTCCACAAACCTTCGGTAATATCCCGCAAGTCCGAGAAAACTTCTCACTTCTACAACTGTTGTGGGTGTAGGCCAAGTCTCTATCGCCGCAACTTTCTCTGGATCCACTGAAAGTCCTTCTCCTGAGATGATATGTCCTAAGAAAGGTACTTTGTCCATACAGAACTCATACTTACTGAGTTTGGCATATAACTTCTCCTGTCTCAAGGTCTCTAACACGATTCTGAGATGCTCCTCGTGCTCTTTGTGGCTTTTGGAATATATAATAATGTCATCAATGAACACCACCACGAATTTATCCAAGAACTGATGAAAGACTCTATTCATTAAACTCATAAATACTGGTGGCGCGTTGGTTAAACCAAACAGTATTACCAAGAACTCATAATGTCCATACTTGGTCCTAAAAGCTGTCTTCGGGATGTCTTCCTTCCTTACCTTGATCTGATGATAGCCGGATCGAAGGTCAATCTTCGAGAATACCCTTGCACCACTCAATTGATCGAATAGATCATCAATGCGTGGTAAGGGATACCTGTTCTTGATGGTCACAACGTTTAGGGCCCTGTAGTCAATGCACAATCATACTGTTCCATCCTTCTTCGGCACAAATAAAATGGGTGCCCCCCAAGGTAAAACACTGGGCCGAATGAAACCCTTATCCAGAAGGTCGTCAACCTGTTCTTTCAACTCCACTAACTGCTTAGGTGCTAGCCGATATACTGATGAAGTGATAGGCTCTGCTCCTGAAGTTAAGTCTATTGTGAATTCTATTTCCCGATCATGTGGTAAACCTGGAAGATCATCAGGAAATACATCCACAAATTCTGATATGACTCTTGGGTAACCTGTCTCCCCTTCTACAGAGAGTACCCTAAGAGTAGGCTGAACTCCTTGTTCTACTGCTCCTCGAAGAAACTCAAATTCTGGATGTCCCGGCGGTCTAAATATGACCCGTCCAAGTCGGCAATCAAGGGTCGCATGATACTGCCTTAACCAGTCCATACCAAGTACGATATTATAATTCGGCATGGAAAATATCAGAAATTGAGCTCGCATTTCTCTGCCACAAACTACTACAGAACATGATCTACAGACGTGACTAACTGGAATAATTCCGCCTCTCGTAAGAATTCTCTTCATCTTCGGAAGGGGTGCGGTAGCTACTCTATGGGTGGCAACAAAGCTAGCTACTATAAATGAATGCGATGCTCCTGTAAACCCCCTCAATTTTATTCTGTAGATAGTTAGAGTGGGCCAGATAAAATTTTAGATAGAATATATTGAGGTTTAGAGTAGGAGATATTTTACCTGAAATTTTAATCCATTTAATTAAAACATTATTCCACCCTATCTTTGTCTAATTATTCGGAGCCCATTTTCAGCCCATAAATTCCGTACAAATTTTGTACACTCGACTCAACTCGCCAAATTAGGCACTGGACTTTTCTGACTGTTAAAATCAACTTTCGTGCGCTCTAAATTAATTGCGCAACATTCCGAAAATCGTAAACCGTATTTTATTCCGTGTCGGACACCTGTGTCGTTACCCTCGATTTTGGGGTACCAACTTAACCCGTTGAGCCGGACCAACTAAAGGGTCCAAGACCGACTCTAAGCTCCCACTATTTTTGGCCTTTGTGCCGTTTCCAGATTTTGACCCCGCGGGCCCCAATTAAATTAAATTCGCGGGACGCGTTATCGTTAATTAAATCAAAATTTACCAACTCTGTAAATTCTATTTTAATATTAAATTAATCCCAATGCCCTCCAAATTTGACCCGCGCCTGGCGCGCAACGCCCCTCACTAATACAATTTTTAAATATATTCTTCTCCGTAATTTTTACGTTATTTCATGTGTCCATGCAAATTCCCGAATTTACGGGGGGTAAGTCGTAATTATCAATTTGTGTGGCAAACTCCTATTGGCCATATATAAATGAGAGGGTCCCAAAATAGGGTCCCAATCTCATCCCCCTTCATGAAGAAACCCACTTCTCTTCATAATAAATCCTAACCCTCCATTTTGAATGTCATCATCTCCACCCTTCATCTCAACACACTATCCTATAAAACCATCACATCACCCTCACCACTCCCCAAACCGGCCCTAATCCCCATGCCTAGAAAATCCCCCACTCTCTCTCTCTCTCTCTCTCTCTCCTCCCTCCTTCTCCATGCAACCCAAACCGAGCCCCCCAACATACTCATATATTCTTTCTTCTTCAACCATTCTTCTTCAACTATTCTTCTTCCTGGGAACTCTCCACCCGGTGACTGACCCGACGCCGGTGGCTGACCCTGCTCCGCCCTCCAGCACACCGGCGAGTTCAGCTCCGGCCGTCGACCCCCGACCAACTCGGTCCGGCCGGACAACAGCCGACCTTCCCGCGGCGGTTCCACAGAAGCCGACGGGCTGTCCCCTTCCTCGGCGGCCTGACCAGCAGCCGTCAGGCTGAAACGTTCTCGACCCGCGCGAGCTCGCACTCCGGCGAGTCCAGTCCGGTTTTAGTTCCCTCCCCCGCTCCGGCCTGTGGACTTCTCCCCCCCCCCCCCGCAGCGGCCTGTGCAGCCTCCATTCGGCCTTTGTCGACCGCCCGGCGACGATGTGCAGTACAGCTCCGCCGCTCCACTGTGCCGAGCACCCTCGCCGGCTTTGGGCTGCCACTCCGGCCAGCCTCTCCACGGCATCGACCCCGCTGTTCTGCTCCGGCACTGTGCATTGCGGCTGACCCGCGGCAGTCCGGCCTCCCTCATCCGATCTAATCCCCGTCCGTCCGCCTTCCTGTCGTCATTATCACCACCACCGCGGCCACCCTCCACCGGCCGTGCTCCGGCGTCGACAACCTCGTCGAGGTCGAATCTCCCCTCTCATGTTTTAATTCCAGAATTTATTAACATTTTAATTAAGATTCATTTATATGCATAGAATTGTGAAGGTTAGTCAGGGTGGGGTATCTATGATATGGATTTATATGGTTAGTATGGGAAATACTTGAACTATGCGATTAAGGTCTATATTGGTTAAGTCTAATGATGATTGATGCGAATATGGATTTTAATTATTCGAGTTTGTATTAATGATGTTTAGTATGTTTTAGGGTTTTTGGTTGCATAAATTAAAATAGATTTCAATGATTCGCATGAAGGTCGAGGATTTGAATTTTAGTGAGATATTATGAATATTATGGAAGTGAATAAATTTAGATTGGTTTAAGGTTTAAATATGGTTCGTTGAGTTTGAGGTTGAATGCATCAAGATTTAGAGTATATTACGTTATTTTTACATGTAAGTTAATTATCCTTGAAGAGCCGGTAATTTATGGTAAAAGGAGGGGATGTCATTAAGATGCCCATTATTTTGAGGACTTGATAACTAGTGACGAAATTCGATTGAGGAATACGAATATGTAATTTTGTACATACATTGTGAGAAAGGTGTAATATCAAACCGATAGTTATTGATTGGAGGCCGGGAAATAATAATGAATATATAGGAGGAGGAGATACTGACGGTGTTTATAACCGAGGGTTTAAGTAATTATTAATAACCAGTTACTCGAGGATAATTATTTTATTTAAGGATAATGTGTAATGTATATGGTAATGACTGTAAGGACTAGAGTGGAATTTGAGGATTTGATCCTGGCTTGAACTACTGAACTTTGTGATGGACTTAGTAAGCTTGAGGTTTGGATTGATGATATCGTACAGATATTTAATTTGATCAGATGTAACTTGCTCCGAGTCTACTTTGGTCAACCCTCTAGTGTCTTGTCCCTGAGATTCATAGCTGAGCTTGAGTTTAGTTGTGGATGCGTGTCGCATCCCTGTTTGCCAAATGATAGTTTATTGATTGAGTTGTATCTCATCTCTAGGTACTGCGGGACCTGAGGACTTGGACGTGGTATCGAATCCCCGTCATCAGCAGCCGCACGCAGGCAAGTGTACCTTGCCACCCTGTATTTCAGTTACAGATATTTATTGTTTCGTTATGTACATTGTGCACGTAGTTATGTTGACGTTCGATACTTCACGTCCGGATCGCAACCGGGTGTTGACATTCGACTTTACGTCTTAGAATAAATACTAGATGCTTCATAGCACCTCGATGCACGTACCAGAGTACATCGATACCCCAGGACACACTCATACACTGTGATCGTGCCAGATTCCTGTATCCTGATACTGACATCATGACCAGAGACTGGGATGACCTTAGGGTCGCGTCTGTTGAGTTATTCCTTGTGTCGAGACTGTAGTTAGAGGTTCAGGTTCAACGCACAATCGTTGACCGCTTGGGAAGGGGAAGACAGTTACTAGATGTTTGGGCTACTCTGCACGCGCTTATATATATGTAGTATTTTCTAGTGATACCTGTTTCTAGTGATACATGTTTCTAGTGTAGCCTGTTTCACCCGTGTGACTCTTTGCCCGGAGCTGCGGTACGTGCCGTGTGTTTCCGTGTCCGGAGCTACGGTTTTATTTTGGACAGCCCACGCGTCGAACATTGTCTTTAAAACTGTGTCACACTAGTTGGTTATGATAGAGTACCCTGTCGTGCACTTGTACTTTCTGTTTACTTGGCTTGCTATATTTCTGTACCTTGTTACGTCCCTCTGAGGACCTGGTTCCCTGCCAGTTTTGCAGCGTAGACGATTACGGAGCACTTGGAGATACCGATGGAGTAGCATATCTTACGAGCATGGTACCAGGTACTCACATTATATCTACCGGCATTATGGTTATTTTATATTGATTATTCATCTGCTGTTGTAGCCTAGTTTTGTAGACTCATAATTCTTCTCGAGTCTATTCGAGTTAGTGTGTTATTGGGCGGTCGACCTTAGCACATTTAGCTCTTTCTTGTATACTGTTGTACATTGTGGATTGAGACATAGAGGTTTACATTTATGGAATATCTAGATAGTGCCCTTTATTTTACAGCTTATACGTATTCGAGTCAGACCAGAGTCTGGTCGAATACGTAGCTGGCGTGTCACGTATTCCTGGTCCTCCGTATTTTGGGACTGGGGCGTGACAGCTCCAGAATCAAATAATGCTACAGCGAGTAATGAAGCTACTAAAATAGTACCTGCGATGACCTCACCCACAGTAGCTTCCTGCTCAACAGCTAAAGTGAATGCCTGGCCTCTTCCCTGAGTTGGACCCCTCTGCTGCTGCTGCTGAAATAGGGCCGCATGTGGTGCCAATGGTGGTCTCTGCTGGTAGCCTCCTGTAGCTGGTAGTCTGACTCCTCCAGCTTTTGTCTGCTGTGCTCCTACTGCTCCTGTAGCTGGTCGTGGTGCAGGAAAAGCTAGTCTCGGTGCTCCGTCTTTGCGTTCAGAACAGTCCCTGGAAAAGTGCTGGTTGGATCCGCAGCTCAGACATAGTCCCAGCTTATGCTTGCATTCTTTCTCAATGTGTCCTACTTTGCCGCAGTGGTGACAAGTAGGAAGAGGTCTGTCCCTATGTGCTGTCCTCTCTGGCATACTCCTCTGGGTCCGTTTTGCTGAATCCCCATGTGCTGTCCTGGATGGTGCCGAGGTGATAGGCCTCTTCAGGTTCGACTCCCTTCTAGTGACGCGCTCCATGCGTCGTGCTGCTGCAAGGACCTCAGTATAAGATGTAGGTGCGACTGAGCCAATCAATCTCTGAAGCTCGAACTTCAGTCCATCAAAGAACTTTTCAGCTTTCTCTTCCTCTGTCGAGATCAATGTTGGAGCGAAGCGGCTTAGGCGTATAAATTTTGCGTTGTATTCTTCCACTGTCATATCGCCTTGGATGAGACGGTTGAACTTGTCTCTGAGCTCTGATCGTGCAACTACCAGAATGTACATCTCTTGGAAGAGTTTGGAGAACTCTTTCCATGTGACTCGGTCCTGTCCGAGCCTCCTTTCTTCTGCTAACCACCAGTGATGCGCATTAACAGTTAACTGCATTCTGACTGCAGTCATCCACTTCTCTCTTGGTAGTTCAGCGGCTTCCAACTGATGCTAAATGTTAGTGAGCCATTCATGAACTTCTGTTGGCCCTTCTTTGCCAGAAAATGTGCGAGGCTTGAGATGACGGAAATCGGTGATAGATCCCGTCGCTATTTTCCTCGTTGGTGGATTTGCCTGCTCCAATGCGGATACCAGGCTGGTCCTCAGATACTCTGCCTCCTGGCGATGGGCCTCTTGCTGAATCTGTTGCTGGGCCTGCATCATGGCATACATCATCTGGAACATCTGTTGCCCGTCCATGGCTTGTCCGGGCGGAAAAATTGGCATCTAGGGAGTGAACTGTGGTGGAGGTGGGATGTCATCTCTCCGGAACCTTGGATTAGGCTGACCGGTTTGATTGTTCTGCGATGCTTGTCCTCCATTCCCTGGAGTCACTTCGTCTATATCAGTAACCTCAGCGTCGTGGGGCGTGTCCAAAGGAATCTCATCTTCGTCCCTGGGATCCATTTGTCTGCAAACAAAATATAAACTGTAAGAACGCTCAGAGGAATCAATACAGGATGTAGTTCAAGTAACAATTTTGAGTTCGATATAGAGTTCAATAATGGTTTAAATAATGGATGAGATCCTAGAATCTATCATATCCTTAGGGCAGGCTGGTTCGGTCCCTAAGTTGAAATCGAACAATTTAGTCATAGACCTGCATGGGCCACCACAAAAATCATGCCACGCCCCAGTCCCAAAATGCCGAGGGACCAGACACGTGGCAATGGCCAGCAGTACGCACCGATGGACAAACCAATTTTAATGGATCCATCAGGGCACACTTAAGCTGTAAAAACAAGTCTACGACATCATGGTACATCTAATCTCATCCACACAAGATATGAAATATGATCCACAGAGTAAATAAAGAATGTAAATCATCAGCTAGTCTCACAAAGTGCTTTGGGGAACAACCCGATAAATAATCTGATACAATGGTTCAACAGACCAGAAAGTAAATGACTGAAATAAATAATAAATGCTGAGCATGAAACATGTATGCTCAGGAGAAGTCTTCGGCTAATACCTCGTCCTCAGATAGCGGTACAGCTCCTGGATCAGCTCCTGCTCCGGTCCCGTATACCTCGGGATAGATCTCGTCCTCAAATCCTGGGGACATAATCCGGATCCAGGTCCTCAGGGGACATAGCAAGGTACAAGAAAGCTCAAGCCAAAATAAGTGCAGTGCAGAAAATAATTGGAATAAATAGGGCAAATAAGTAACCATCTAAGTGAAAATGCAAGTGAGAGCAGCACGAGTACTCAGGCTGAGCCACTACAAGCTCTGTGTCGGGGAGCCGGTAGTGGTAATAACCGGTAGTGGGTCTAGCTCTGCTCCGAGAGTCTACGACCTCTCAATAATAGTGGATGTATATATATATGGAACAGCCTGTAGCCTGTGTGTCTCTCCCCACCCAATGTAACCACGCATATCATGACCATAACGTCTCATGTCCATGTCAAGCGGGGTCATAGCTAATGCAACCAGTCATACTATTTCTAAGAATATAATGTCCATGTCCTGTATCCTATACAGAATCACCACAAATATCTCGAGAAAATCCTGTCTCATGAATAGTGTCAAGTGTCCTGGGTCATAGTGTACTTGGTAAGACAAGTACGAGAATATAAAGTGTCACGTATGTCCATCTCTAGATGACAGTACCCAACACCGCGTACAGGGTTGGCACCCGACTGATAATCGGATGCTAAGTACGTCACACGGTCCTAGGTTAAGCATGCACAGCAATATAAAGAAGCAAGGAAAATATATAACAATACTGCAGAGTTTGGCAAGGTACACTTGCCTGGGGTTGGAATACCAACAGTCGTCCCTGTATCAGTGGATCCTGTGGGTACTCCTCCAAAAGCTGTAATAAACATCACCAACAGTCTCAGAAGATATCAAATAGCTAGAAACGCATGTCCTTAAGTCCAATTTGGACACAAGGGCAAAAATGACATTTTCGGGCCAAAGCGGGGTCCACATGTGGGCCACTTTACACCGAAAAGCGTGTCAGGGTTAAGGGTCTCCAAATCAGTCCAACTTAGTGTCAACAGGTCAGGAACGATGATACGAACCCAACAGAACTTCCAGAATTGGATTCCGATGAGCCATTCTCAAAATCGCCCGTCAAGTGGAGCCTATGGGGCCCACGATACACGATTTTATCAACATTCTCAGAATCGGACCAAACTTGGGTCACAGGACCAGCGTATTTCTATGAGTCCGATGGCGCAAGTTTTGTCTCGATCCAACGTGTATACACAAAGTTACGACGTATTCCCGAAAAGTCGGATACGGGGCGTTGTTCGCGGATACTCGTTGATTCCGGGGTGCACGCACCTCCGAATCAACTTCTGCGAAATCTCACACGACCGTATCAATGACGCACACGTATCTGTGAAGACCGCACGCGACCAAGTCATCCCGTTTGGTAGGGCGCACTCAGTTCCGGGGTAAAACAGGGCGTTGGTTTTCCTGTTTTTAGATTGCGGTGTACGATCACCACAGGATGCGATGCACCGAGCGAGTTGCACAGGCACCGAGAGGGTTATACAATCTACGCGTAGCAACTGACGGAATCTAAAACGGAGTTGTGAGGTGAGAGAAAACGGTACCTGAATAGGGCTCCGTGAACGCTGAATTCCACGTATCCGAGAGTACTGTTCGCTGTGTCCGACTCGAACTGTCCTGTCGGAGTCGCTGTGATCGATGGAAGTCGGCGTCGGGCTACCTGGCGGCGGGTCGAGGGTTGAGGGAAGTCGGGGTCGTGCTCCACTCGGCGACAGGAGGGTCGACGACGGCGTGTCGGGCACAGGGGTCGACGGCAGGGGTCGGGCACAGGGGGTCGACGGCAGCGGTCGAGCACAGGGGTCGGCTGCAGCAGCGGCGTCCCGGGGTAGGGACTGGACGGGGGTGGCTGCTGTCGGGGTCCGGTCATCAACGGAAGCGGCGTCGAACTCGGCCAGGCGGTGGTGGGGGTCGGGCTCGGCGTGGGGGAAAGTCGTCGCCTGAGGAGAAGAGCTAGGCGGCGGCGGATTAGGACTGGGTCGACGGCGGGGTGGATCTAGGGTTTCGGCAGTGACAAGTTGGGAGAAGATGACGGCGCGGCTGCTAGGGCTGGGCACGAACGCCGAGAGAGAGAATTTATAGGCTATGCACAGTAAAATCCGACGGCTAGGGTTTCCCATGCGGGTTTGGGTCCGGGTCGGGTTTGGCTCGGATCCGACCCGACCCGACCCGACCCAATAAGCTGGGTTTGGTTTGGTTTAAACAGGGTTGGTTCAACTTGGGTCTAGTTCACTCTCCCAATAGTTTTAAGGCTTAAAACGCGTCTCCGGTGTCCAATAAATACACCGAAAAATACCACATGTCCAGATTTCCATTTTACACCGCAAAATCTTAATTCCATAATATTTTGACACTAATAAACTGCATTTAAAAATCTTTAACTTACAATCACCTTGGTTCTTCCTCCAGAAAAATACCGAAAAATACGGGAAAAATTATGTTAAAAATTACTCTGAAAATTTGGGTGTTTACAAACCCACCATCATCATCTCATCTCACCATCATCATTATCATCACTCCATCATCACCCCAACATCACCCCATCATTATCATCATCACCCCATCATCACATTATCTCACCATCATTATCTTATTATCATAATCCTTAATAATTATCACCCTCGTCGTCATCGTCGTCATCATCGTCAACCTCATCGTCGTCATCGTTATGCCTGTATTCGTTTCCCGAGGTTCAAACCTGTCCCTCTCCTTTCATATTGTGTGATGTGTGTTTGTGTAAATAATATCTAGGTTAGCATCTTGGGTTAGATAGCTGGTTGATTTTAGACTGTGACAGTGAGCCCAATAACTTGTGTGCGTATATGCACGCGTATTAGAATTAAAGTGATATATAGATGTATTATATAATTAATTATATGCTAATAATAACTAGGACTATGTATGTTTAGACTGTATGACCCTAGGATACTGTGGGCTATCCCGTATTTATATTGACCATGTTGACCCTAAGCACTTGTGAATTGACTGCCTTGTGTACACTAACGTACTGGCAATATATGTGTTAGTTTGACTGTCTGATTATGCACAGTATTTGAAGATGCGACACCCGCGTAATTAGACGCATAATTGATCGTGTTAGTTAACCAGAATTACCCCTAGTGTACCCCCTGAGTCCAGTATAAATATGGTTGTGTATGTGCTAGTGTAATGACTAATGATTGTATTGTATTATATTATATGTACATAGGATATCGGATTGTTCTGCGCGACTTCTGGAGCAGGTTATTAGTATTATGTAGCTTCTTGCCAGGCAAGTATACCTTGCCATTGTACTGTTATTTATATTCCATATGTTGCATGCATCTTTATTTTTTGTCATTAGTTCATATATTTTAACTGTTATATAAAATGCGCGTCCAAGGAAACTTGGGTGCAACGACGGTGTCGTCGTGAATTGTTTATTATGTATATGCATTGACCTTGTTTATGAGACTGCCCTATTATCATAAAGCATTATAGGTTTCATTGACCGTGATACATTTCTTATACGAGTGTGTCTCATATAGATCATGGACTGCGTGACAGGTTTGGCCTCCTCTATGTATGGGTCATGCGTTAGGGATAACTGCTGTTAGAAACTTTGTATGCTAGAAGACTTAGCAGTTATTAGTAGTTCATGGACAGGCAGGAGTATCCACAGAAGTATGGACCTTGACCTGACGCTTCTTATCAGACTGAGGAGGTCTTACCTTCGGAGTATTTGTGATTTATTGCAGCTGTTAGATACTTTAGTTGCTATTTCTTTCATAGACATTATTCCTATATTAGAGTTTGATTCTCTTCTCTCTTTTAGTAGTTTAGTATAGTCGATTTGCAGTGGATTTGTTTCCATCCAACTATCATACTTTGAGACTTCCTATATGATATTCAGTTACTTATTTTCATTTATTTGTTTATTTTTGCTGTGGATGAGATATAGATTACGTGTGACTTGTTGACAGTATATTACCACTGGTGGATTGGATATTTATGTACAACGTACATGTGTATATGGTTTTCATATATTGGAGTTCTTATACATATGGCTGGCATGTTACGTATTCCTAGTCCTACGTATTTTGGGACTGGGGCGTGACATCAGTTGATATCATCCCGATGCTGGTAAAGCTTGTCGATTTACTAATGGTGTTCCTTCTCGACGCTCAGGGCAATCCCTTATCGAATGCTGACTGGATCAGCAAGCTAAACATAATCCTAATCTATGTTAGCATTCCTTGGCGAGATGGCCTGCCTTGCCACAGTAGTGACAAATAGGAAGGACTAGTGCTAGTGGTGTAAATGCTCTCTGTGGTGGATTCATCTGTGGTCGCTTTGCAGCTCCCTGCTATTCTCGGTCTGGTGCTAATACATGCAGCCTCTTCTAGCTGGACTCTCTCCTGGTGACGAGCTCTATACGCCATGCTTCAACAAGGACGTTCGTATATGAAGTAGGTAAAACAGAGCTAATCTATCTCTGTAGCTCAAAGTTTAGTCTGTTGAAGAACTTCTTTGCTTGGCTTTGCTGGACCTCTTGATAAACCTGCTGTTAGGCTTGCATCATTGCATAGAACATTTGGAACATCTGATGTCCGTCCATAGGCTGTCCTGGTAGAAAAGTAGGCATCGATGGAGTAAACTGCGGTGATGGTGGAATATCATCTCGCTGGAATCTCGAGATGTGCTGATCTGCTTGATTGCTTTGTTGAGTTGATTGCCCTCCACCCACTGGTGTCACTTCATCGTCGTAGGTGACAACTGTAACTTATGGTGTTCCTGCAGGAGTCTCGTCGCTTGCTTGTGGTTCCATTACTCTGCATCCAAAATAAACTATAAAAGGCGCACAGGAGATTCAAGGTAGGATGCAAGTCAAGAAATTCGAACCCGATAGAGATCAAGAACGATTCAATCAAGTGGATGAGATCCTATAACATATCATATCATTATCGCAGGCTTGCTCAGTTCCTTAGTTAAAACTGAAGCAACATGTCATTGACCATAGTCGTAGACCATAGTCGAAGACCTTAATCGTAGACCTTAATACTATGACCTGCATGGCCACCACAAAAACCATGTCACGCCCTAGACCCAAAATACCGAGGGACTAGACATGTGGCAATGGCCAGCAGCACACTCCAATGGGCAAATCCAATTTAATGGACCCATTAGAGTGTAATTAAGCTGTAAAAGAATAATAAAGGTCTACGATACATGTCACAGTCTAATTCTAATCTCATTCACAGAAGATAATCATAGTTCAAATATCAGAATAATCAAGATGAAATATAAATCAATAAGTCTCAATAAAAATCTCGTGGAACAAACCGATAATGAGTTTAATACAGAAATCCATGAGACATGAAATAGAGTATCAAGAATAGAAATGACTGAGTATATAAAGCAAATACTCAGGAGAAATCTTCTGGCATCACCTCGTCCTCTGGTACTAGTACTGCTCCAATGTCTGCTCATGTCCCGTATACCTCGGGGTAGATCTCCTCTGCTATACCTGGGGACATAATCTGGATCCAGATCCTCAGGGGACATAGCAAAGTACAAGAATAACTCAAGCTAAATAAATTCAGTATATAAAAATAAATATCTACAGGGCAAACTATGTAACCAGCTATATGATATGCAAATGAGAGCATTAATCATACTCAGGCTGAAACTACTATAGGCTCTGTGTCGGGGAAACCCATAGCAGCATTTTATATCTCGAAGGGCCAGTACATGTGCCAAAGCTCTGGTTAGAGTCTAAGGCACTTATAGAATATCTATATATAACATAATCAGCCTTTAGTATGATAAGAATCTCCCTACCCAATGTAACCTCACGTCTCATGTCCATAACACACAAGATCATGACCTCTAGTCAAAATGATAGCTATGCATATGTAAGATCTATGTCACGATTCCTGTAACCTATACAGAATTATCATGAATAACTCAGGATGATTCTGACTCATGAATAATGTCAGGTGTCCTATGGTATGACGTACTTGATAAGTCAAGAACAAAAATATATAGGATCGCAATATCAACTCTCTAGGTGACGTTACACGACTCCGCGTACGGCATCGACACCCGAATATTATTCGGATGTTAAGCAATGTCTCACAGTCCTAGGTTGAATGGATACATCACATAAATAAATCAAAATAAAAATATGAAGCAAGTATTACAAGTATGGCAAGGTACACTTGCTTGGGGTTTGAACTCCTTCAATTGCTTCGGTAACAGCGAGATCTTTAGGTACTCCTCCGGATGCTGAAATAAACATTACCATCACTCTCAGAAGATATGAAATAGCTAGGATTGCCTACCCATAAGTCCAATTTGGACTCAGGGACAAAATTGACAGTTTCTGGTCAAAGCGGAGTCCATATGTGGCCCACTTCGCACCGAAAAATGTGCCAGAGACAAAGTTCTCCAAATTTATCAAACTTAGTGTCTATGAGTCCAGAACGATAATACGAACCCAATGAAATATCCAGAACTGGATTCCGATGAGACAGTCATAAAATTGCCCATCAAGTAGAGCCGTGGGGCCCACGATACGGGGTTTCGTCAACGTTCTCATAATTGAACGAAACTTGGGTCATTGGACCAGCATAAGGCTACGAATCCTATGGAGCAAATTTTATTGCAAAATAACAAGCACACACGAAGTTACAACGAGTTTCAGGATAGGCCCGATACGGGGTAATTTTGACGGATACGCGTTGATTCCGGTGTGCATGCACATCTAAATTAACTTTCGCGAAATCCCACACGTCTGTATTGACGATACGCTCCTTTCGGTGTAATTTACACATGACGAAGTTGCCTCATTTACCGGGACGCACCCAGTTTTGGGAGAATTTGGGTGTTAAAACAAAGATTTTGGTCGATTTTACCCGCAAATAAAATACAAATTATAGCAAAATAAAATAAACTAATTACAGGGTTTAAAACTCGGTTATTTTATCTAATTTATTATTCAGGTGAATTTTAGAATTATTAAATAGGTTGGACGTAAAACGGTCGTGAACTTGTGAGTTCGGGACAATTTTTGAAGTCCAAAATTTGGGATATTTTTCATGTTTTTGCGTCGCTGTTTGCGATCGATACAGGACACGATACCACAATATAATTATACGGGATTCGAGAGGGTCATACAGCGAATATATCGTAATAGGCTGTTCAAAAATTGATACAGCGATGAGGAAGAAAAGCTCAACGGAATAGGGGGTCAAAATTGACTGTACTGAGCGTAGACGGGGCGGTGCGGCGACTGCGGGGTGGCTGCTCGATCGTGGGTCATCGCTGGAGTTGCCGGGGTCTTCGCCGGAGGTCGCCGGGGGAACTCTGGGTCACCGGAGGGGAGCTCGGGGTCGCGATAGAGTCGGGTGGTGGTGGTGGTGGATGATGGTGACAGCGGTGGGAATGATGGTGACAGCGGTGGTGATAGGGGTTCGTCTGGGGTTTTATAGGCTAGGGCGGTTGGCGGTTGGCGGGGAGGTGAAGGGGTTGGGACGGCCGTTGGGGAGGCGAGCGGGTCGGCAGTTGGACGGCAGCGGGAAGGTGGAGAGGAAGGTGATCAGTCGGGGGATTTGGGGTCTTGAACAGCAACAGTTACTGTAGCAAGTGATAACGGGTCGGGTTCGGGTACGGGTTAGCGGGTCAGGTCCAGATCCGACCCGCTAGGGGTTGGTTTGGTTCAGTTGGGTTTGGGTTAGTTTATTCTAGGCTTGGTTTATTTCGGCTTGGGTCGGTTCAGTTCAGGTTGGTTTAATCTGATTTATTCTGGTTTAATTAAAAATAATATTTTTAGCTGTTTAAAAAATAGTTTTTGGGCCCAATAAATTCCAGAAAATTTTCACGATGACTAATTATTTATTTTACACACAAAAATATAATTTAATTTAATACTCAAAAATATTTATCCTTTGAAGAACATTTATTTAAATTATTTAAAAATCATAAAAAAATCATAAAAATTTATATTTTAATTTTAAAAAAATTGGGTGTTTACAGCAGGACCAGCTAAGCGCCCCCATATCTAACAGCAACAGCAGATTCAGGCGCCGGTTCGTGTCCCAGTTCAACAACAGCGTCAGAGGCAGATTTAGCCAGTGCCCAATTGTGCCTACAGTAGGAAGTCAGGACACACTTAGGATGTTTGTAGGAGTAGGCTGAAGGTGTGTTTGTTTTGTGGATTCACTGCACACCAGATGAGAGATTGCCCCACCGTACCTCAATTTGGTGGAGCACGAGGTCAGAGAGATAGATATAGGCCACCTGTGGCACAATATCATACCCCGTACCAACAGAGGGAGACACCTCAGCAGGACGGGATATATGCGTTGACGATCGAGGAGACCGATGCTATAGGTGAAGGGTTAGCAGGTTTTGTTTTGTTTTGTTCTGTCCTTTCTTCCTGTCCTTTTTCCCTCTATTGATTGTGTACTTCATTAGTACCTTCTAGATTGCTTTTGTTCTATATTGTAATTAGTGTAGTTAGCATACCCTGATTGAGACTGCAAATCATGACAAGTAAGACCATAACCATGTATGTTGTTTTCTTTTCACAAGCTTGTATATGGTATGATTTCTAGTAGAATTTTCTTGGACCATGATTGTTAAGGGTTTGACCATAGTAAAATTGTAATGAATAGGTTATGACTGGCCAAGATAGAGGAGCGAGGTGTTAAATTTTGAGGATACAATTTTTCTAGGGGGGTAGGATTGTAACTAGCACTTTCCTGAAGAGGGGTATTTTTGTATTTTCTTATTTAGTATTTATTGTTAATAATTATATTCATATTGATTGTATTTTTATTTTTGTAATATTTGGTATTGTTGTATTACCTATAATCAATATAGTTGATGGTTAGTTGTTAGCCATTGGTTAGACTAGTTAATTAGTTATTTTATTAGCTAGATGAATGTAATTATCCCTTTCATTAGGACTTGAACCCTTCCCCATAATTAAATTTTGTCATGACAACCTTGAGGGCCATTTGGACATTTCATGTAACCTAACCCTAGAGGAATAGGGGCCGGCCCTATATTAAGAGGGGAAGAGTCTCTCTCCTCCTATTTATTAGTGCACTCACTCCCAAATAGATTTTATTTTCAATTTTGAAAGCAAACCCTAAACCACCCATATTTCAACAATGAGTGTTTGTGCATGTGTTGGAGTGTAGGTAGGGTCTAGATGCAAGTGTCTATGCTAGAGTTAGTATTGAGATAATATAAGGATAAGCTAAATATGTGTTCATGAGTATCAAGGTATCATGGGTTGGGTTGAAATATCAACTAGTATATGTATTAGTGTCAAGATGAACTAGAAGAGATAGTTAGCACGGGGTTGAGTTTGGGTTTGGGTATCATGATACCATGAGGGTATTAAGTTATATTTTGATAGATAAGGTATAATGCATGTAGATATATAACTTATATATATATATAAGGTATTGATACTATATTATACTAGTATAGGGTAATACATATATATTACTTAGTATAATGACTAATATAGTTATAGGTATTTATATCAGTGAGACATGGTATCCAAATACCTAGTACTTGCTAAGTATAGCTAACATCATCAAGATATCAACCTAAAAACTTAGATTTGACCAGTTTGACTTATAGTTGACCTAGTTTGACTTAGTTTGACTAGAGAGACCTAGTTTGACATAGAATTTCCCTTTTTATTTAATTAAGCTTGTTTCTCATCTCATTACACCAAGTAACATGCCAATTCATATATAGGTTTGTGTGATACAAGTTCGGACACAGTTTGACATTCATTGCTCTGGACCACAGGCGAGTACATTCTCTGATAGTTTCCGTTATTTGATATTCTATGATTCCTATCTATAATATTGTATTACTTGGTTCATTGAAAATATGGATACATGGACTAGTATTATATGGATTCACACTCTTGCGACACGTGTATCATACTTTTCTGGCCTTTACTTCAGGACTCACTTACTGGCATCACTTACTTTTATCTAGCTGGCCTCGTACTTAATTTGCGTGTCGGGACTTGGATTCATTTATACTAGTCGGGCGGAGAAATACTTGAGTAGACATGTAAATATTCCTAAAATATGGAACCACCCCTACTGGTCTAATCTGGAAAGATAGCAGTCGCACACCTCATATGCGATGAGCTGTATTACCCCTAATCGTTTACATATCAAAAGCGATATTTCAAAAAATACTAGTTTAGTTACATCCTTGCTGGCTTCACATTATACTTGTTGGACTCACATCATATATATCTAAGTTTAGTTCTCATTTATTTACAGTCTTTATTACCATACTTTCTTGATTCACCATGCTTATCTTTTCTTACATCTTAAATTAACTGTGACTGTATTTTATTCTCTGATTTTTTTCCTTGCTCATCATATATTACTTACTATAACTGTTTTATAGTCTTTATCAATTAATTAGAACTGATATTAGGTTGTACTTCACTCCAATCCTGACTGGATAATATTTTTCAGAGGACCCGAAGGATTGGTGTTTGACCTATTATGGACCCCAGGATGTTGATGGTGCAGCCATGGACCCAGTAGCTCAGGAGTGATTGCTGGGAGGTCTAGCCAGAATTACTAGTTATCCTAATAAGTTTTTATTAGCATTTTGGTACCAAATTTGTTTTCGGCTTATATTTGAGACTTGGATATTTTTTCTATTGGATGTTGTTGTTGTAATTGTTGTTAAACTTTGTAGTTATGATAGACTTCTTATATATCTAATCATGCTTTAGATTTGTGATTGAGTATTTATCATTATTATCATATTATCCTCCTTCTTGGAGTTGAGATATCATTGACAAGTTATATATTACTATGTGAGATTGATAGTTAGTTGACCTAGACATCGTTCTACCGCCGATAATTTGACGTAGTCTGGACATACCCACGTACTCGTGCCCCTTTATCCGGTGTGGGTTGTGACACCATGCCTCTGTGCTTAGACCAAACGAAAGGCATACCTCATCCCAGTACATTTTGGACTCCTTGCCTTAACGAAATGTAGAAGCCCTGAAGGATAACCTTGGAAGTGGTTGTTATCGCAACTTTCGTGGACGACATCAAGGGAATCGAAGCCAAAGGGATTACAAGCAATTTGATAATCTGGGTAGACTGTGAAGCCGAGGGGACAACACTTGACAAGTCGGACGGTGTAACCACAGTTGCCGAACGACGAGTTGCTTTTGTTGCGGCCAAACTCTGCCCCGTCAAAAGTAGTGTATGGACTCCAGACAAACTGGCAAGCTTGGCCTTCACACTGTTAAGACCAGGAACGGATCCCTTGGGAAGACGGCCAAAAACTGAGGGAACTGCAAATTTATCCCGAGGAGGTGACAAAGCGGTCGTCGTACCAAGTAGACCCGTGACGGTAGAGGCTTCCCTTACACTAGCCTCAACGGGAGGCTCCACCGGGTGTTCTCCACCCCTAGTAGAGCGGGAGGGGATAGACTTTTTTCGAACAAGTCCCTATCTATTTCTTCTTCTGCATCTTCCTCTGAGGCCACGTTCACCATCCTCAAAGGAGAAGTAGAGTCTGCAGGGCCAAAATAACCTGTGACCAACCGCACCCACAAAATAGAAAACTAAAGACGAAAGATCTCATTCTGTGAGAAAATAAGAAACAACATACCCAGAATGGTGGACGGAATTTATGGAGCCACCCCGACAACATCCAAGTCATCTACCGAGATATGGGGAGTATCCGGTTCCATCAGCTCTCCTTTGGGGATATGTCTGCCTGAATCCTCAGGAACAGGCTCTTCAGTCTCGACATCGGGCTCGGGGAACGTCGACTCTTTGTCCCGCTCTGCATAAGAGACCCTAGCAGCCGTAGACCATCGAGAACGGTCCCTTCTCCCTTGTGTCTGCAAAGTTTCAAATAGACCCGAAGAAAGATGTTTATACAGATAAGTCATAAGAATCAAACTAAGAGGTTGTACGGGTACCACTATTGCATCTAAGGTGGGGTCTGGTTCAAAAACCACTAGCGCAAGGGGTCATTCCTCCTCTCTTACGTCCTCCATAGAAGGACCAGATTCTCTTATAGGCCCTGCCACATGAGCCACCTTAACTTGCGCTCGCTTTTAATGATTAGGGTGGCGAGCCACAGTTGTCTTGCGCTTAGGATCAGTAGGGAAGTCAAAAGGAGTCCACTCCTCTAACGGCGGGTCAGAGTCAACGAGAAAAGTCCGAGCCACACTCTTGCCCTTCTTGGGAGTTCATTGACCTTTCAAAGAGGAGGCACACAAGTGGTACCCGCCAGATAACTCGTCCCAGGATCATAGTCAGCTGGTGGAGCAGTAACTGTGCAGTAAAAACTCCCTGCGGCAAATAACATGTTCGGCACAACGCCGACCGCCGGCAACCCGAACTCAACTTGTGTTCTGACGGCGACGTAATAGCTCTAAGCACGAGCTCCATTAAGAAGATTTCCATAATACCCAAAGGAAGCACTGAGAGAATCCAGCAGGAGTTGGTTGTACCCAAATTGATGGGCAAACCAGCTGGGTAGATAGAGCTCCAAATAAATGTCAGATCAATTTTGATAAACCAAGTGGGAAGGGCGGATGACAAGAAACCAGCTGTAAAGTTTTATCGACAACAAGTGAGCAGCAGTCCCGCTATATCGATGAATAACACTCCTTTCTCCCTCAGTGTATTCGAGGACAGTGCTAAATAATATCCAACCGTTCATATAAGAAAGTTCCCTTCTATAGGAGGACACATCCTCGCACTTCCACTTTATCCCCTGATAATGGCGGATGCCAGTATCCCTCTCCAACATTTCTTCCTGGGTATCGGGGCGCATTAAAGATCGATGGTGCAATAAAAGCCAACCCATCAGGTAGTGATAGGATAACTATACCCTGTTGAACTATTTGATCCCTTTTGTGGTGCTTCACCTTAGAGGAAAAATATCAGAGACAGCGGTGCAGCTGACCATCGCAGGTAGTAACGTCAGAGGGTGGCCAAAAGCTAGCCGCACAGCTGGGAGAATAAGGTTACGACTAATTCTCTTAATTGAGCCTGAGCCCCCTCGCAAACACACAGCTATGTAGCCAGATCATCAGGTATCCCGCTAACTGTGCCTTCTCAGACAGCTTGTTGGTATCCATAAAGAAGTTGCTCAATTTCCCGCTCTCAGCAGATGGGTCGCGAGCGATAGACGCTTTACGATACTTTTGGATCTGCGATAGTCTCTTGGGATTGCATCCCACGGACATAAAACTCGCCCGACTCAGGCTCCTCCGAGAAAGATAGTGCGTCCAGACAGTAATATGGGGGATATTCGCTTCCGGTGTCTTCTTCTCCTTATACATACTCTGACAGATACTATGATGGCACAATAGCTCTGAGTATACGGCTACGAGCTCTAGATCCTTCTTTTTGAGGTCCTCCAGTTTATCGTTACTCAGGGCATATTCCTCGTAAGGCACTTCGCCCCAGGGAAGCTTTGCTACCGAATTCATCGCATGAAAGGCAAGCCCCATCTCACCGTCGGACGTAAAAAAAGTTTCCGTATGGCATTTGTACATCTCCATCAGGGCGGTAAAGAGCAACGGTTTATCTCCATACTGTAACAGGTGCCCCTCACAGCATAAAAAAGATTAGCATTTTAAAGTTTTTGCTCATAGTGCTTCAGCACCTATCGAGTCAACCGACACCACGAGGGAATCTAATGGGCTCAGCCAAGAGTCCGTAATTGACCAGAAGGGTACCCTACGTTTTGGCCACTTGGTGGAGGAACGTATCCGCATAATAAGCATAGAGATTTGGCCCCAAGTCACTCCTGACAACATCGGGTGCCAACCCAAGAGAGGAGTACGAAGGTGACTCCTTATGACAAGAGAAAGGCCACTTGCTCAGACTTGGTCCGTGCCAGATGTTACCAATAAGTCCCCCCCCCCCTTCCGTTGATCAGGCGTAAAGTTCTAGTTCATCTTTCTCGGGCTCATTATTACGCGGAAGTCTGACAAAGGCATATGATGCTTGTAGGAGGGTATTGATATCCTTGACCCACAGTGGATGAAGGTCCAGTTCTCCTTTGACTTTCCTAAGTCAGAGATAGAGGCTGTCAGCGCATCCCCAAAAAGAAAGTAGGGTTTCTTAAAAGCGTAATCCTACCCAGCAACACTTCTCCCTGCGTTCATCTGACTCTGAAGATAAAACTCGCTCTGGTCAGCAATCATCATTTGCCTCTCAGATAGGAAATCCCTGTCTAATTGGACTTGCTAGGACACCGTCAAATCCGTAAAATTCATACTCAACGGGACCCGCTCGAGATTGAGGATCAACTCACCGGTAGGAGTAACGGGTAGGTTCACTGCAAAACGTAAAAAGCATAATTAGAATGTATGACAGAACATCACAATAAAGAGCCATGCAGGTCATCCACACCTGGCGCATACTAGATCTGTGCAGGGCGAGGCTACTACCCATATGACGGACCCAAGGATTGTGCATCACAGGACCGAGCATGAAGGGCCTCTTATTCATGCGACGGGTCATGTGGAAAGTCTGCGCATGTCCTCATTCATGCGATAAAACTTGAGAATAGGTCGCACATGTCTCTTCATCCATGTGATAAGCCATGCAAAGGGTGTCCCTAAAGGAGGAGGGATCATCGTCCCCAGAGGAAACCCTACCTTTGACGGGCTTCTACACATCAGAAGGGATCTTAGGGGAGCCACCCCCGGCGGCGGGGGTCTTCCCCCTTTCCTTTTCCCTTCATCTTTCGGACCGCGGCCTCAGTAGCTAGGCCATTTCCCTTGGCAGTCGTGGAAGAAGAGGGAGCTCTAGAGGCAATGGCGATCGAGCAGAGAGTCAAAGACAGAGGAAAGGTCGAAGACTAAAAAGAAAACTCGAACAGAGAGAAAATTTTCTCTCTCGTCGGCAAAAACCCTTATTTATAGGGCAAAGGAGATAGAGGCGACTCATTGATTCTTGCGCTGCGCTGTCAGCACTAATGATGATGTCAACGCTTGGATTTTTCATTCAACCATATCCTTTCAGAAAACCGTCGCTTCGGGATCCTTACTGAGAGATTGTGTAGATGTAAACCCCCGTATTTAAAAAAACCATAAGTTAATTATTTTCTTTATTGAATTTTTATTTATTATTTATCTAAATTAGAAAAATAAATCTCTTGATTTATTAAAGCTATATAATTATTTACTTAAAATTATTTAACAAAACTATTTTTATTATTGTAAAATCTTTATTGAAAATATTATAAAAAATTTAAGAATTTATTTCGCGTGCAAAAATAATTTTAGGATAATCTCATGTGTATATATATGTATATATAAAGATAATATATTTATTTATTTATTTAAGAAAATATAAAAAAAGAATAAGAAAAGCAAAACAAAACAAAACAAAACAAAAAACAAAAACAAAAACAAAAACAAAAACAAAAACCTAAAACTACCCAGGCCCCGACCTGCGTCCACGACCATGTGGCCGCGTGACCGACCCCCACTTTTTCAATCTCTCTCTCTCTCTCTCTCTCTCTCTCTCTCTCTATATATATATATATATATATATATATATATATATATATATATATATATATATACTCAAAATAACCCTAATCGAATCCTCCATACATCAACCCTAACCCTACCCATGTCCTCTGTCGCAGTCCCGGCCACCGTGCACCGCCCTGAGCTGCCGGCGATCGCCCCCAAACAGATGCACTCGCCGGGACAACGACATTTACAACTTTCATCGACCCAACTTCTAGGTAACACATCTCTCCTCCTTTTCTCGAACGGTTTCTTTGTACACGCTCACAACATAACCCTTTAGGAATTCCTTTAAGTAGATTAATTTTTGGAGCCCTGGATTGTCATGCCCCAGTCCCAAAATACGTTGGACTAGGAATACGTAAGCATGCCAGCCGTATGTATATGGCAACTCCAATATATGAAAACTATATCACATACGTATGTTGTATTATAAATAATAATTCACAAGTGGTATAGATTTATGTCATAAGTCACAGGGCATAACTAGATCTCATCCACAGAATCAAATAACCAATCAACTATATAACTGAATCAAGTATAAAATGCTTGATAATAACAAGTAGTTGGGTGGAGATAAATCCACTACCAACTAGAATATAAGAGAAACCACATAAGTATATCTAATGAATAATGAGATTCGAAGTGAAGACCTCCTCGAAAGAGGGATAAGTAGCAAGTCCTGATCCGTGCTCCTGTGAATAGTCAAGATCGTCTACACCTGAAAAGGGACCAGGTCCTCAGAGGGACATAACAAGATACATAGAAGTATGCCAATTAAATACAGTAAAATATGCATAATAGACAAAAAATATATAAATACGCTGTACTAACAATCTATATGAAATGCATAATGAGGACAATCATTTCGACGTATGGATAGGTGTAGGATACTCTATCTATCTCACAACTCACACACACGTCCATGAACATCATCAGCAGTCATACCGCGAGGGTAGCGACCATCGTGACACTATCAATCGACATACCATGAGGGTAGCGACCATCGTGACACAACTACCGTAGTGCTGCTAGTTACTATGGTTTACCAGAGTGGGTAGCCCATACGCTACTGATTGTCCTTTCCTTCCATGATACTATGTGTCAAGTGTGTGTCAACATATATAGTGTATAATTATGACTGAAAAAAAACACATATATAATGAATATATAAAAATATAATAAGCATACAAAGTAATATAAGCAATTTGGCAAGGTATCTTGCCTGGCAAGAAAGCTGCAAAGTGTAAGCGTCCAGACGTTAGGCACAAGGGATCAGAAACTATGGCATCAGAATGAACGTCTTCGGATGCTGAAGTAAATATTACCAACATTTCCAGAATAAGCGAGATAGCCAAAAAATATTACCCTTTCATCAAATTTAGACACAGGGGCAAAACGGTAATTTCAAGTCAAAACGGGGTCCACATGTAGCCTACTTTGCACCGAAATGCGTGCCAGAGGTAAAGGTCTCTAAATGGAACAAATTAAAGGTCAAACAAATTCTAAACGGCAATACGAACTCAACGGTATGTCCAATTTTGGATTCCGGTGACCCGATCATAAATTCGCCCTTCAAGTCAACCCGTGGAGCCCGCGAATAGGCGGCTTGGTCAACTGCCTTAGAATCGCGTAAAACTTGGGTCACAGGACCAGCGTGATACCACGAATCCAATGGCCAAGTTTTGTCACATTCTGACGAGCATACACAAAAAGGGATAGTATTTTGCCAAAGTTGCGATACGAGGGCCTTTTATGGATACGGGTTAATTCCGACACGCACACACGTCCGAATCAACTTTCGCAAAAGTTCACACGTCAGGATATACCATACGTGCCTTTCGATGCAATTGGTATGCGATGAGGCGGTCCCATTTGCCCGAGCGTACTCCGTATCACAAATTTTTAGTTTTAAAATAATAAGTTTTTGGTCGTTTTGGAGGCCGAATAATTTAACAATTAAAGCAAACTAATAAAAAGTAAAAGGACAAAAATATTTTGTTTATATAGAGAAGAAAAACCTTTAATTATATTTTAAAAATATTAAACAGGTTGATGGCAAATTAGGCATGAACATGGGGGTTTGGTGTTGAAATTCTGGACAGTTTTTTGGTCAGTTTTTCGTCCAACTTTCGGTCGATTTTTTCGACCAATCCAGGGCACGAAAACTTGTCCCGTTTGAAGAAAAATCCTAGAGGGGTAGGTTGTGAATGTACATTGATAAACCGCTCGAGAAAAGGACGAGAGATGAGAGAGATATCATACCGCGAAGAGCGGCTCGGAACTATGCACATGCGCGTGGCAGACGTCGGCTGCTGCGGCGACCCGCGGCTGCCGCGCGGTGGTCGTTGGCCGGGGGTCGGTCGCCGGTCGTCGGAGGTCGAGGTCTAGGGTTAGGGTTATGGTTAGGGTTTTGGATAGTTTATATATATATATATATATATATATATATATATATATATATATATATATATAGAGAGAGAGAGAGAGAGAGAGAAAGAGAGAGAGGGAGGGGGAGTTACTGGCCGCGCGGGTGGGAATGTTCTGGGAATGGAATAGGTTTAGGAATTTGTTAGTTTTAGGTTTTATAGTTAGGTTTTAGGTAGGTAGTTTAGGGAATAGGTTTTGTTGTTGATTTTTTGTTATTTTCTTTTCTTTTTCTTTTTCTTTATCTTTTTCTTTTCCTTTTCCTTTTCTTTTGTTTTCTATTATTATTATTATTATTATTATTATTATTATTATTATTATTATTATTATTATTATTATTATTATTTTTATTATTATTATTATTATTATTATTATTACTACTACTATATATTATTTACATATATGTATGGGGTTATAAATCCAAAAATAATATTTGCACACAAAATAAATTCTAGAAAATTTATCACCTTTTAACAAGACTCTAAAATAATAAAATTATTTTTAGCAATAAGTATAAATGAGTATTTATATAATTAAATCAATAAATTTTATTTTCTAATTAACTATGAAAATACTCTAAAAAATTCAATAATTTAATAAAATACTTAAAATAAAAATTAAAATTTTAGGGGGTTTACATTCTACCCAACTTACAATAATTTTGTCCTCGAAATTAACACAAAACCATATTCATAATAAATCACAATAGTTATTAACACTTCGATGCTAGCTTACAGCGCTTCCTAACAGGTTATGTTCAGTCACCCTAACACTTTCCTTCCTTATTGTCTATACACTATTCTTTTATCCTCTAACTCGTCAACACTATCCAACTTACAAGAATTCTACTAGTAGTCATAGTCTTTTGAGGTTATTGTCTAGGTTGTAAGACAAATTTATTCATTGGGTCAAAATTTTGGAATACTTGTCTGGAATCTCATACCCATGATCTTTCTCTGTAACCGTCAAGTATCGTAGTCTAATACTGCCACGCCACATGGCCAGTATATCTGCAAATAATTTGACTACTCTACTGTAATGGTCTAGCTGCAGTTGTCACTACCTCACCAATGATTTATCATAGTCATCAGTTTGTAACAAGTGCCTTCAACTCTTTCCTAAGCTTAGTCTAAGTTTTAGGGCAACAATTAAGGTCTTGACTAACTTTATAAAACTATTTGAAGTATGAACTATTTCAATAATCCAACTAATTCCTGTTAGACTAAAGGATGGTACTTAAGGTTTAAAAATAATAAGAGAATACAGATATTGTTATAGTGCATATACATAAGGGTTATCATGAACTCATCTTTTTAGTTATTAATTATTACTAACCCATTTATGTTTTAACTAACAAAATAAGGGTGAGGTTGAAGTAAATCAAATAATTCATGATGGCACGAAAAGATGCAACTACGATAGGAAGAATTAAGCATAGGATAAAGAATGGATATGGAAGAGAAGATGAGTCACCCAAGGGGACGAGATAGTGATAGGAAAGAGAATACTACTACTGCTACTCGTGTCATCCATTAGCATCGTGGGTATGTCATCTAGTTAAAATATCAACATATCCTCAAATAATCTAACACCAAATTTATCACATATGATATGCCCTTAATTACAAAAGGTAGTCACCAAGTAATATGATTGGCCTATGGGGTATATCTAGTACTCTCCGTGTATCAAACTTACACTAAGCACGAACGTTCGTCTTTCCGAAATAGAGGAAGACAAAAAACAATAATAAAGAATTCAAGAAGAAGGTGATAGAATACAAGTGCGGGGTTTAAGGCAATTTAAAGAATTCAAAAAGAGAGTTGTTAGGGCAGTTGTGGATTGAAATCTTATTTTGGTGAATTCCTATTGGCATGCTCAAATCAGTATAGTTATGTAATCAATAAGATATGCTCGGACATGTCTAAAGGAAAAGTATATTCGTCTAACATGCTGAGTCAACTATATCTTAATCCATGTAAAGTAGTCATGTGAAGAGCGAACCAGGTGCATTAAGGTTGATCAGACCATAATACGCTGATTCTGATTTAGACAATGTATTATTAGGCATCCCCAATAACACATCTGTCATGAACAAGCTCGATAAAAGAATAAGCTTGCAAAACTAGGCTATAAAATAGCAGCATAAGCGGAGGTAGTCCAGAAAATATAAGTACGCTGGATTATGATGAAGGAAGGTAAAAAAATAATTCAAGTTCACAAAGAAGATAAGACTCGTCCGGTGTTGTGCCTCTACAGTTTCCATACTAACTTCTTGTCTAAGTCTCTAGTCGACCAAATGGGGGTATGGGCCTCTAAGTTCTACAGTTTGGATAAATACTATCTTCTTATGCAAGTCTATAGTTGGTGTTATTCAATTATACTTTATTAATGGGTCAAAAGGACTATGTGATACTAGGTTATGAGGCATACTACCCAACTTACAATAATTTAACTAATAGTGTTATTGAACAATAGAGTGTATATACCTAGTACAAGTCATCTTCCTAACCCCTATCAAGCACGAGAAAAAAAATAAGATTAACATTGTGAAAGGATCAAGCAAGATGCAATGCAAGCAATCAAATAAGAATGCGAAATGAAATCAAGGGAGGTGATTAAATAAGTGGATGTGATCCTATATTTTAATCCTATGTGCAGGCTTGCTCGGTACAGTAACATAACCGAGACAATATGCTCTTGACTTGCATGGGCCACCACAAAAATATGTCACGTTCCAGTCCCAAAATACGTAGGACTAGGAATACGTAAGCATGTCATCCGTATGTATATGTCAACTCCAATATATGGAAACCATATCACATACGTACGCTGTCACGCCCCAGTCCCAAAATACCAAGGGACTAACCACGTGGCATGGCCAACAGCACACTCCAATGGGCAAACCCAATTTAATGGACCCATTAGGGTATACTTAAGATATAAATCAACAATAAGGGTCTACTAAACATGTCATAATCTAATCTCATCAACAGCAGATAAATACAATCAATATCAGATTCATCAAGATGAAATAATAATCAACAAGTCTCAATAAATATCTCGGGGAATAACCCGATAAAGAGTTTGATACAACAGTTCAATAGATAGGAAATAAGAGTCTAACAATAGAAATAAATGAGTATAAATACTCAGGAGAAATCCTCGGCGATCACCTCGTCCTCTGGTTCTGGTACTGCTTCAGCGCCTGCTTTTGTCCCGTATATCTCGGGATAGATCTCCTCAGCTAAACTTGGGGACATAATTCGGATTCTAGGTCCTTAGGGGACATAGCAAGGTACAAGAATAACAAAAGCAAAATAAGTGCAGTATATAAAATAAAATAATAGGATAAACTATGTAACCAGCTATGTGATATGCAAGTGAGAGCATCACTAGTACTCCGGCTGAGACCACTACAAGCTCTATATCGGAAAGACCATAGCAGTAATATCACTAGTAGAGTGCCTCTTCCCATCCAATGTAATCACACGTCTCATGTCCATGACATCTCATGTCCATAACACGCAAGATCATATCTAATGCAGCAAGTCATAATGATAGTTATGCATATATATAAAGTCTACGTCACGAATCATGTAGCCTATACAGAATCACCATGAATGACGCAGGATAATTCTGTCTCATGAATAGTATCTGGTGTCCTATGGTATGACATACTTGAGAATGCAAGTACGAAAATGTATAGGGTCGCGAAATCAATCTCTAGGTGACGTTACACAACTCCGCGTACGGCATTGACACCCGAATATTATTTGGACGCTAACCAATGTCACACGGTCCTAGGTTGAAAAGATACATCACAAAAGTACATATAAATAGAAATAACTCAAGCAAATAATATAACAGGAACTACTGCAAGTTGGCAAGGTACACTTGCCTAGGGTTTGAATTCCTTCAGTTGCTCCGGTGTAGGTAAAATCTCCAGGAACGCCTCCGGATGCTGAATCAAACATTACCATCACTCTCAGAAGATATAAAATAGCTAGGATTTCCTATCTATAAGTCTAATTTGGACACGGAGACAAAATTGACAGTTTTTGGTCAAAGCGGGGTCCACATGTGGCCTACTTTGTACCAAAAAATATGCCAGAGACAAAGTTATCCAAATTCGTCAAACTTAGTGTCTACAAGTCCAGAACGATGATATAAACTCAACAGAATGTCCAGAACTAGATTTCGATGAGCTGATCACAAAATCATCCGTCAAGTAGAGTCGTGGGGCCCACGATACGGAATTTTATCAACGTTCTCAGAATCAAACTAAACTTGGGTTACAGGACCAGCGTATCACTACGAGTCCGATGGCGCAAGTTTTGTTTCAAAACAATAAGCATACACAAAGTTACAACGAGTTTTAGAACATGCCCGATATGAGATATTTTCGACGGATATGCGTTGATTTCAATGTGCACGCACATCCAAATCAACTTTCGCAAAATCCCACATATCCGTATTGACGATGCGCATCTTTTGGTAAAATTCTCACACGACTAAGTTACCTCGTTTAGCGAAACACATCCAGTTTTTTGGTCGATTTCACCCGCAAATAAATCATAATATGCAATGAAATAAAATAAAGTAATTACAAGGTTTAAATCTCGGTTATGCTGTCTAATTAACTATTTAAACAGAATTTAGAAATAATAAATAGGTTGGGAGAAAAATGGCCGTGAACATGTGAGTTCGGGACGGTTTCTGAATTTCAGAAAAATGGGTTGATTTTCCTGTTTTTGCGTCACGGTTTGCGACCGACACAAGACGTGATACCCTGAACGAATTATACGGGGTTCGAGAGGGTCACAAGGTCTACGTACAGGATTTGACAGAACGAAAATTGGATATATGTACAGGGAGTTACGCTAGCGGGAAGAGGTATACCTCGTTGTTATTCGTTACAGGCGGCACGACGAGGCACGGTGGTGGCGGTTAGGGCTGTTGTGGCTGCTGCGGTGGCGCTGGGGTCGTCGGCCGGAGTGGAGCTGGGGGTCGCGGCGGAGTCGGGTGGTGGCGGTGGATGAAGGGGGAGATGGCGGTGGCTGTGGGGTTTAAGTAGGGGAGAGGGGAGGCCGAGCGGGGGGTTGAGGGCCGGCAGAGTCGGGGGTCGTGGGGTGGTCGGCCGTGGAGCGCGGGGTCGTGTGGCCGACGGAGGAGTCGGGGTCATGGCGATCGAGTCAGGGGCAGGGGAATCGTGGGGAGGATGTTACTATGTAAGGGTATGGTCGGGTTGGGTAGGACCCGACCCATTAGGGCGGGTTTGGGTCAGTTTGGGTTAGATTAGGTCCGGATCGGTTCGGTTCGGTTCGGTTCAAGTGGGTTTAATCTGATTTAATTAAAACAGGGGTTTTTAGCTATTAAAAAAATAGTTTTTGAGCCCAATAAATTCTAAAAAAATTGCACAACATCCAATAATTAATTATACACCCAAAAATATAACTTTTGTAATATTTTAATACTTAATTTAATACATAAAAATATTAATCCTTAAAGGACATTTATAATAATTAGTTAAAAATTACCAGAAAATCTAGAAATTTATTTTAAAATTTTCAAAAAAATAGGTTGTTACAAGCTACCCACCTTAAAAGAATTGCGTTCTCGCAATTAAGAAACAAAACAAAAATGGTCAGAAGAGATGACGCGGTTGTAAGACATGTTTGTTGAAGCACAACACAGAGAATGAGAAATCATGCACAAGAAAAAATTGAGAGAAAGAGTTAAGCAGAACGCATAGGGAAGTAATAAAAATATTTTCCTAAGCAATGAGAGATATGTAACTCAAGAGTAAAGGAGCCTGATTAGAGCAAGGATCAACTTCATCTTATGAAAACTTGGATATCAAGTACTAACAAATTCAAGATACTAGGTTTGAGGCTAAAGAAATGAATTAACAGGTACGTGCTATGGCATTACTAGGAATAGATAGCTATGAATAACTTAAATCTTATGCGTATTCGCTACTCCCTGAGTATGTGCGTCCTCCATTGTCATCGCGAAAGCTTGTCTGCGTCCTTGGGGTTGTGCCCTCTGTTGTTGTTGGGCCTGCTGGATGAGTGCTGCTTGGGGTGCCAAGGGTGGCCTCGGCTGATATTCTTACGGTGCTGGTAAGGCTTCTCGGTTAATCATCGGTGTTTCTCCTTGATGATTCGGGCAACCTCTGGCAAAATGTTGGTTGGATCGGCAAATCAAGCACATTCCCAACTTGCGTCTGCACTCCCTCTCAATTTGGCCTACCTTGCCACAGTAGTGACTAGTAGGAAGGAATGAGGCTCTTGGTGCTGCTCTCTGTGGTGGATTTATCTGGGGTCGCTTTGTAGACTCCCCGTGTAATGCTCTGATTAGTGCTGGTAAAAATAGTCGTTTCAGGCTGGACTCTCTCCTGGTGACGCGCTCCATCCATCGAGCTGCAGCAAGAACGTCCGAGTATGAAGTAGGTACAACAGATCCGATCAATCACTGTAGCTCAAAGTTTAGTCCATCAAAGAACTTCTCAGCCTTCTCCTCTTCTGTCGGGATCAGGGTAGGGGTGAAGTGACTCAAATGGATGAATTATGTATTGTTCTTTTCCATTGTCATATTGTCTTGAGTGAGGCGATTGAACTTGTCCCGAAGTTCCGATCGAGAAATAGATGGAATGTACATCTCCTGAAAGGGTCTAGAGAACTCTTCCCAAGTGACTCGGTCTGGTCCGAGCCATGTCTCCTCAGTTAACCACCAGTGATGCGCATTGCCCGTCAACTGCATTCTGACGGCAGTCATCCAACGCTCTCTAGGAAGCTCAGCTGTTTCCAATTGGTGTTGAGTGTTTGTGAGCCACTTATGAACTTTAGTGGGCTCCTCTTTTCCTGAAAAGGTATGGGGCTTCAGCTGGCAAAATTTGGTGATAGATCCCGTCGATGGCCGTCGAGCTGGTAGGTTCGCCTCTCCAGTGCGGTCACGATAATATTTCTTAGATTCTCTGCCTCATGACGCTGAGCCTCTTAATGAATCTATTGTTGGGCTTGCATCATTGCGTAGATTATTTAAAATATCTGTTGTCCGTCCATAGGCTATCTTTGTGGAAAAATAGGCATAAATGGAGTAAACTGCGGTGGTGGTGGAATATCGTCTTGCCGGAATCTTGAGGCATGCTGATTTGCTTGACTGCTTTGTTGTGCTGATTGACCTCCACCCACTGGTGTTACTTCATCTTCGTAGGTGACCACAGCACCTTGTGGTATTCCTGCAGGAGTCTCGTCTCTTGCTGGTGGATCCATTACTCTGTATCCAAAATAAACTATAAGAGGCTCACAGAGCAATCAAGGCAGGATGCAAGTCAAGAATTTAATTCGAATCCGATATAGAGATCAAGAACGATTCAATCATGTGGATAAGATCCTATAACTTATCCTATCCTTATCGCAGGCTTGCTCAGTTCCTTAGTTGAAACCAAAGCAACATAGTCGTAGACAATAGTCGTAGACCTTAGTCGAGGACTTAGTCGAAGACCATAATCGAAGACCTGCATGGGCCACCACAAAAACTATGTCACGCCCCAGTCCCAAAATACCGAGGGAGTAGCCACGTAGCAATGGCCAGCAGCACACTCCAATGGACAAACCCAATTTAATGGACCCATTAGGGTGTACTTAAGCTGTATATCAATAATAAAGGTCTACTAAATATGTCATAATCTAATCTCATCCACAGCAGATAAATACAATCAATATCAGACTCATCAAGATGAAATAATAATCAACAAGTCTCAATAAATATCTCGGGGAATAACCCGATAAAGAGTTTGATACAGCAGTTCAATAGATAGGAAATAAGAGCCTAATAATAGAAATAAATGAGTATAAATACTCAGAAGAAATCCTCGACGATCACCTCATCCTCTGGTTCTGGTATTGCTCCAGCGCCTGCTTCTGACCCATATATCTCGGGATAGATCTCCTCAACTATACCTGGGGACATAATCTGGATTCCAAGTCCTCAGAGGACATAGCAAGGTACAAGAATAACTCAAGCCAAATAAGTGTAGTATATAAAATGAATCAATAGGGTAAACTATGTAACCAGCTATGTGATATACAAGTGAGAGCATTACTAGTTCTTAGGCTGAGACCACTACAAGCTGTGTCGGGGAGTCGGTAGCAGTAATATCATTAGTAAAGTACCTAGCTCTAATGTAGAGTCTACGGCCTCACAATAATAAATATATATATAATCAGCCTATAGCCTGTGTGTCTCTCCCCACCCAATGTAATCATATATCTCATGTCCACGATGTCTCATGTCCATAACACGCAAGATCATATCTACTGCAGCAAGTCATAATGATAGCTATACATATATATAAAGTCTATGTCACGAATCCTGTAGCATATAAAGAATCACCATGAATGACTCAGAAAGATTCTGTCTCATAAATAGTGTCTGGTGTCCTATGATATGATGTACTTGAGAATGCAAGCACGAAAATGTATAGGGTCACGATATTAATCTCTAGGTGACGTTACACAACTCCGCATACGGCATGGACACCCGAATATTATTCAGACGCTAAGCAATGTCACACGATCCTAGGTTGAAAAGATACATCACAGAAGTACATATATATATAGAAATAACCAAAGCAAATAATATAACAGAAACTACTGCAAGTTGGCAAGGTACACTTGCCGAGGGTTTGAATTCCTTCAGTTGCTCCGATATAGGTGGAATCTCCAGGAATGCCTCCGGATGCTAAAATAAACATTATCATCACTCTCAGAAGATATAAAATAACTAGGATTGTCTATCCATAAGTCTAATTTGGACACAGGAACAAAATTGACAGTTTCTGGTCAAAGCGGGGTCCACATATGGCCTACTTCGAATCAAAAAATGTGTAAGAGACAAAGTTCTCCAAATTCGTCAAACATAGTGTCTACAAGTCCAGAACGATGATACGAACCCAATAGAATGTCCAGAACTAGATTCCAATAAGCCGATCACAAAATTATCCGTCAAGTGGAGCCGTAGGGCCCACGATACGGGATTTTGTCAACGTTCTCAGAATCGAACCAAACTTGGGTCACAGGACCAGCATATCGCTACGATTCCGATGGTGTAAGTTTCGTTTCGAAACAACGAGCACACACAAAGTTACAACAAGTTTTTAGAACAGGCCTGATACGGGGTATTTTTAACGGATACACGTTGATTCCGGTGTGCACGCACATCCAAATCAACTTCCATAAAATCCTATATGTCTGCATTGACGATGTGCACATTTCGGTAAACTTTGCATACGACTAAGTCGTCTCGTTTAGCGAAATGCACCCAATTTTAGGAAAATTTTGGGTTTTAAATAACCAAGTTTTTTTTCGATTTCACCCGTAAATAAATCAAAACATGCAATAAAATAAAATAAACTAATTATAGGGTTTAAATCTCAGTTATGCTGTCTAATTAACTGTTTAAACAGAATTTAAAAATAATAAACAGGTTGAGAGTAAAATGGCCGTGAATATGTGAGTTTGGGATGGTTTCTGAATTTCAGAAAAATGGGTTAATTTTCCTATTTTTGCGTCGCGGTTTGCGACCGACACAAGACGCAATATCCCAAATGAATTACACGAGGTTCGAGAGGGTCTCGAGGTCTATGCACAGGATTTGACAGAACGAAAATTGGATCTACATACGGGGAGTACGCGAGCGGGAAGTGGTATACCTCGTTGTTATTCGTGAAAGGCGGGGCGGCCGGGCACGACGGTGGCGGCGACGTTTAGGGCTTTTGTGGCTGTTGCGGTGGCGCTGGTGTCGCCGGGCGCTCATCGCCGTCGCCGAAGGTCGGGGCAGAGGTCGTCGGGGAGCTCGTCGGTCGGAGTGGAGCTGGGGGTCGCGGCGACATCGGGTGGTGGCGGTGGATGAAGGGGAAGATGGCGGTGGCTGTGGGGTTTAAGTAGGGGAGAGGGAAGGCCGAGCTGGGGGTTGAGGGCCGGCGGAGTTGGGGGTCGTGGGGTGGTCGGCCGTGGAGGGCCGGGTCATGCAGCCGGCGGAGGAGTCGGGGTCGTGGCGATCGAGTCGGGGGCAGGGAAATCGTGGGGGAGATGTTACTGTGTAAGGGTCGAGTACGGGTCCGCGAGTCGGGTTGGGTAGGACCCGACCCATTAGGACGGGTTTGGGTCGGTTTGGGTTAGATTAGGTCCGGTTCGGTTTGGTTCAAGTGGGTTTAATCTGATTGAATTAAAACAGGAGTTTTTAGCTATTAAAAAATAGTTTTTGAGCCCAATAAATTTTAGAAAAATTACACAACATCCAATAATTAATTATACACCCAAAAATATAATTATTATAATATTTAATACTTAATTTAATATATAAAATTATTAATCTCTGAAGGACATTTATAATAATTAGTTAAAAATTACCAGAAAATCTAGAAATTTATTTTTAAAATTTTAAAAAAAATAGGTTGTTACATACGCTGTATTATGAATAATAATTCACAAGTGGTATAAATTTATATCATAAGTCACAGGGCATAACTAGATCTCATCCACAGAATTAAATAACCAATCAACTATATAACTGAATCAAGTATAAAATGTTTGATAAGAACAAGTAGTTGGGTGGAGACAAATCAAGTACCAACTAGAATATAAGAGAAACCACATAAGTACATCTAATGAACAATGAGACTCAAAGTGAAGACCTCCTCAAAAGAGGGATAAGTAGCAAGTCCTGATCCGTGCTCCTGCGAATAGTCAAGATCGTCTACACCTGGAAAGGGACCAGGTCCTCAGAGGGACGTAATAAGATACATAGAAGCATGCTAATTGAATACAGTTAAATATGCATAATAGACAAAAAATATATAAGTACACTGTACTAGACAATCTATATGAAATGCATAATGAGGACAATCATTTTGACGTACAGGTAGGTGTAGGATACTATATCTATCTCACAACTCACACACACGTCCATGAACATCATCAGCCGTCATACCGCGAGGGTAGCGACCATCGTGACACCATAAATCGATATACCGCAAAGGTAGCGACCATCGCGACACAACTACCGTAGTGCGTGCTAGTTACTACGGTTTACCAAAGTGGGTAGCCCATACACCTACTGATTGTCCTTTCCTTCCCTGATACTATGTGTCAAGTGTATGTCAACATATATAGAATATAATTATGACAGAAAACACATATAATGAATATATAAAAATATAATAAGCATGCAAAGTACTATAAGTAATTTGGCAAGATATCTTGCTTGGCAAGAAAGCTGCAAAGTGTAAGCGTCTAGACGTTAGGCACAAGGGATCAGAAAATATGGCATCAAAATGAACGTCTCCGGATGTTGAAATAAATATCACCAACGTTCTCAGAATAAGCGAGATAGCTAGAAAACACTACCCTTTCATCCAATTTAGATACAGGGGCAAAACGGTAATTTTAGGTCAAAACGGGGTCCACAAGTGGCCCACTTTGTACCGAAATACGTGCCAGAGATAAAGGTCTCTAAATAAGACAAATTAAAGGTCAAACAAATTCTAAATGTTGATACGAACTCAACGGTATGTCCAATTTTGGATTTCGGTGAGCCGATCACAAATTCGCCCTTCCAGTCAACATGTGGGGGCCGCGAATAGGCGTCTTGGTCAACTGTCTCAGAATCGCGTAAAACTTGGGTCACAGGACCAGCGTGATACCACAAATCCAATGGAGCAAGTTTTGTCGCATTCTGACAAGCGTACACAAAATTAGGTGATATTTTGCAAAAGTTGCGATACGGGGACCTTTTACGGATACGGGTTAATTTCGACGCGCACACACGTCCGAATCAACTTCCGCGAAAGTTCACACGTCAGGATATACCACACGCACATTTTGGTGCAATTTGTATATGACGAGGTGATCCCGTTTGGTAGGGCGCACTCCGTATCACAAAATTTTAGTTTTAAAATAACAATTTTTTTGTCGTTTTGGAGGCCGAATAATTTAACAATTAAAACAAACTAATAAAAAGTAAAACAAAAATATTCTCGTTTATATAGAGAAGAAAATTCTTCAATTAGATTTTGAAAATATTAAACTGGTTGGTGGCAAATTAGTCATGAATATGGGGGTTTGGTGTTGAAATTCTGGACAGTTTTTTGGCAAACTTTCGGTCGATTTTTCGACCAATCCAGGGAACGAAAACTCGTCCCGTTTGAAGAAAAATTCTAGAGGGTTAGGTTGTGAACGTACATAGATAAACCACTTGAGAAAAGGATGAGAGTTGAGAGAGATATCATACAGCGAAGAGGGGCTCAGAACTGTGCACATGCGCACGACGCGCGTGGCGGACGGCGGCTGCTGCGGCGGCCCTCGGCTGCCGTGCGATGTTCGTCGGCCGGGGGTCGACGGCGCGGGTCGGTCGCCGGTCGTCGAAGGTCGTTGTCTAGGGTTAGGGTTAGGGTTTTGGATAGTTTATATATATATATATATATATATATATATATATATATATATATGAGAGAGAGAGAGAGAGTGTGTGTGTGTGTGTGTGTGTGTGTGTGTAGAGGGAGAGAGGGAGGGGGAGTTACTGGCCGCGCGGGTGGGAATGTTCTGGGAATGGAATAGGTTTAGGAATTTGTTAGTTTTAGGTTTTATAGTTAGGTTTTAGGTAGGTAGTTTAGGGAATAGATTTTGTTGGTTTTTTTTTGTTATTTTCTTTTCTTTTTCTTTTTCTTTTTCTTTTTCTTTTTCTTTTTCTTTTGTTTTTGTTTTTGTTTTTCTTTTCTTTTGTTTTCTATTATTATTATTATTATTATTATTATTATTATTATTATTATTATTATTATTATTATTATTATTAATATTACTATTACTATTACTATTACTATTACTATTACTATTACTATTATTATTATTATTATTATTATTAGTATTATTATTAGTATTACTATTACTATTATTATTATGATTATTATTATTATTATTATTATTATTATTATTATTATTATTATTATTATTATTATTATTATTACTACTACTACTACTACTACTACTACTACTACTACTACTACTACTAGTATTACTATTACTATTACTATTATTTATTATTATTATTATTATTATTATTAATATTACTATTACTATTACTATTACTATTACTATTACTATTACTATTACTATTATTATTATTATTATTATTACTATTATTATTATTATTATTATTATTATTACTATATATTATTTACATATATATATTTACATATATGGATGCGGTTATAAATCCAAAAATAATATTTGCACACAAAATAAATTCTAGAAAATTTATCACCTTTTAACAAGACTCTAAAATAATAAAATTATTTTGTGGAATAAGTCTAAATGAGTATTTATATAATTAAATCAATAAATTTTATTTTCTAATTAACTATGAAAATACTCTAAGAAATTCAATAATTTAATAAAATACTTAAAATAAAATTTAAAATTTTAGGGGGTTTACATGAATTGATCGAAAAGTCGATCAAAAGTTGGACGAAAATTTATTCCAAAACAGTTCAGAAAATAAGTCCAAGTACCCATGTTTATGCCCAGTTTTCTACCAACTTGAATAATATTTTCAAAATATATTTGTAGGGATTTATTCACAACATATCCAAGATTATTTATATATTTTTAGTTTTTCTTAGTTTGTCTTATTTGTCAAATTTTTTATTTTAAAACGACCAAAACCAGTTTTCTACAACTCAAAAACTTACGATACAGGGTGTGTCCCACCAAACTGGGCCACTTCGTCACATACTAGTTGCACCGAAAGGCACGTATAGTATATTTGGACGTGTGGGCTTTCTCGAAAGTTGATTTGGACGTGTGTGCACGCCAAAATTAACCCGTATCAGTAAAAATTTCCATATATCGGTGTTTTATAAATTTTTCTATTAGTTTGTGTGCGCTCGTCAGATCGTCACAAAACTTGCACCATTAAACTCATAATTTTTGACTTGTCCTATGATCCGAGTTTTATTCGATTCCGAGTCAGTCGACGTCATCGTTTCACGGGCCCAACGATTCGACTTGACAAGCAATTTTGTGATCGGCTCATCAGAATTCAAAACTAGACATACCGATGAGTTTGTATTGTCGATTAGGATTTGTTTGACCTATAATTTGTCCTATTTAACGACCTTTCACCTTGACACATTTTTTCGTGCAAAGTGGCCCACATTTGGACACCACTTTGACCAAAAATGACCGTTTTAGTCCGTGTGTTTAAATTGGACGAAAGAGTAGTATTTTTGACTATCTTACTTAATTCGTGAATGTTGGTGATGTTTATTTCAACATCTGGAGACGTTCGTACATCTTTCTCTCCTTGTGTACTGTTGACTTGACACATTTATTGTCAGGATATTGTCTTAACTCTGCTCGAACACCAGACAAGTATACATTGGGATGATAATTGTTTATTTATATTTTGTAAAGTATATTGCATTTATGTTTCTTATTTATTTAGTTATTTTCTATAAAAACTGCGCATCCAAGATAGACTTGGGTGCAACGGCAGATTGTGTCATCTTTATTTTATTTACTATGCATATTAACCTAGAGTTATATGACCTCCCCATGTTTGTAAGGTATTCTCATATCTCCATGACCTTGGCACGTACTTTGTAAATACACGGATGTGTAATATGCGTAAGAGGGCACGAACCATCGTATTCGGGTCACTCCCGATACGTAAGGGACGTATGTCGACCTAGTCATACTTAGTGTCTAGGTGCATTCATTGGACTTTGTGGTGAGGAACTGGACGTGTTGTATCATGGATATGATCCGGACAATCGTTTGGGTGGGGAGGATATACACGAGTCATTTGGGCTACTTCACACTTTTCTGTGACCGTACGCTCTGAGGGAGATGCGGGTTGACGACTATGGATTTATATGAGAGTAGTTGGCCTCTAGCATCCAGGACATACTTTGCGGTCTGTGCATATAATTGGATAAATTATGTACATGTAAACCTCTAGTCTCAAAGGAGTCTATGTCGATCATATTTTATCCAGACAGTCCATTCGTACGAATGTTATCATCAATTGCATTCACATAGCTTGGTTAGTTTACCTAGTACGTATGTTATACTCAATTTATGATTGGCATGCTTCTTTGTATCTTATTACGTTCCTCTGAGGACCTGGTCCCTTTTCAAATATCGACGATCATGACTATTTACAGGAGTATGGACATTCTATTTTATTCTCTATCGAGGAGGTCTTTTCATTCGTGTCTATTTGATTATTTAGTTGATGTACTTATTATCTTTATTTTATTTTGTTGTAGATGTCAGACTCTATTCTTATTCTATTTTGGAAATGGACTTGTCTCCACCCAACTAATTGTTCATATCAAGTATTTCATACTTGATTGAGTTATATAGTTGATTGGTTATTCATTTCTAGTTGATTCTGTGGACGAGATTTAGTTATGCCCTATGACTTGTGACTTATATACATACCACTTATGAATTGTTATTCATGAATACAGCATACGTATATGTTATAATTTTTATATATTGGAGTTGCCATATACATACAGCTGGCATGTCACGTATTTCTAGTCCTACGTATTTTAGGACTGGGGTGTGACAGCAGAATCCCAAGAAGATCCTCAGAGACCGAGCCGAATCATGCATTAAATAGAGATTTGACAGCCTGGCAAAGACTCGTCCATGCGACATGCCCTTCATGCGGCCCAAGTTTATTTCCTTCATGCTTCTTATTCAAAGTATCACAAACTTATCAGTTGAAAAACTTTGAAGGTGGTCTTGTAAAAGCATAGAAAATCTAGATCCATGTGGTCAACGAATATGCGTCCCAAAGTCGATAGAAATTAGGTCACAGGATGACCATATCGTTGAGAGAAAGCAGCATCCATGCTCCCCAAATATGGGCCGCCTAAAGGCCTGACACCAAGATTACGTCTGACAGAGAATCCTAAAAAAAGGATTTTTTTTTTAGCGCTTCAAAAGTTGTGAGCACACTAAGCGACAAAAAGCTCTCATCAGACTAATAATAACTTTTGACAAACGTGCAACGCCAAGTATACGGAGCCTCGTGCATCCCAGACTCTATGCGCTTCATGCATCTCTAGCCCCATGCGTCCCAGACTCCATGTGCTCCATGCAACTCTGGCCCTATGCATTCCAGACTCTATGCGTTCCATGCGTCTCTGGCCCCATGCGTTCCAGATTTTACGAGTTCCATGTGACTCTGGCCCCATGCGTTCCAGACACCATGTGTCCCACATGTCTTAGACTCTAAACATCTAACGTAGCAAGACTCCTTGAGACAAAATCTTTCTATTGTGGTCATCTTCAACTAAATACGGGCCACGTATCAAGCTGACCAAGTCACGCAAACAGAAGACGAGAACCGCCATAATCTCCAACAAACAGCAAATCCCAACAAAACATACATATAGCAGTGTGCCCTGGACTCAACCCATACTATGCGTCCACAGTTGCAACCATATTCGGATTAAGAGTCCTCTACAACCACCAAATAGAAGGACATGAGACACCAATAGCCCATCAACATGATGGCTATAAAGAGAGACAACTTGGACGTCTCAAGGGTGACTTTTTTTTTATTTTGCTTCAGAGAGGTGGGATTTTCTACTTCGGAGAGACCATGTAGTATCCTGCTTCGTGTTGGCACTACATACAAGAGATATCGCTTGGCTGGCTCGAGCAAAAGCCTTCTCGAAGAGTTTTTCGATTGAAACACAAGACGATTGATTTGGGTGAATGGGCAGAACTTCATTCTCTAATTCTTGCACGCCTTAATAATGAATCTGAGTATTATACTACTTGTTCTAAGGATATAGTTTTCATAAGAAGAATGATAGAACCTGACTCTGCATGCTTACTATAAGAACTCGTATTGCTTGTTTAATGAACGAACCCTTCCCATGCTAAAAAAAAGAAATGTTGCATGATAAGTTAGACGATTACCGCTATTAAGCGAACCTTGCTATGCTAAGTAAAAGTATAGAATGTTGCATGCTGGGTTACATTGACACAGTTATTGAACGAACTACTGTCATGCTAACAAGAAGAATAAAAGATTGCTTGAACTTGTCTTTGTATCGTATGCTAAACTAGAGTAGAACTACATGCTTGTCTAAAAGAGATAGAAGAGCTGCTTCCATGCTTGCTTTACTAGAAAATTTCTTGAACATGTTTTATTAACCGCACTGTATAAAAGATAGAATTGTTATGAATAACCCGTTATATGCTAAATGGATTGATATGAATGATAAGACTGGTAGTGCACCCTGAGGATCGGTCCTACGGGATCTTGGGGAGTGTGGCTAGATGATTGAACCTATCGCTCATTTGAAAAGAAGATAAATGATTGAAAGTCTGCTTGTTTATGAACATGTGCATCATATAGAAATATTATTATCTAATAGGAATGCATCCATGCATTGGTCTGACAACTTGTGCACAAGGTATCGGATCTCTCGAACGGTATCTTGGGGCACTGGGACCGTTCGGCCTGGGAGAGGCTATACAAAACTCCCTGACGCAATGAAGTCCTCGTTATTAGGCGGGTGTTATGTCTATTAGTTAGCTGGTTCACATGTCAAAGCAGCCATTTTTAGCATATTTTTGGTGTAGTGCTGGGTCGTGATAACACCGCTACTAATTATGAGTTTCCCATGGGCCATCATATAGTTAGGGTGCATGCTAGGTTAGCCTTCTTGCATACCTAACTGTTTGATGTAGGGGCGAACAAAAAATAGAACATTGTTTATATATGCAAATTATTGCTAACTTGTATGTCTGCTGCAGGGATAACCGTTCGGCCATGGGTAAGGATCACTGAATAAGTGATCATTCGTATTCCTTATATTCCTTATCATAAATTGCTAATAAGATGTATAGGTTTTACTTGAATATGATGTTGTCCATTGTACCGAATTGAATTGTACACTAGAGATAGCTTATGTTCCTAAAATATTTTTATGGTGCACAATATATGCTGCACACTGCACGATAGAACACTGACCATGTTGTATGGTTGAATGTACTGAATATGCAAACTGTTTTAAAGGATATATTTTTGAAAGAAGTAATCTGACCATAATCTTGTGCTACATAAAATAAAACTAGGTAAAAAGTAGCAAGATCACTAGTAATATAATATTTTGCCACATGCTTACTTAGTATTGGTTTCAGGGAGTGTTGCTTCTGTTCGTTGATTTTATCCTCACCAGTACTTTTTCTAAAGTGCTGACCCTCCACCAGGTATTGGATCGTCCGAAGAAGCGATAGCCAAGCCTCATCCTCAGGACCCAAAAATTTAGAGACGATGCCTTGAGCTGTATCAAGATATTTTGAGCTGCTTTTATATAAAGGGATGTAATATATGGAACGATGTCATTGTAATCGAGAGATAGCTTGAGCGAATTGTAATCTCGGCCAAAGGTCACTTGTAACACATTTTGAATATCAATAAAGGGCTTATTTTCGTATGCCATTGTATTTCTATACTTTTCTGCAATATTGTGTTGTTGCTTCCATCTTGAATAGCTTACTTGCCCTTGTTCAAAGCTTTGACCTTGTGCAAAAGCAACTCAGGCTTGCACGGCATCGGGCTCATGCGAGGACGATCGATTCCGCAAGGTGCCATGAGAGAACGATCGGCCCCTTGTGGGAATCGGGGCATGATAGACCATAACCATTCAGTCGAGCTACGTACATGCACACAAGCTCAAGAGAGAGAAAAGAGAATAGAGCATCCCTCATTCACTCGTCGGACCGTCAATGGAGTAAAAGAGTCATTGCAATACTCGATCTCCATCGTCACAATATCCAGATAAAATATATTGTACTTAGATTGTCTATCTAGGACTTCTTTGTACACTTTTTGTTTGTTATTAAATGAAGGTTTTCCAAACCAAATATTAATGGCGAACAGACTCCAATCGCACCATGTTCCGTATGCACCATCTCCAAATATCATCTTATTCTCCAAACGATCATCACAAATGATACTACCCCAGCTAGGCGACTTACCCAAACATCGCATTATGCTCTTAGATCAGCTCGGCCTAACACCGCTGCCTCAATCTCAATACCTCTCTGGGTTAACACCTATATTGGGGTTCATGTGATCCAAAAAGATTTTGACGCAACTCCATAGGGATAGTGTCACCACGATTTTAACGCGGACACACTCTCTACAATTCCTAGGTCACGCCAGGAATGGTTCTTCTTATGCTGCTTGAACTGCCTAGAATCACAGGATATCACCTTTGCACTCTACATGAGCATGTACCGCAAACCAAGTCCAATTTTATCTTGTAGATCTGAGGCACATATGTCCCATCCGGTAGTGCAAGGATTTGATCTGAATGAGCCATGACTTAAAATCTAGATACACAGTCGTCAATTCATATGAATTTTATTCCCTTTCGGGGCACGAAAAATTAGAAGCGATGCCATCTTTGATAATATACGACTCTGAATCTCATCAGTTGACTTAGACCATTTTCATCATCACTTCAATCTTTTGGCTGCATCTTCAGCTGAAGGCTATTGCAATAATCTCCCAAATCCAACACTCAGTCACCTAGGCTATCTCCAACATACACCACTCACATCCACCCTCGACACATTCCCAAATACGTTGCCGCAATGGTCGTTCATGGATCTATAATATTTATTTTGATTTGGCGGTTAAGTCTCTAGGGTCAGCTATCCCGAAGCTACGCTCGATAAATATAAGTCATCACAATAGACGATTACTACGAACCGTGTTATATCTACTCTGTAAATCCGAAACCTAGCACTTCATGCACTACCTCTGACATATCTGTTAACCAAACATCGTCTAACCACATAGAGTCTTACTATTTATCCAAACCACTAATCGAGAATTGTGCTCGCTGAAACAGTCTTCTATCACTCCAACGCTGTCTTGAATCCATCAAAATTTTGAACCGTCTTGCTCAACTTCTTGCACTACCACTTGCAACAATTTTTTAAACCATAGACTTGCTCCGTTTCTTATCCGTATACCATGTTTCACACTACACGTCCAACCTGCTCGAGCGGCACAGTAATTTGCTTCAATGTTGCTCTCTCGTTCAGTTATCCTCAAAATTACATCCGACATAATCCTTTTTCTCGTTCAACTTTCTTAGCACCATCTGATTTCTCCGTGTTCTGATTCGTCTACATGCTCTCAATGACTTGCACGCCAATCTCAGATACACTATTACTTCCATTTTAATTATCTCGTTGCGTCACGTCTGTCTCGGTACTATAAGTATTAAGTTCCAATCTGACTCAATATCAACTAGCTTTATATCATGCTTGTTCACGTCTTCTGGAGAACCCGTTCACAATCGTTGCACAATTTTATCAATTTTGCTTTCGCTAAACTCTAAGTCAAATTTTTAAGCGTCAATATATAAAATCCTTCAAGTTTGTACGACTCAATCACATTGTTCCTCCAAAACTAATCGTGTTCCATCTGCTTGACTAACTGCTCTCTTGCATTGCAAAAATTCCATAGTCCGTGCTCGCTACTCTTCGATACATCTGTCGCTCGCGCATGTGTGCCCCAACTGTTTGGTCTTTATGTTTAACGCTCTTTTTACATCAATAAATGCTCCATCGAACTTCCAAATCGCACAAACAAAATTTTGATATTCAACTTTACGTTTGGTCGATCTCATCTTGTTTCCAATACTTGGTTTGCATAAATTCTTCGAATTCCAAACACTCGTTCCAATGCTTGTTCCATTCTCGTCCAACGAAACTTCCATTTATATGAGTCCCTTCTTGATCACTCAAGTCCAACGTATCAAACTCTGTTGCACCAATTTTTGACATAATCTCGCACTAGTCCATCAGTTGCGAGCAAACCTGTCGCTTATCTTGTTTCGAACATTTCCAATGTGTGCACCATTCCGTAGCACGCATATACGTCTTTGAAATAGAGTCACACTCATACCATAGTTACTCTGCATCGACAAATGTCTATTTCGAACTAAATGTTGTTTGGCGATCATGTCGACCATAACTCAATACTCGCTTGCTCCAAGTTCCAAAATATTACTCAGCCGATTTGCACAAACCAACTTTTATTTCAGTTATTTGCGTCTTTTACGGCAATTCCATTGCTTTCTATCCAAAATATTCCAATGCCACGATTACTAAGGAGTATAGCATATACCACTCAGATTCAAGTCACTACTCGCATCACACTTCTTTGCATTGATCCAATATTCGTTCAAGCTATCCATTCTGCGTGATGCTGCCATTCACAACTCAAGGTCTGACACAAAACTCAGTCAACACATGAACCATCTAACTCTCATGTCGATCTTGCTCGATGTAACTTGCTCCATGTTTCATTCTTGATACTTTCAACTATTTCTCAAACCGTTCGACACATTCGCTACACGAGCAACCCGTAGAACGATCTCTTCCAAATAATCCAAGCCAATACCCCACTGTTCCACACATTCGCCACACGAGCAACTCGTGCAATGCTCTCTTTCGTATTCCAAGCTGTCACCCTCACTTTTTCAGCTAGGGATAGTTTGGTAATTTGACATGGGTATTTAATTTTAGAAATATAATATTTATATTAATGTGATAATTATAGTAATTATTTATTTATATTGAGCTTTAATTATTTGTGGCTAGTATTATTTATTTTAGTTAGAGGCTTGTGTTATTTATTTAGTTAGAGAGACTAGACAATATTAGACTTGTCACATATGGGCCTATTTAGATTTGTCATGACAAATAAATGACCCCAACTTAGACCCAAGCCTATTAGTCATTACACTAATTAAATTAGGAGGGGTTAGTATAATTACAATTAGTTAGGGACTTCCAAATATACCCATCCTTAATTATTTCTCATAATGCAATATGTAGGGGGCAACTTAGACTTTTGACTTTTCTTGGGGAAGGGGGGAGAGGCCGGACACATAAGAGGGGGGTTCTCCTCTCTCTCTCTCTTTCTCTTCTCTCTCTCTCTCTCTCATTTGCATTTTATTTTCTGTCCAAATTCTAGATCCCCAATTTTCTAATTTTCTTCCATTGAATTTCCATACAACTCACCACCAATTCCTTCTCAATTCATCATTCTTGGAGTATTGAAGCCTGGAGAAGCAAGAAACACAAGGAGAAGAAGCTTTGGAGCTAGAGATCATGTCTAATTATAATTTTATTGGAAATCCATCTTCCAATTGATAATTTCTATATTTTTCTCTCATTTTAGCTCCTTAATCATGCATTTGACCAATAAAAATAACCCCATTATATAGGACTACCTATAGGAACAAGTTTTAGGCTAATTGGCTTTGTATTATAAGATCTATGAGGTAATTTGTGTGTAGGTTGGAGGAATTACGAATTTTACACATCAATTGTGTGTCATGAGACCAATTAGATCTAATTAAACTTAGATCGGGGTTATGGGACTAGGTACGTATCCCCAAATGGATACGTATAGGCCGTATCACGATATTTTACGATACGGGGTGATACGGAGTCAATTTTGGGTGATTTACATGAATTCTCTTCATGATGTGTTGTAATAATTTCTAATTATTGTAATTTTATATATATATATATATATATATATATATATATATATATATATATATATATATAACTTGTAGGAATGATCAATTTTGGAAAAAGAAAAGTTTGGCACCTTATTGGGATTAGTATCATAGATATCCTAGTATGCACTATAGGTATTTGTCTTAATGTCTCTCTCTATATATATGTATGTGTAGGTATATCTATATATGTGAGTGTATGAGTATTGGTTAAGTGATATGTGTGTGTGTGTGTGTGTGTGTGTGTGTGTGTGTGTGTGTGTGTGTGTGTGTGTGTGTGTGTGTGTGTGATATATTTATATATATATATATATATATATGTGGGTAGGTATAGTGATGTATATAGGTTTGTGTATGGTGTGGTTTCATATAGTATTGATAGGGAATCGAGATAGCATTGGTAGTGTGTGACTGAGTGAGTATCGAGTACAGTGTGCATTGGAGTAGGGGGGTCGGGTTTAGCACAGTACAATAGTGGCAAGCACCAGCAACTAGCAATGCAACAGCAACAGTGCAGCAATAGCTGCAGCATGCACATCAATACAGTTTCAGCAGCAACTGCAGCAGTATTAGCAATTAGCAGTGCAGCAATGGCTGCAGTAACAAATACTGTGACAAACAGCAAGGCCAGCATGCAGCAACAGCTAGCATTTTGTAAGCAGTAGCAGTAGCAGTAGCAGAGCATAGCAGTGTGCAATAATGTAATGCTGTAGTGCAGCAGCAATGGTTGCTCGAGTGCAGCAAGTAGCTGCAGTAAGAGCAGAGCTAGAAGCAGTAGCAAATGCATAGAGTGTTAGCAGCAACTGCAGTAGCAGTATGCACTGCTCGAGTGCAGTGTAGACCAGTCACAGCAAGAGCAGTATCAGCAGTTATACATGTTGTGGTGGATATAAAGAGGAGAGGGGAGATGTTACTGATTTGTAGGTGATTAGTGGTATGAGTTTAGATGGTTAGTTACATGTTAAGTAATGTATTATGAATTAACAATTGGTTAATTGTTAATAGGTTAGTTATGTATTTTATGAGTGAATGTTTAGAGTGTTAGCTTTGATGTTAGATATTAGTATGAGGAGTTAGATGTTATATTGGTTAATAGTTAGTTGAGGGGTATGTTAGATGTTAGTAGCTATATTAATAGTTGATATTAGTTGTTATGATTACAATTAGTGTTAAGTGTGTTTTAATCTATCAGTTCCTTAGTATAATGTATAGGTGAGGGTATTGGGTTTATATATAGATATCGGGTTATGGTTATACATATAACTAGCTAAGGTATTGTTGATACTAGTATAGGTAATTGGTAAGCTAGTATTTTAAGTTAGGTATATTATATTGATACTATAAGGTATTCTAATATATAGTATTAGCTAGTATAGCTTGTATCATTGCGATACCAACCTAATAATTTAGATACATGCTCATATAACCTAAAAATAGCTAGTGTGATCAAGTTTGACTAATTTGGTCTAGAGTTGACCAAGTTTGACAGTTTGGACCTAGATGCACGCATTAGTATATTTTTAATCCATTCCTCTTTTATTACACCATTTAACTTAATAATTCCTAAAATAGGTTTGTGTGACACCAGCTTGAGCATCGAGAGACACAACTTGCTCAGGACCTCAGGCGAGTACATCTCTCTGTTAGTTTTTATTTCATGATAGTGTATATATCACTTGTTCTAGAACTGCATACTTGATACTGACACTTGGTTACACGAACTGGTACTATATGGATCCCGTCAGGAGACGTTATCCCTTACTGTATTCAACGGATACTCCTTACACATGTATTTCATCGTGTGCATCGGGTATTGTTTCATGTGCTTCTTGTGCATCCACTATTTCGTGTGCTAGTGTGACTATATCGTATTCATGTGCGTGACGTATCGTGATTGGATCCATGAGTATTGGTTGGGAAGGGGGTGTAAAAGTTGGTTATGTGATCAAGCCCTATTTTATCTCATGTGTATGTCGATTATACACCAAAACCAACTAGGAACAAACCCAGTGAAACCCACCTAGCTATACTAGGGTTCTAGTGGCGTCTCATCAGCTGGGATGGGCTCCTCCTCTATCTCAGGGTCGCAATAATCGTCGACACCTGGCCCGTAGTAAGTCGGGAAAAGTCCTTAGGATCCTCTGGAAAAATATATCCAGTCAGGATTAGAGCGAAGTACATAACTCTGAAAGCAACTCCAAATACATGGTAAGGTGTATATGACTAGCAATATAAAAGAATACAAGATGCACAGGAAAGTAAATACATGATAGAACTGATAAAGTAACTGTAATATAAAACTGGGTAACAATACAAGTAGTAGAGAAGTAACTGCATGTGAGAAAATAGAAATACTAGCTAAGTGCCTTGAGCACAAGTTCTTTATGTGATCATCTTAGGTTGCACATGATTTATTCTATAATAACTCTGTTATGCATGAGTTGCATAACCGACATACACATAAATACTGTTTGGATTTGATCACATAACAAACTTCTACTCCCCTCCCCCACTAATACTCTTGGATCCGACCATGACACGCTACGTACATGATAAATAACCCGCGCACATGAAAGCGAGAGCACATGAAGCACATGAGAATCAATATCTGAAGCACATGATGAAATACACGTGATACAGTATCCGCTGAACACGGTAAGGGGGATAACATCTCATAACGGGATCCAACTAGTACCAGCTCATAAAATAATATGTCAGAATCAAGTATTAACTGTTCTAGAACAGGTAATATATACGCTATCATGAAATGGAAACAATCAGAGGTAGGTACTCGCCTGACGTCCTGAGCAACTGGTGAGGATCGAGATCCGGACTGGCATCGCAAGGACCTATTGCGAAAAGCAAGGTTAAATAGGGTTCTAAGGAGTTAAACAGATATAAAATAACTAAAAACAAGCTTCTAGGGTTGTTCTAGGTCAAAAGGATCAAACCGGTGAAATTTGGGTCAAAAAGTTAACCCGGGGTCCAAAAAGTCAACTCTAAGCCGAAACTAGGTCAAAGGTTGACTTTGGCGGTCAACCGGGGCAATTACGGTCAACTCTAGGTCAAACTAGGGTGCCCCTAAAATTCTAGGTCAAAACTAGCTCATTAAGCTAGTAAACCCTCAAACTCGCCTCTTTGAGATGTCGGGATACCCTCGGTATCTGATATCTCAACCTACGCTATATACCCCGCCTATACCCTCTAATATATATCCTAACACGTATATATATATATATATATATATATAAACAACTCTAACCCTATTCCTAGGCAAAAATCCAATACATCGCCTCGATACCCAATACCTAGAGTATCTCAAGTTACCTTCAATACCTTGATATCTCAAGGTATTGAGATACCTTACCTTACCCGTCTCTAACTCAATTAACTAGCTAACTATATATATATATATATAGCTCTCTCTCACTCAATTGCTGCTACTACCTGCTGCTACTTGCTAACTGCTACTGCAAACTGCTGCTGCTTCCACTAGCTGCTGCTGCTACTTCCACTTGCTGCTGATGCTGCTGCTGCCACTTGCTGCTGCTGCTGCACCTACTAGCTGCTGCTGCTGCTCTACCCTCTACCTCACTCACTCACTCACTCACTCAACTTATCACTCACTCACTCAAACACACATCCAAATATATATCTACGCACACACACACATACATATATACATATATATATATATATACACACTTACATATATATATATATACACTTTTATATATATATATATATATGTGTGTGTGTGTGTGTGTGTGTGTGTGTGTATCGGTATATATATATATATATATATATATATATATATATATATATATATGTCACGCCCCAGTCCCAAAATGACGAGGGACTGAGCACGTGCGCAATGGCCAGCAGCACGTACCGATGGACAACCCAATTTAATGGATCCATCAGGGCATGCTTAAGCTGTAGTCTAGCAGTAAAATGTTACAAGTCTCAGGTATTTCTAATCTCATCCACAGAATAAACACAGATTAATGCCAGAAATAATGCAATGGAAATAAATGAGCAATATCAAATAAGCTTATCTCGGGAAACAATCTGAGAATTAGTTTGTTACATTTAATGAGAATAGACAGAAAATAAAATACTGAAAATGGAAATACTGAGTGTAGGAAGCCGGTGCTCAGGAGAAGTCTTCTGCCACTATCTCGTCCTCTGTTCCTGGTTCTGCTCCAAGGAGTGCTCCTGTACCGTACACCTCGGGGTAGTTCTCTTCGGCTATACCTGGGGACATAGTCCATTCCAGGTCCTCAGGGGACATAACAAGGTACAGAAAATACAAGCCAAAATATATGGAGTGCAGCAATAAATGAAACAATAGGGTAAACTATATAACCAACTAAGTGATATGCAATATGAGAGCAGCACTAGAACTCAGGCTGAAGCCACTACAAGCTCTGTGTCGGGGAGCCGGTAGCGGCAATAACTATGAACTACCCTATGTTATATACTATGTTTTATATATATAATATCAGCCTGTAGTCTGTGTGTCTCTCCCCACCCAATGTAATCACGCAAGCCATGACCATAACGTCTCATGTCCATGTCAGCGGGATTATAGCTAATGCAACAAGTCATATAACATCTAAGAATAAAATATCTATGTCAAGTCCTGTATCCTATACAGGATCACCACGAATATCTCGGGAATATCCTGTCTCATGAATAGTGTCAAGTGTCCTGGGTCGTAGGGTACTTGATAGAACAAGTACAAGAGTAAGGGTATCGAATGTCCATCTCTAATGACGTACCCAACACCGCGTACGGGGTTGGCACCCGACTATGATCGGACACTAAGCACGTCACACGTTTCCTAGGTTAAGCAGTTAAACAAGTTTACATATTAATCTAGAAGAAATTAAGTAAATACTATAACCAGAAATATCTGAGAATTGGCAAGCTTTACTTGCCCACTGATGTATAACTAAGTCCAGAAAATAGGTAACAAAGCTGCAAGTTTTGGCAAGGTACACTTGCCTGTGGTTCCGGCTCTAATTTCGGCTCTGACTTCAGTCGGATTTGCAGGCGGTACTCCGGTTGCTGAAATAAACATCACCATCAGATCCAGAAAATATCAATCTGCTAGAAATGCCTGTCCTTGGGTCCAATTTGGAGACAAGGGCAGAAACGGCAGTTTGGGTCAAAACGGGGTCCACATGTGGGCCCGCTTTGCACCGAAAAGCGCATCAGGGTCAACGGTCTCTAAATTCATTAACTTAGTGTCAACAGGTCAGGAACGATGATATGATCCCAATGGAACTTCCAGAATTGGATTCCGATGAGCCTATCACAAAATCGCCCGTCGAGTGGGGCCTGTGGGGCCCACGACACGCGATTTCGTCAACGTTCTCAGAATCGAACCAAACTTGGGTCACAGGACCAGCGTATCGCTATGAGTCCGATGGCATAAGTTTCGTTTAAATCCGACGTGTGTACACAAAATTAGAATAAATTGCAGAAAAATCGGATACGGGGAGATGTCCGCGGATACGCGTTGATTCCGGTGTGCACGCACACCCGAATCGACTTCGGTGAAATCCCACACGTCCGTATCGACGATGCGCACGTATTTGTGAAGACCGCGCAAGACCAAGTCGTCCCGTTTGGCGGAACGTACCCAGTTCCGGGGTAAAACAGGGTCTGGTTTTTCCTATTTTTGGATCGAGGTGTGCGATCACCACAGGACGCGATGCCCCGAACGGTTTGTTCGGGCACCGAGAGGGTCGTACAGGCTTCGCAACACAATTTACGGAATTGGAATCGGAGCTACGAGGTGAAAGTTACAAGTACCTGAACATGACCAAAAAACCGAGGATCGAATTGTGTCCGACACGACACAGGACACGTGTCCTGTGTCGGACATGGGGGAATTGGGGATTTAGGGTTAGGGTTTGGGATCCGACGGCTGGGATGGCGGCTGGGCGGCTGAGGCGGAGGGCGGCGCGGCAAGGAGGCGCTGCGGCGGCGGCGAGTCGGCTCAGGGCGGCGTCGATGGCGGCTGGGCGCTGTGGAGAAGGAGGAGGAAGAGAATCGGGGCCGGTGGAGGCTGGGCAGCGGGCCGGAGGCGGCTGCGGCGCTGGCGGCGGAGGCGCGGGGGTTCAGGCGGAGGCGGCGACGACTGTGGCGGTGGCTAGGGCGGTGAAGGGTGTCGGCCAGAGGGGGGGAGAACTAGGGTTTAAATAGGGCTGCGGCGGCGGCGACGTAGCCGGTCGAGGCGGGCGGAGCGGCCGGGACGCGCGGGCGGAGTGCGGGTCGTGCGGGGGATGGGTGGAGACGGGTTGCGGGTTCGCGTAGCGGGTCGGGCGGCGGGTGGACCCGACCCGACCTGCTAGCAGCTGCGGGCTGGGCCAGCCTGCGGGCCGAAGGAATGGACCGGGCTTAGGTTTTAAAAAAATAAATAATAATAATAATAATAATAATAAAAATCATTAAACAATTAAATAATTAAATAAATAAATAAATAATTAAATAAATACTTTTTAGGTGTTTTAAAATATGTTCGGGGCCCAATAAATTCCAAAAAATTGCCCTAAGTCCAGTTTTCTATTTTACACCATAAAATATTATTTTTATAATATTTTAATATTGTTTATTATTATTTAAAAATCATTTAATAATTAAAACCCTGTTTTTAAATTACAGAAAATTCCCAGAAAATTCTAGAAAATTGAGAAAAATCCAGTTTTGAAAATTTTGAAAATCAGGGGGTTTACAATATATATATATATATATATATATATATATATATATATATATATATATATACAACCCCACCAACACACACACAACCACCCATATGCATACATATACCTATAAATATATAAATATAAACTCAAAAATCCTAGTACACACTCCCTAAGGCTAAACCAACCCGTACACAAGCCCGAAACCTAAAAATAAGTCGAAACGGCCATTTGTTTATTTCGACGAACACGTGGAGTGCGGTTTGTGATACCTCGCGAAACGCACGCCAAATCTAATCAAAATTGACCCAAAATTTAGTCACGAGTTCTAATCGATGTCTAGAACCTCAAAAAAAATGCTAACTCTCTGATTCTAGGTCCATGGCAAAATTTCATATGTGTGTGGAATCCATGTCGAAGGAAAAACCCCCAAATCGCCCGAAACGCCCAAAACTCCGCGATACGACCTCGCATGTCCAAACGGGGACACGTAACTACCCTCAAGACACCCAAGCACATCTACCTAGATCCATCTAACCTAGGGCAACACCCAAAATTGGGCCAATCTTGGATTTCACCCAAAATTGACACAAAATCCTATGCCAAAGTCTCCAAACACATCCAAACAAGTTCTAACTTCCTCCCATGGGTAGCCCTAAGGTCTAGAAAGGTTCTAAACTACCAATTACACTATGTTAGAGTAATCACTAAGAGGAAAGTTAGAGTTTACCTCTTGGGAGTTAAAATCCCAAGGCCAAAGTCTCCAAAAATCCCCAAATCCACCACACCAAGCCTCCAAGCCTCTAAACCAAGCCTCTACACCAAATCTAGGCTCTACACACCTAGGTTAGAGGAAAATAAAAGGTTAGGGTTTGCATATATGAGAGAAGTAAATAAGAGAAGAGAGAAAAGGTGAAGAACTTACTCGAAATGGAAGAAGTAAAGGAAGGAAGTGAAGAAAGAAGAATGGAGAGAAGAAAATGAAGAAGAAGAAATAAAAAGGAAGGGGGGCGACCATGTAGGAAAAATTTAGGGTTAGGGTTTGGGAGCCTAACACAAAGACCAAAATACACTCCAATGAAGTCATACAAACTAGGGTTTAGGTTTAGGGTTTTCTAAATGTATTCTAACTAATCCAAAATACTCCAACTAACTAATTAAAATATAAATAAATAGTCTACACCAATAAATAAGTCTGACAAGGGCGTTGGTTGGGCCTGACATGGGTCCACTAGGGTCTGACACGGGTCCAAACTTGCCAAAACTCTGAAACAACTAATAAAATAAATACATGCAACTAATTAAATATAAATACAAATATTTATGATCAATACACAATTTAACAAATTAAAATAAAAAAAAAATCCTATTTTTAGAATTGGGTAGTGACAAGCCTACCCTCCTTAAAATAATTTTGTTCTCGAAATTAAAATACGAAACTAGGACAGGAATGCAAGGAAAAGAAAGAACCATACCTCAAGGCTCAAAAAGATAAGGGTATCGCTCGAGCATTTCATCCTACCTCTCTCAGGTCGACTCACCTGGAGAGTGATGCCTCCACGCGATGCGAACCAAGGGAATAGTCTGGTTCCACAATACCTTCTCCCGCCGATCCAGAATCTCCACCTGCTGCTCTGGATAGCTAAGAGTAGGGCCCACCACGATCTCTCAGTGATCCAATACGTGACTGGGATCCGCCATGTACCGTCTCAACTGCGACAAGTGGAACACATCATTAACTCCCTCTAGTGTAGGAGGCAAATCTAGCCTATACGCCACAGTGTCGACCCTCTCAAGGATGCTGAAGGGTCCGACGAAACATGGGCTAAGCTTTCCGCCTCTACCGAAGCGAATAGTGCCCCGCGTTGGAGAAATCCTCAGGAACACCAGATCATCAACCTAGCACAAACAAGGTCTCAGCACTTAATCTAAAACAAGCAATCACAAGAAAACACAAGACCAAAATCTAAATTCTAAGCTATACCTCAAACTCCAAAGGTCTCTGGTGGCTATCGGCCCAATGTCGCTGCCTGTCCTGCGCCACCCGAAGTCTATCTCTAATGAGCTTGACCTTCTCCGCTGCATCCACCACCATCTCTGGGCCAAGCAAAGCTCTCACGCCTATATCATCCCATGATAACGAAGTATGACATCTTCATCCATACAATGCCTTGAATGGTGACATCTCGATACTGGCTTGGTAGCTTTTGTTGTAAGCAAACTCTACCAAGTGCAAGTGATCCTCCCATGAGCCTCTGAAATCCAAAACACAAGTGCGAAGCATGTCCTCAAGGGTCTGAATGGTCCTCTATGACTGACCGTCTGTCTGTGAGTGATATGCAGTACTAAACTTGAGCTGGGTGCCCAAGCTAGCATGCAAACTCCTCTAGAAATACGAAGTAAAGCGATTGTCCCGGTCTGATACTATGCTCACAGGAACTCCATGCAGTCTGACTATCGCGCACATACATCTCTACTAGTCTCTCCGTAGACGTACCCACTTTGAATGGTAGAAAGTGGGCCAATTTGGTCAACCTGTCTACGATGACCCAAATCGTATCCTTCCCTCCTGGAGAACGGAGAAGCCCAGAAACAAAATCTATGGTCACATGCTCCCATTTTCACTACGGAATGGGTAACGGCTGGAGCAACCCTCCTGGCCTCTGTCTCTCCGCCTTCACCTGCTGGCACACTAAGCATCGGGATAAGAAGCACGCTACCTCCCGCTTCATCCCGTACCACCATGCATGCTCTCTCAGATCTCTATACATCTTGTTGGCACCTGGATGCATAGAGTACTAGGATCAATGCGCCTTCAGAAGAACCTCTTCGCACAACGACCCACTCCGCACTCACAACCTGGTACCGTGTCGCAATGAACCATCATCAGCAATGGTGAAGCCATATGATAATCCAATCTGAACCTGCGCCCTGAGGCTCCTCAGGGACCCATCCTCAAACTGTGTAGCCCTGATCCGATCTATCAACTCTGACTGAATCAGCAGTCCCCACCTCTGCATCTTAACTCCATGCACTATCACCTCAATGCCCAAGCTCTCAAGATCTGCCAGAAGATAACGATCTATAGTCAGGCACATAGCTACCGGATACCTACTCAGCGCATCCGCAACTACGTTCGCCTTTCCAGGATGGTACTTCAACAATATGTCAAAGTCTTTTATCAACTCCAACCATCTCCTCTGCCTCATGTTCAGCTCTTTTTTGGTAAACACATACTTCAAGCTCTTGTGGTCAGTGAAGATCTCTACACGCTCTCCGTACAAATAGTGTTTCCACAACTTCAGAGCAAAGATGACCGCTGCCAACTCCAAATCGTGGGTAGGGTAGTTCTTCTCATGAGGACATAATTGCTTAGAAGCATAGGCAATCACCTCTCATTCTGCTGCAACCCACAACCCAGTCCCTTCCCCGATGCATCACTATAGATAGTGAATCCTCCAGACCCTGATGGCAATGTCAACACTGGAGTTGTCGTCAACCTCCTCTTCAGCTCATAAAATACGACCTGGCACTCCTCTGACCAAACAAACTCTACGTCCTTCCGGATTAGCCTAGACAACGGCTCTACAATCCGAAAAAAATCCTGAACAAATCTCCTGTAGTAACCTGCCAGCCCCAGGAAACTCCTGACCTCTGATACTGAACTCGGAGCACTCCATGCCTCAACTGCCATGATCTTCCTCAGATCCACCGAGATCCCCTCTCCTATCACCATATGACCAAGGAATTCAACCATGTCAAGGAAGAAGTTGTACTTTGAAAGCTTTCCATAAAGCTTCTCCTTCCTGAGAGTCTCTAGCACTATCCTCAGATGATCCTCATGCTCCTCTGGGGTCTTCGAATACACCAAGATAACATCTATAAACACTACCACAAACCTGTCTAGATGCTGATGGAACACCTTGTTTATCATATTCATGAACACTGCCAGGGCATTAGTCAACCCAAACGACATCACCATGAACTCATACTGTCCATACCTGGTCTAAAAAGTCATCTTCGAAATATTCTCCCTCTTGACCTTCACCTGGTGGTAGCTTATCCTCAGATCAATCCTGAAAAACACCCTTGCTTCGCTCAACTGGTCAAAGAGATCATCAATACGCGACAACGGATACTTGTTCTTGATTTTGAGATTGTTCAGAGCCCTTTAGTCGATACACATCTGTATCGACCCATCCTTCTTCGGCACAAAAGTACCGGAGCACCCCACGAAGAAGAACTAGATCTGATAAATCCCTTGTCCTAAAGCTCATCCAACTTCTTCTTCAACTCTACCAACTCACTGTTGCTGACTCTATAGACGTACTGGGATATCGGTTCCGTGCCTGGAACCAAGTCTATAAAGAACTCCATATCTTTGTCCAGAGGTAACCCTGGCAACTCCTCTGGAAAGACATCCATGAACTCCGCTATCAATGGATGTGGCAACCTCTGCTCTACCACTAGGGCTCCGCAGAAGACTCCCTCGCTCTGCTCTGCTGCTCCTCTGACAAACTCAAACTCTGGCTCTCCCGGCGGACTAAACAACACTCTGCCTCCACGACAATCTATACTAGTATGTTGTATACTCAACCAATCCATCTCGAGTACAATATCATAGCTCGGAAGTGGCATTACGAGTAGACACACACTCAACTCCCAGCCTCCCAAGGTAACTCTCCAGTCTCTGCAGACATCACTGACTAGGATAATGCCACCCCCGGTCGTGATCTTACAGAGTCTAGCTAAAGGTTCAGAACCAAGATGGTGTCTAACAGCAAAAGATACAGACACAAAGCTATGGGAAGCACCGGAGTCAAATAAAGAAAGTATTGGAATGTAATCAAGAAGAACAGAACCTGAGATCATATCTCCAACGGGCTCGGCCTCCTCTACGGTAAGGGCAAAGGCTCGCCCTTGTTGTCCTCCTCGGTGCTGCTGCTGGTGCTGGGCAAACCTCTACTGCTAAGTCTGCAAAGGTTGTCCTCTCTGTTGTACTACAGGTGCTCTGGCTGGTCCCCTCTGAGCGGCTCCTCCGTCCTGAGCTGTACGAGCGAGTGCTGAAGGGCAATCCCTCAACTGGTGATCTATCGCACCACATAACAAGCATCTGCCGAGCCTCTTCGTATAAATGTCCCATCTGTGCCCCAGCTTCCTATAGAAAGGGCAAGTGATGGCTGCCTTGAAACCTGTTGCTTTCCCTGCCTCTGCTGCTGGGGCGCCTGCTGGAAGGGTGTACGACCCTGACCCTGGTGCTACTGAGTCTGATGGAACGGCCTAGTCTGCTGGAAATGGGGCCTCTTGGCTGGGCCTGCACTGTTGCTTGCTCCGGAATCATCTCTACTCCTCTTGGTCTTCAGCTCCAAGTCGTCCTCAGCCCTCTGAGCATCACTCACAATCAGCTCGAAGGTCGCCTCGCGGTCACTCCTAGTCAAGGACTTGACCGCCATGACCAAACCCTTACGGAAATTTCGTGCCTTCGCTGCCTCGTTCAAGCCCTCTACAAATCTGCCCAGACGGCAGAACTCTGCTGCATACTCGTCTACCAGCATGCTCTCCTGGACGAGTGCCTCAAACTGGCTCTCCAAGGCACTGAGATCCACATCTGAAAAGAACTTCTTCTTGAAAAGCTTCTTGGAAGCCTCCCAAGTAAGTCCCGGTACCGCTATCCTCGTGTTAGTACGGTACCAAGTAAGGGCAAGATCGAATATCTGCTGCCCGCTGCCTCTATCTGTACGTTGTCTGGGATCAGTGCCAGCCTGAAGATCCCCTCGATATGCTCGATCCAGTCATCCGCGTATAGGATCCCCTCTATACCCCAGAACTCCTTGGGTCGCATCCTCTGGAAGTTAATGATGTTGCCCGGCCTAGGATGTTGTGCCTGCTCTGCCTGTGGCTGGATCTGATACACTCTATCTACTGCCGTTATGGCCACCTGGTGAGCATTCGCAATGCCCAACCTCATCACGTCTACCTGTCGGTATTGTGCATCCATCATCTCCCTGAAGAACGCGAACAACTGGGCAGCGTCTACCGGTACAGGAGGTGGTGGAGGAGGTACCACCGGAACAACAGGGGTAGCTCTTAGATCGAAAGGTGGAGGAGAATCTCCAAGAGAAGCAAATGCTCCCTCAACCGCAGGAGTGGTGAGTGGAGCGGTAGCAGCTGCCCGAAGTCGAGCAGGACGAGAGGTAGCAGACCTCTCGGTGGTGTAATACCCCGTTCCGCTAAAGCGGACTGCCATTTTAAACGGCAATAGTGCAGCTGTCCCGACACACCTTGCCTCAACGAGAAGCAAAAGATATCTAGACTTGTCCCTACAGGAATTCGGCTTGGACTTTCAGAGGCTCGCTTGACGTATCGCTCTACCGAGGTGAATCATCGCTAAGGTGGGTGGCTACGGTGAACTTGTCTTTGCTTAGCCAGCACTGTAAAACCCCCTTCCTAGAAAATCGTATATATATATTTTATTTATTAATTATTAATTAAATTATTGTAATTAGGTCTAAATAGGAGAAATAGATTTTTAATAATTTTTATGTTAGGTGTTCGGGCACTTAGAGGACTTGTGGGATCATCAGGAATTTTTTGGAATTTATTCCATGTAGGAGACCCCTTGAGCAGTTGCTAGCCTAACGATGTGCAATACCCTAATCTATAAATTTTCTTATGAGTATATATATATATATATATATATATATATATATATATATATATATATATATATATATATATATATGTATGTATATACAAATATATATATATATGTATATATATATTTTATTAATAAGAAAAGAAAATATTAAGAAAAGAATTTAATAATACTAATAATAATAATAATAATAATAATAATAGTAATAATACTATTAGCCTTAGGAATTTCCATTTACTTACAACCATTCAGCAGCAACTTGCTAATTAGGACCGCCCCCTTTAAGCATATGTTCCCAGGACCCTTGCTATCCCACGTTAGCAATTCCATAACTCCCAGGGAACCGAACCCCCCTTGGCCGAATGCTTTAGCGGCCAAACCCGAAACCCTTTGGTCCGCTCCACCTTCTCTCTCTTATTAATATATATATATAGTTAGCTCTCTAAAACCCTAACCTAGAAACTCCAGACTTTTCCTTCCCATCTAGAGCCGTCACCGCAGCCAGAGAAGCCCCACCAAGCCATCCAACCATCCCGTCGACGCCGACATCGCGAACTGCAGTTTTCCACTCGAGGCACCTTCGCTCCGGCGTGTTTTCCCGTTGACTCGCTCGACCAAACGCTGTTCCGTTTTCATAGGTATGATCTTCCCTCAACCCTCTCCAGTATTTGTTTTATAGTCAACATCGGAAAACGTGTGCCCTAGGTGTAAATCAGCGTCCAAAATGGACGGACAGACAGAATTCTGCAATCGCAGAATTCCAGATTGACCACCCATATTGTCGAGTTCGTATCTCCCACCACAGAGATCCGAATTCGATGATTCTTTTTGATACCTGTAGATTACATGACCTAGTTTATTTTTTGTATTATAACTTTGTGCTATTAGTTGCTGTGGACAAAAATATATTCGTCACAAAACTGTGCGCACCCACTTTTTTCGGTTTTCCAAAAGTTGGAGATCGGAGCGCGCCCGCCAAACGGGACCGCCCCGCCGTGTGCCAAGTGTACCAAATGGTGCACACAGCATAACGGGACACGTGAAAAATTCGTGGGGACTGATTCGGACGTGTGAGCGCGCCGGAATCAGGCCGTATCCGCGGACACATCTCGTGTCGCCACTTTTGTGAAACTCGTGCGTATTTTGTGCACGCATGTCAGATTGTGACGAAACTTGTGCCACTGGACTCGTGGTAACACGCTGGTCCTGCGACCCAATTTTCACGTATTTTTGAGATGGTTGACCAGATCGCCAATTGGCGGGTCCCACAGTTGACTTTTTGGACCAAATTTTGTTCGGCTCATCGGAATCCAAATTTGGACATACCGTTGGGTTCGTATTGACATTTAGAGTTGTTTGACCCATAGTTTATCCCATTTAGAGACTGTTACCCTCGGTACACTTTTCGGTGCAAAGTGGGCCACACGTGGACCACACTTTTATCCGAAATTACCGTTTTGCCCCTGTGTCCAAATTGGACGAAAGGGATGTGCTTTTTAGCTATTTTGCTTATTCCAAAAATGTTGGTGATATTTATTTTAGCATCCAGAGATATTTGTTCTGTGGCCATAGCTTCTGGTCCTGTGTATTGGACATCTGGACATGACATTTTGCAGTTTCTTGCCAGACAAGTATACCTTACCATTGTACTGTTATTTATATTCCATATGTTGCATGCATCTTTATTTTCTGTCTTTAGTTTATATATTTTAATTGTTATATAAAATGCTCACGACGGTGACGTCGCGATATGGTTTTATTTATGTATTTGCATTGACCTTGTTCATGAGACTATCCCATTATCATGTAGCACCATTAGGTTCATTGGCCGTGACACAGTGGTTACACGAGTGTGAGTCTCATATAGATCACGGACTGCATGACAGGTCTGGCCTCCTGTACGTGTGGGCCGTGCGTTAGGAATAACTGCTGTTAGAAATATTGCATGCTAGTAGACTTGGCAGTTATTAGAGGTCCAGGGACATAGCTTATTGTAGTACGGTGGTCCCATCCTTGTCCTTGTTTGGTTGCAGGATTGGGCTAGGGTACTAAGAATAGGCTATGGACCAAATTGTGTCATGGATATGACATGCTTAGAGCATGGGGTGGGGAGAACAACAAGTACCGCATTTGAGCTCCTTTACACTTTTTCTGTGAAGCCCGGATTCTCCGCTGGAGATACGGGTGATGATGACCCCTATATATTATGTACTATCAGGCGGGCCACCGGCGTTCAAAAGACGATGTGCCTTTTAGGCCCCTGGCTCTTCAAAAAAGAACCATGCCAAATCCCAGTTTTCAGCCAGATAGCTCACTTGTGGGGAAAGGTGTTCTTAACTGCATTCACATAGATGGTTAGGCGACCCCAATGGATGTTTATTTTTAGTACTTTATTGGCATGTGTTTAAGTATACTTGTTATGTCCCTCTGAGGACCTGGTCCGCTGCCAGGTGTTCTTGTTCTTGAGTATTTGCAGGGGCACAGATTTGGAAGGAATAGATGCTTCGTGGATGTCTTCTCTTCGAGCCGTGATTGGTAGCTGGTACTTATTGTTTGAGTGAGTTGTACTGATATTGTATTTACTTTTCCTATTCGAGTTGGTAGTGGATTTGTTTCCATCCAACTATCATCTTTAGATACTTCTTGTTGAGATCTAGTTTCATAGACATTGGTTATTTTATTTCTATATGATTTTGGTGGATGAGATTTAGATTATACCCTGTGACTTGTATTATATTTTATACCACTTGTGGATTTTATATTCATATTACAGCGTACGTATGGATTTGGTTTCCATATATTGGAGTTGCCATATCCATGCGGCTGGCATGCTTACGTGTCCTAAGTCCTACGTATTTTTGGGACTGGGGCGTGACATGTTTTTGTGGTGGCCCATGCAGGTCAAGAGCATATTGTCTCGGTTACGTTATTGTACCGAACAAGCCTGCACCTAGGACTAGAAAATATGATCTCATCCACAATTGACTATGATTCATCTTCCTCCTCTCTGTTCTATTTTGAACAAATGCATCCTGCTTGAATCTTGTGCTTCCCTAATAGTTCTTTAAGTATAGCCTTCTCCTAGAATATAGAAGTTCCTGTTGTTAGATGATAATTAGAGTAGCACACCTATTAAGAATACAATGAGAATATAGACACACCACTAAGTTTAGAATATCTAGTAAACCCTAGAATTCCTTACCTTTAGAATTGGTTTATCATTACCCATGATATATTATGAAGACTTAAGAGTAGTATAGACATTACTAGAGTTAGTTAGAAGTTTACCATAATGGTTGCCCCTAGCATTGAGGAACCCATAGAAAACAAAAACTTAATGTTTGGACTGAATCTAACCTTCATAGTTAGATGATATTGGAACTATAAACTTATATCATTGTCTTGTTATTAGTAGACAGCACCCTAGGGAGCCTAGAGGAATGTAATCAACACTTCTCCCTTGATCATACCCCGAACATAGCAACTAACACCTCACTCCCCTTAGAGAACCATGATGCTATCTAGAGCCCTCTATCTTTATTTTATATATTGTTTTCCTGCGACCATAGTGCTCGCTATTTTGCGGCGGCTAACTACGTTTCTACTCTTTATCTTTCAACTCGTGCCATCTGACACTTCGGATAGTAGGCCAAGTAAATTTATTCTTTGTTAAGGGCTCATAGTTTGCTAGGATTATAGTTGTAGCCTTGAATGTGAAATTTTTTTATGCTTGGTAGTTAGAACTTGATAGTTAAGTTATTCTTGTAGATTGAGACCTGGTGCTTATCCCTTAGTTTTAAATTGCGTAACTTGTACCATACCTCAATACGAGTTATATTCCATTTCCCCTTAAATGGCCAGTAACTCTTCTATCCTTACTATTGACACATGTTCTATGAGCACTATGATTAAGACTTAGGATGACCATTACCTACATAAAAAGGATACCCTAATCAATACCAAGATTTTTTTTCTCATATACCCTAATAAAGAGTTTCTGTTTTATTTACATGTGCAAGATTATTGTGTAGGACCCTCTTAAGACTGTCACCGTATTAGTTTAATTTTTATAAGTTGGGTAGTATACCTCACCACCTAGTATTATATAGCCCTTGTGATCCATTGATGAAGTGTAACTGAATGGCATTAATTGTATGCTAACATAAGATGATAGTGTTTATTCAGACTATAGAACTTAGAGGCTCACACCCCTACTTTGTCGACTATCGACTTAGACAAGGAATTAATATGACAACTGTAGAAATTGTGTAGTCTTTCATTATTATTGCTTATTTTGCTTTTATTTTTTTGTGAACTTGAATTGTTATGAACCTTCTTTCATCATAATCTAGCGTATTCATATTTGCTGTACTACCTTGATTTATGCTGCTATTATAGCCTAGTTTTTGCAAGCTTATTCTTTATCAAGCTTGTTCACTACATATGTATTAGTGGGCGCCCACAATAATGCATTTCAGAATCAGTGTATTACGGTCTGATCAACCTTAGTACACTTGGTTCGCCCTTCGCATAACTACTTTACGTGGATTGAGATATATAGTAATTAGTAGACGAATATACTTGCCCTAGACATATTTTTGTGTCTGACACATCGTATCGGTTACATAACTGTACTGATACGAGCATGTAAATAGGAAATTACCAAAAATAGGATTTTAATCCATAACTGCTTTGACAATTCCCAATTGAATTCTTTAAACGCCTTGATCCCAATACTTCTATTCTATTACGCTGCCCTTGAACTCTTTATTATTGACCTTCGTCTTCCCTTATCTCGGAAAGACGAAACCTCGTGCTGGGTATAAAGTTTGATACACAGAGAGTACTAGATATACCCCATAGGCCGATCACATACTTGAGGATTATTCTTTCGTAATTAAGGACATATCATATGTGATATGATCGGCGTTGAAGTTTTGAGGATTGAACGACATGTGTAAATAAAGTAAGGGATATTTCCTCAAGGTATATAGCCTTAGGTGATAGGTGGATAAATTCTAAGTTGGGTAGTAGTGCATCGTCAACTCGGGAGGAATTTCTTTTAGATTATGATCGAGTAAGATTAGATTAGGAGAGGTTCAAGCCATTATAATTTTGAGAAAGTTAGAAGGATGACTAAGATGATGAGGATCAATGAATTGATATTGAGGACCCAATATTTATATCTTAAGTGCATGAGTTAAGTTTTGAACAATGAAGGTAGAATCACCAATTTGAATTTAGAAGATAAATATAGAATTTCAGACTTGAATATTGGTGGACTGCATTTAAATTATTTTTCAATTTGGCGATTTGAATTAAGAATTAAAATTTTGGTTGGACGACCTATTTGAAATAATGAGGATGTGAATGGAATTTAAAGAGATGAGGCATACAAAATTTTATAAGTGAAAATGGGAATATATTGGACTCAAACCACTTCTAAAGGAGATTATGATAGTTAGAGATCGTGAGGTAAAAGTTATATGCGTATGTAAATCTTGGAGATGTTATGTGGATATGGATAATTTGAAACAAGAAAAGAAGAGATAACCATGGGTTAAATTTTGATTGGAGCAGTGGTCATCTTAACCTAGAAGTGATTGCAATGGATATGATTAGGATTTTAGTTATCGCAAGAAGATTGCGACTGATTTGCCTTATTGTACATAAAGGATTAACCGATTCTGCCTTATTTCAATTTTGAGGACGACCTTGTTTTAAGTTCGACAGATTGTGAAACCCCCTCACCTAAGAATTTGACCTACTCGGCTTAGATAGTGAGACTGAGGCTAGCACGAATCCACTTAAAAATAGAACACGGTATTTTTTATTTAGTTTTACAACATGGTATCACTTGACACGCCTTACCGTGCTCCGATAATTGGAGCACTACACTAGCCACTGCCTTCCTACAAATTCTACACCCTTATCCTAGACATGCCCATCATCCAAATCTCATCTTTGTACAATTTTCCAATTGTTGGACGCTTTTATGCAAAAGAGCATTTATGTGACCACACCATTGGACATGACACATGAAGAAACCTATTTTTTTTACTCATATAGATTTTTCCATGATTTGATTTTTTTTCGAGATGTGCAACGTGCAACATCGCCCACCCCTTTAAACCTAGCCTTGCATTTTAAACAATGCAAATCTTATACCATCATTGCATTCTATCGTGGCTTAATTTTAATTTCGAGGACGAAATTTTTATAAGTTGGGTAGAATGTAAAACCCCCTTCCTAGAAAATCGTATATATATATTTTATTTATTAATTATTAATTAAATTATTGTAATTAGGTCTAAATAGGAGAAATAGATTTTTAATAATTTTTATGTTAGGTGTTCGGGCACTTAGAGGACTTGTGGGATCATCAGGAATTTTTCGGAATTTATTCCATGTAGGAGACCCCTTGAGCAGTTGCTAGCCTAACGATGTGCAATATCCTAATCTATAAATTTTCTTATGAGTATATATATATATATATATATATATATATATATATATATATATATATATATATATATATATATATATGTATATACAAATATATATATGTATATATATATATATTTTATTAATAAGAAAAGAAAATATTAAGAAAAGAATTTAATAATACTAATAATAATAATATAATAACAATAGTAATAATACTATTAGCCTTAGGAATTTCTATTTACTTACAACCATTCAGCAGCAACTTGCTAATTAGGACCGCCCCCTTTAAGCATATGTTCCCAGGACCCTTGCTATCCCACGTTAGCAATTCCATAACTCCCAGGGAACCGAACCCCCCTTGGCCGAATGCTTTAGCGGCCAAACCCGAAACCCTTTGGTCCGCTCCACCTTCTCTCTCTTATAAATATATATATATATATATATATATATATAGTTAGCTCTCTAAAACCCTAACCTAGAAACTCCAGACTTCTCCTTCCCATCTAGAGCCGTCACCGCAGCCAGAGAAGCCCCACCAAGCCATCCAACCATCCCGTCGACGCCGACATCACGAACTGCAGTTTTCCACTCGAGGCACCTTCGCTCCGGCGTATTTTTCCGTTGACTCGCTCGACCAAACGCTGTTCCGTTTTCATAGGTATGATCTTCCCTCAACCCTCTCCAGTATTTGTTTTATAGTCAACCTCGAAAAACGTGTGCCCTAGGTGTAAATCAGCGTCCAAAATGGACGGACAGACGGAATTCTGCAATCGCTGAATTCCAGATTGATCACCCATATTGTCGAGTTCGTATCTTCCACCACAGAGATCCGAATTCGATGATTCTTTTTGATACCTGTAGATTACATGACCTAGTTTATTTTCTGTATTATAACTTTGTGCTATTAGTTGCTGTGGACAAAAATATATTTGTCACAAAACTGTGCGCACCCACTTTTTTCGGTTTTCTAAAAGTTGGAGATCGGAGCGCGCCCGCCAAACGGGACCGCCCCACCATGTGACAAGTGTACCAAATGGTGCACACAGCATAACGGGACACGTGAAAAATTCGTGGGGACTGATTCGGACGCGTGAGCGCGCCGGAATCAGGCCGTATCCGCGGACACATCTCGTGTCGCCACTTTTATAAAACTCGCACGTATTTTGTGCACGCGTGTCAGATTGCGACGAAACTTGCGCCACTAGACTCGTGGTAACACACTGGTCCTGTGACCCAATTTTCACGCATTTCTGAGATGGTTGACCAGATCGCCAATTGGCGGGTCCCACAGTTGACTTTTTGGACCAAATTTTGTTCGGCTCATCGGAATCCAAATTTGGACATACCGTTGGGTTCGTATTGACATTTAGAGTTGTTTGACCCATAGTTTGTCCCATTTAGAGACTGTTACCCTCGGCATATTTTTCGGTGCAAAGTGGGCCACACGTGGACCCCACTTTTATTCGAAATTATCGTTTTGCCCCTATGTCCAAATTGGACGAAAGGGATGTGCTTTTTAGCTATTTTGCTCATTCCAAAAACGTTGGTGATATTTATTTCAGCATCCAGAGATATTTGTTCTGTGGCCATAGCTTCTGGTCCTGTGTATTGGACATCTGGACGTGACATTTTGCAGTTTCTTGCCAGGCAAGTATACCTTGCCATTGTACTGTTATTTATATTCCATATGTTGCATGCATCTTTATTTTCTGTCTTTAGTTTATATATTTTAATTGTTATATAAAATGCTCGCGACGGTGACGTCGCGATATAGTTTTATTTATGTATTTGCATTGACCTTGTTCATGAGACTACCCCATTATCATGTAGCACCATTAGGTTTATTGGCCGTGACACAGTGGTTACACGAGTGTGAGTCTCATATAGATCATGAACTGCGTGACAGGTCTGGCCTCCTGTACGTATGGGTCGTGCGTTAGGAATAACTGCTGTTAGAAATATTGCATGCTAGTAGACTTGGCAGTTATTAGAGGCCCAGGGACATAGCTTATTGTAGTACGGTGGTCCCATCCTTGTCCTTGTTTGGTTGCAGGATTGGGCTAGGGTACTAAGAATAGGCTATGGACCAAATCGTGTCATGGATATGACATGCTTAGAGCATGGGGTGGGGAGAACAACAAGTACCGCATTTGAGCTCCTTTACACTTTTTCTGTGAAGTCCGGATTCTCCGCTGGAGATACGGGTGATGATGACCCCTATATATTATGTACTATCAGGCGGGCCACCGGCGTTCAAAAGACGACTTGCCTTTTAGGCCCCTGGCTCTTCAAAAGAGAACCATGCCAAATCCCAGTTTTCAGCCAGATAGCTCACTTGTGGGAAAAGGTGTTCTTAACTGCATTCACATAGATGGTTAGACGACCCCAATGGATATTTATTTTCAGTAATTTATTGGCATGTGTTTAAGTATACTTGTTATGTCCCTCTGAGGACCTGGTCCGCTGCCAGGTGTACCTGTTCTTGAGTATTTGCAGGGGCACAGATTTGGAAGGAATAGATGCTTCGTGGATGTCTTCTCTTCGAGCCGTGATTGGTAGCTGGTACTTATTGTTTGAGTGAGTTGTACTGATATTGTATTTACTTTTCCTATTCGAGTTGGTAGTGGATTTGTTTCCATCCAACTATCATCTTTAGATACTTCTTGTTGAGATCTAGTTTCATAGACATTGGTTATTTTATTTCTATATGATTTTGGTGGATGAGATTTAGATTATACCCTGTGACTTGTATTACATTTTATACCACTTGTGGATTTTATATTCATATTACAGCGTACGTATGGATTTGGTTTCCATATATTGGAGTTGCCATATCCATGCGGCTGGCATGCTTACGTGTCCTAAGTCCTACCTATTTTTGGGACTGGGGCGTGACAAGCACATATAAAATCTAGAATGTTTCATGCTAGTTGCTAGGTGATTCACCCCCTGCATGCTAATAAATCCAACGCACCTAGCTAAGGGAATAATCCCAACTCATATTGCTATGCTAGAACATGGAAAATAAAATACTGCTTATATTCAGACCCTCGCATGCCAAGTCCCTTACCGATCTACTCTCGGCTTACCTTCAGGTCCGAGCAACGTGCCTGCTTATGTTCCTTAGAAACGCATGCTTGTCTGCTTGAATGTTGCATTGTTTTCATCCAAACCTCGGAAGACTACCAAGTAGTCATTTTGTGCCTGAATAAACCCGCAAGTATTCGGGACCGTTAGGTCACCAAGGCAGTTCTCGATCCAGGGGACTGCATCATGTCAAGTAAAAGAATCATACTCCAGTGGCAAGACTCATTCAGGTATTCGGATCTTCCTGCAAGTCTCCCTCGTGTGCGGGCTTACAGCAGCCCAGGAGACTGTGCATATCCAATAGCTAAATGAATCATGCATTACTGCTTGTCGTGTGCTCGTGTGTAAATTAATAATCGTGTTCGATCATGGACAACTTGTGCACAAGGGTATAAGTTCTGCGGACGGTGCTGGGGCACTAGCACCGATCCGATCCGGGCAGACTTCGTATGTAGTCATCGTATGCGGACTGGATAGCTTGCAATGTAACGCCCCGCAACCGCTCGGAGCGTTACGCTGAGTCGGACTGAATGAATCAAATACTGGTTACATTTGAAATGTTGGATTTTTGGAAGAAGGATTTATCGAGTTGGTTTCAATGTGCAGATGGCTAGCGGGTTCGATGGAAATCTTGTGTTCGTTCAGAACATTACTGAATAGCTGGATGGAAACGATAATGCCGTCTTCCTTAGTCCGATCGGTCGGATGATTTGGAAAGCACGGCCTGCTCGCACGGTCATACCAGTTGAGTAGATCGCACTTGCATCGGACCACGGGTTCAAGGGATTGGCCGTATCGGCAGGACAGGATGCCTAACGGGATCAATCATTGTGAGTGGGCTCTTTCCCTTCTCCTCTACTCCTTCATGCCTAATAATATGGAAAACACGTAATGGCTTAAAACACTCGAACTGAAACATCGGGAATCACCGCACTGTGGCGTGCATAGAGTGTGCGTCGTTGGCTTGATAGGATTGGGGCTTGATTATGATTTATGCGTTGGCTAGTTGGATGCGATAGTTGGATTATACATTTGAGGCAATCGGTTGGATACTTGGGATTTCGCTTGGACGGTTGGAATTATACAAGTTCGATGATACTTTGAGGCAATAGGAATATCGGGAATGTGGGCGAGCGAACGTGCATCCGTGCGCGAGTATCACTGAGTCGCTTTGTCTTGCAAAGCGAGCAGTTGTGGTTCGAAACCGAACAACTGCATCGACGAGGGTGTTGTGCCGCTTGATGGGGCATCGTGCCTTAAATGAGACATTATGCCACTGAAACGGCATTGTACTATGGGATTGTCCCGAGCTTGGGTGTTGCACCAATTGATAGCATTGTGTTGTGAAGAGACATTGTGCCTATGAAATACTTGATATTTTGGTGCCTTGGGCTATGTTTTGAGGTCGAGATTTGGATTCTTTGGTTGGATATCTTGGGTTTTGGAATCCTTGGTTGGATATGTTGGTTGGATATGTTGGAAGAATGGTTATGGATATTTCGGTTGGATATCGGTTGAACGAGTCTAGGATCGCTTGGTGGAGCGAGAATGTTCGATCCTCTCGTCATACCTACTGTGTCTGCATAGTCACGGACAACCTGCGTGGCACAGGGTTTGGTTTCCTGGAACGGGATGAGGCACCGGGGCACCGGGACCGTTCCACCATGGAGGAAACATGGGCATCGCACAATTGGGCGCAGTGCTGGTAGTCCGATACCACCAGGCGGGAGTAGCTGCCCAACCCTGGATCGGGTAGGATTGCCCTATATTGATCTGGGTCCGATCAATGTCCTTCGTGGCCTCTGGCCAGTGACTTCATATAGCTTAAATGTTGGCTTGCTTTTCTTTTGTTGGTTTGGTTTTCGTATAGGTGCGGCTACCTTGCCTCGGCAAGAGTATGCATTCGAGATGGGAATATATAAACATTGGTTTTGGATGGATATTGAGGCAAGACTGATGGTTCGATATGTTATCGTGCTAAGCGATGGCATTGTGTTAGACGGGTCGGATATATATATAAACTGCTTGTCGTTTGGTTTGAGATTGAATGCTTGCATGCTTAAACTGATTTACAGCTTTCCTTAACATGTCATCCATATGCCATGAAACGAATCTAGGATTCAACTAGAAAGATCACCATTTAACTGTGTGCATTCACTATTTTACTTAGTGTCGGCTTAGGCGAGTGGGTTATCCCGCTCACCAGTACGGTTGTGTACTGACCCACGTTTGTGGGCAATATTTCAAGTACACAGGTGTAGTGGCGCTGCTTGGATATACGAGGCATGATGTATGAACTGTAAGTACCTTTGTGGGCTAGAGAAAAGAGCAAGAGTTATTGCATCGTCTTCGTGGCATCGCCTTTGTGGCCTTGCCTCGGGGCATCGCTTTCGGACCCTATCGTGAGCTTCGCTGCGTATACTCTGATGTGTGCTTGGTACACAAATGGCTTCCGCTGTAACTTGGTTGTTTCGATGATAACTTTCGTGTTTAATAACATCGCCTTGTACGAGTGCAACTCCAGGCTCGTACGGCATCACGTCCCGAATAGAACGATTGTCCCGCGGGAGAGCTGTAACGTGGTGATTTCACGTTCAGCGGGGGCATGACGGGCTTGCGGGAGTTTGGGGCGTGACAGATTGGTATCAGAGCGCCCGGTTTATTTTCTCGGACTTGGTCCTTCGCTTCATCACAAACTCTAAATCGCTTCCGTTTGTCGTCTAACTCTTGACTCTACTCAGTGCCGTATCAGATGTTTCATGCAATAAGTCTATTTATTGCTGGGTTTGGCTGCATTTTTATTCTTGGTTGGGTTGCCTTGGTTGGTTTTCGTAGGATCGCTTAGCATCGTTAGGCGTTGTTGCATTCGTGCAGCAAGTTGGTTGGCGTTGTTGCATTTGTGAAACAAGTTGTGGGCTTTCGTTGGGTTGGCTTGGCTTATCATTCGGGAAGGTTCTGATTGTCTCAATGGATCAGTTGGTTGGCTAGCGAGATTTGGTTATGCAGCATGTTTTGAGTAGAAGCATTCGATGAGAATATATCCTTGTACGAGTTGCTCGTCTAGCGATTATGTTGGATATAAGTTGGAATTTTGGCTGTGGCGCATCGGTTGGGCAAGTTTGAGTTTGGCTTGGAAATAGCAGGATAGTTGTACGAGTTGCTCGTACAACAAATGTGTGAAACCGTTGGGTGATGGGTTGGACTATTTGGAAAAGATCGTTGCATAAGTTGCTTGTGTTGCGAAAGTAGCAATCGGTTTGAAGAATAGCTGGAAGTATTGAGAATGGGATAATACATTGAGTCGCATCGCAAGATTGATGGAAATAGTTGGCTGATTCAAGCATTGCCTGAGTTTTGTGTCAAACTCGAATTGGGAAAGGCATGATCACACATAAGGGATGGCTCGAACGAATCTTGGATTCGTGCAAGAAAATCATAATGTGAGTAGTGACTCGATTCGGAGTGGTATATGGGATACCACATTATGAGCAAGGCATTGGAAAATGTTTTGGTTGGACATTTATGGAATTTGCCTGAACAGACTCGGATATTTGTGAATACAAGTTGGTTGGTGCATGTCGGCTGCGTTGGAAAGAATAAAAATGGAGCAAGCGAATATTGAGTTGAGCATATCGAGAATGGACTGATACAAATGAAAGCATTGTTGGGCTTAAGTAATGGACGGAATCGGAACAAACTGTTGGGATACGCTTGAACGAGCGATGAGATTATCGGAAAGATAGCGAGCACGAACTACGATTTTGGGAGACGCATTTGAGCTGTTGGTTGAGTAATGAAATACGATTTGGTTTGGATGGACAATGAGATAGATTCACACAAACTTGAAAGATTTTGGAAATTGCTGCTCGGGAAGTCGACTCAGGTTTAGCCGAAATAGAATTTTGGGCAAAATTGTGGCAACGACGGAAGGCAAATATTATGGCGGACAGACTCTTGAAGATAGCTAAATATGGTAGCAACGTTGGAACAAATCGCTGTGCTGCTCGAGTAAGTGGGACGTGCGAGAATCGAACATGCAATTTAGAAATTGATGGATTCAGGGCAGAAATGGCGGATTGATGGAAGACGGTTTCAACGAGCGCGGTTCTCGAATTCGGAAACTTCGCTCGGATGGATGGTTAGATTTTTTATTCGGATTTGGGGATGAAATATAGCATGGTTTATAGTAACTGTCCATCGTGATGATTACAATTGTCAAGCGTAGCTTCGGGACAGCTGACCCTAAGCGACTTGTCTGCTGAACGGATGTGAATATGGTAGACCCATAGAACGACCCTTGAGGCAGCGTATTTGGGAATGCGTCGGGGGCAGATGTGAGCAATGAGATTTGGCTTATTGACTGAGTGTTGGATTTTTGTGAGACCCTTAGGATAGTCTTCAGCTGAAGATGCAGCCAGAAGATCGAAGCGATGGTGGAAGTAGCCTAGTCAACTGATGAGATTCAGAGTCGCAGATTTTTATTGATGGAATCGCCTCTGACTCATCGTGCCCTGGAAGGGAATAGCATTCATATGAATTGACGGACTGTAAAACTAGCTCGTGAAGTTAAAGCAGCGGCTCGTTCGAATCAAATCCTTGCGAATACTGGAAGGGACGGATTTGTTTCAGATTTACAAGATGTCAGAACTTAGTCTGGGAAGCGTGCTCGTTCGGAAGGCAAAGGTGCGATCCTAATGCTTCGAGGCAGTGGAAGCAGCGCGAAGAACTATTCCATGCGCAACCTAAGAATTGTGGAGAGTGTGTCCACGTTGAAATCGTGGCGACACAATCCCTTTGGCGTGGCGGCGAGATCTTCGTGGATCACACGAACCTCAATATAGATGTTCACCCAACGAGGTATTGAGATTGAGGAAGAAGTATTTGGCTGTGCTGATCTAAGCAAGTTTGATATTTGGGTAAGTCGCCTAGCTTGGGTAGATCAGTTGTGATGATCGTTCGGCGCATGAGATATATTTGGTGATGTTGCTAGTACTGATTTCAGAAATAGTGAGATGGATTGAGTTGTAACACGAACTCATTGAGTCGGTAGAAAATCTTCATAATTGAGAATAGTTCTCAATCGAATGTGTTTGGAATGGAAATCGTGATTCGATTTAATTGGGAGCAAAGCAAATGGACGCCTCGAACATAAAGATACTCTTGTAACTTGTTCAAATTTGCTATCGCAAAGCTCGGCTGAAATGCATGTATTTTAGGGACGCCTTAAATATGTGTACGATCCAAAACTAAGCGATACGAAGAATTCGTATTGAGCTGCAAGGAGGATGTGGGAATTCGTGAAAATTGTACGAGCGTTCAGCAGAACGAGATACGGAGTCAGAATTTGTGAATATGTGAGTCGCCTAGAACGGATATTGGAATTGGATTGTGGCATGTGATAGGAATGGGTACCAGCACGGTTCGTGGACGAACCTGATTCTAAGTGGTATATTATGTAATGCCCCGCAACCGCTCGGAGCATTACGCTGAGTCGGACTGAATGAATCAAATGCTGGTTACATTTGAAATGTTGGATTTTGGGAAGAAGGATTAATCGAGTTGATTTCAATGTGCAGATGGCTAGCGGGTTCGATGGAAATCAGGTGTTCGTTCAGAACATTACTGAATAGCTGGATGGAAACGATAATGCCGTCTTCCTTAGTCCGATCGGTCGGATGATTTGGAAAGCATGGCCTGCTCGCACGGTCATACCAGTTGAGTAGATCGCGCTTGCATCGGACCACAGGTTCAAGGGATTGGTCGTATCGGCAGAACAGGATGCCTAACGGGATCAATTATTATGAGTGGGCTCTTTCCCTTCTCCTCTACTCCTTCTTGCCTAATAATATGGAAAACACGTAATGGCTTGAAACACTCGAACTGAAATATCGGGAATCACCGCACAGTGGCGTGCATAGAGTGTGCGTCGTTGGCTTGATAGGATTGGGGCTTGATTATGATTTATGCATTGGCTAGTTGGATACGATAGTTGGATTATACATTTGAGGCAATCGGTTGGATACTTGGGATTTCGCTTGGACGGTTGGAATTATACAAGTTGGATGATACTTTGAGGCAATGGGAATATCGAGAATGTGGGCGAGCGAACGTGCATCCGTGCGCGAGTATCACTGAGTCACTTTGTCTTGCATAGCGAGCAGTTGTGGTTCAAAACCGAACAACTGCATCGGCGAGGGTGTTGTGCCGCTTGATGGGGCATCGTGCCTTAAATGAGGCATTGTGCCACTGAAACGGCATTGTGCCATGGGATTGTCCCGAGCTTGGGTATTGCACCAATTGATAGCATTGTGTTGAGAAGAGGCATTGTGCCTATGAAACACTTGATATTTTGGTGCCTTGGGCTATGTTTTGAGGTCGAGATTTGGATTCTTTGGTTCGATATCTTGGGTTTTGGAATCCTTGGTTGGATATGTTGGTTGGATATGTTGGAAGAATGGTTATGGATATTTCGGTTGGATATCGGTTGAACGAGTCTAGGATCGCTTGGTGGGGCGAGAATGTTCGATCCTCTCATCATACCTACTGTGTCTGCATAGTCACGGACAACCTGCGTGGCACAGGGTTTGGTTTCCTGGAACAGGATGAGGCACCGGGGCACCGGGACCGTTCCACCATGGAGGAAACATGGGCATCGCACAATTGGGCGCAGTGCTGGTAGTCTGATACCACCAGGCGGGAGTAGCTGCCCAACCCTGGATCGGGTAGGATTGCCCTATATTGATCTTGGTCCGATCAATGTCCTTCGTGGCCTCTGGCCAATGACTTCATATAGCTTAAATGTTGGTTTGCTTTTCTTTTGTTGGTTTGGTTTTCGTATAGGCGCGGCTACCTTGCCTCGGCAAGAGTATGCATTCGAGATGGGAATATATAAACATTGGTTTTGGATGGATATTGAGGCGAGACTGATGGTTCGATATATTATCGTGCTAAGCGATGGCATTGTGTTAGACGGGTCAGATATATATATAAACTGCTTGTCGTTTGGTTTGAGATTGAATGCTTGCATGCTTAAACTGATTTACAGCTTTCCTTAACATGTCATCCATATGCCATGAAACGAATCTAGGATTCAACTAGAAAGATCACCATTTAACTGTGTGCATTCACTATTTTACTTAGTGTCGACTTAGGCGAGTGGGTTACCCTGCTCACCAGTACGGTTGTGTACTGACCCACGTTTGTGGGCAATATTTCAGGTACACAGGCGTAGTGGCGCTGCTTGGATATACGAGGCATGATGTATGAACTGTAAGTACCTTTGTGGGCTAGAGAAAAGAGCAAGAGTTATTGTATCGTCTTCGTGGCATCACCTTTGTGGCCTTGCCTCGGGGCATCGCTTTTGGACCCTATCGTGAGCTTCGCTGCGTATACTCTGATGTGTGCTTGGTACACAAATGGCTTCCGCTGTAACTTGGTTGTTTCGATGATAACTTTCGTGTTTAATAATATCGCCTTGTACGAGCGCAACTCCAGGCTCGTACGGCATCATATCCCGAATAGAACGATTATCCCGCGGGAGAGCTGCAACGTGGTGATTTCACGTTCAGCGGGGGCATGACGGGCTTGCGGGAGTTTGGGGCGTGACATGCAACGCATCGTGTGTTATCGTGTATTCAATATGAGCTCCCGTTGCTTGCTATCCATGTCCATGACTAGTCCATTATGGCATCAGCCAGTGATCATCGTGTGCAATTAACTGTGGCTTAGTCATCGTGTGCGTGTAACCTCCGATTTCTAAATTTCCAAAATAAATAGATTTTTAATTTATTTTAAATATCAAGTTTAAAAAATATTTTCTCCTTGAAAATTTTTATTAGATTTTGAGCAATGTTTGATTTTAGAAGGTGATTTAAAATCTTTTATAAAAATCATTTTCCCTAACTGTCAAATTCTTATAAATTAAATAGATAAATAATAATATATATATAATACTCAAGCTTCGAATATTTATTGGCTTGAAATTATAAAATTATTTGTTTAATAAAATTATTGAAGGACTAGTTGTTTTTATAATAAATTTTCATATCCATTTTGGATTAGTAAATAAATAAATTACATATTTTCTAGGGTTTTGAAACATGGGTTTAATTAGTAGCTAATTTGGAATCAGTTAGCCTTGGAAGCCTCTTAAAATATTTCTTAAATTATAATTTTTTTTTCTATTAAATTTACAAGTTTACCATCTCCCATTCACACCCTCATTTTTTTCCCACATGAAAAACTCATTTATATTAATCTGGGCCATTCATTAATTGGGCCAATCCTCACCCTTTATCCCACACCCTCTCTCCCTATTTAAAGTCTCTCACCCACACCATTCCCAAGAAACCCTAGCTAGCCCTCATAAATTTCTACAAGCCAACAAGCCATCCCCATTGATTTCGTGTCCGTGTGTCCAGCATTACCGTGTCAGCCGTGTTGGCCTCGGGCCCGACCCCGGGTGTCCTATCGTATCCATTCATTCTTCTGTGTCCAGTTATTACAATATTACAAATTTTTGTGTCCGACACCATCTGGACACAACCCCCACACCACAGTACACCATCCCTGTGTCCAACACCCGGACACGTCCGCCCCCACACCACAGTACACCAAACCCATCGTGTCCAGCCCCGGACACGATCCAACCCGACACGATTCACAGAAATCCAAAACCCTAACCCTATTTTAACCTAACCTACCGCCGGTGGCCGCCGCGGATCCCCTCCACGTCGTCGAGCTCCGCTGCCGCTCTCAAGTTTCCACCTCCGCCGCTCGAGACGAACGCAGACCACCGCCGAGCTTCGCTGTCGCCCTGAGCTCCCAGATCCCGCCTCAAAGTCGTCGACCGCCGCCGCCACAGCAGAACGTCGACCGCCTCCTCGAGACGAACAGATCCGCCGACGCTTTGCCGGTCCGACCCCGGCGGACTTCCCCGCGCCGACGGCGGAAAAACCCCTCCCCGACGTGAGTCCCTCTTTCCCTCTTCCCCTTTCTTCGATTCAGAGGCTGTAGTGATAATTTAATTAGTTAGTTATATATTAGATCAGTAGTTAATTATATAATCAGTAGTTAATTATATAATCAGTAGCTAATTATTAATCAGTAGTTAATTATTAATCAATTAGTTTAGTTTTATTTAGTTTAGTAATAAATATAAGGATTTTGATTATGTGAAAAACTATAATAATTTGTTGGGGTTTATATTATTATTTAAGAAATATAGTTTCAATAATAAAAATTAGTTCAAAATTTGTTTATTGGACTAGTAACCGATTTTTACTATAGATATAAAAATATATTGGCTTTTACATAAATTCTAAATTTTATAAATAAACTTTTAATTGTAATTATTGTTCAAAATAATTTCAAAATTATTTCCATAAATTAAGGTGTTACCTTAATAATAAACAAACGACCCCTTTCTCTTATTAGCCTGGTATCCTTATCCCGATTTTCGTGCCGAACTCCGATCTTGGACTTCTTTATATAGTTTCTAGCTATTTGGACTGCTCCGGACTCATTGGAACTAACTGCTACTTCATTTGGGATCACCTTGAGAAGTGTGGCATTATGTACATTCTTTGATTTGTTAATATACATATATAAAAACATTTGATTGATATATATACAAATATGTTTTTTGGTATAAAAATATATATTTATATATATCTATTAGTGTATATACACAAATACGTATTTTGTACAATTACTAAGAGACACTTATATATATATTATATACGTTTTTATTGGTATATACTCTGAGTGTAAATGTGTATTATATACGTATCCCTACTAGATGACCCTAGTTGACTAGAGCCATGCCTGGTATAGCCCTGAGGCCAGTGTATTTCTATTGTGTGTTAGTGTAGCATCTGATACAAGTAATATTATTATATGTTTATAGGACTGTCGGATTCTCCAGACGATACTCTGGGACAGGACATTGGTATTGACAGCTAAGGACCCAAGGCGAGTACATTCTCTGATTAGTTTCTAATTTATGATATCTTCTATGTTCACTGTATCTAGTGTAGATATCCATGCTCTTGACACGTTGGTTACACGGATTGGTATACACGGATCTCGTCATGAGATGCTATTCCTTAATCATGGTGTAGCTTGTACAAGATTTGTTTCCTTGTTATCTTGTGCATGTACAGACACTGAGACCCGGGGAGATTTGCTACCTCCCTAGGGAATCCTGTGCCATAGCGTACCATGATTGGATCTACTATACCAGTCGAGGGTGGGGAGTATTTTAGTATAGATATGTGATCATACCCAACTCTACATGCATCATGGCTCATCCCACATCTCACGTCGGGTGCGGCCTGACCATTTACATGCTTCATAGCTGTTACGTGTGATTAGCCTGACCTCTATATGCATCATAGCTAACCAACGGTTAGCCTGACCTTACATGAATCATAGCTAATCACATGTAACCAGCCTGATCAAGTTCCCAAGCCGATCACATATTTAAGCTAGTACTCACACACTTAGTTATAGGTTTCTAGCTCTTTGACATATTATTTCTTCTCCTGCATTTACTTACAGTATTTCTAGTATTTCTTTTATTTCTCGTACCTATACATGCTTCTCGTATATTACCATCTAGAACTGCTACATAGTTTATATCATTAATATAGAACTGCTATTTAGAGATGTACTTTGCTCCTTCCTGACTGGAAAATATTTTTCCAGACTGTGACCTTAGTAGACTGGTTTCTGACACACTTGAGGATTGGAAGTTAATGATTGCAGGTATGATTATTTTGTCGTTAGACTTGTCTTGTATTTCTTGCTTGCCTTGATATCTCATCTTACTTTAGTTTATGTGATTGAGTATTTCTAACATTATTTTATGATATCCACGTCTCCTTATGGAGTTGGGTATTCACGTGAGTTTGATTAGATAGTTACATGACCTAGACAGCGTTCTACCGCCGATACTGCGACGTAGGCTGGACGTACTCACGCACTCGTGCCCCTAAACCGGGTGCGGGTCATGACACGTTTTAGTGGTGGCCCATGCAGGTCAGACTTCGCAAGTTGTGCGATGTCATGGTAGTGCGACGTCTTAGTTGTACTACTGCGTGCCTGCTATAGAATATAGGACATAGGATACTAGGATGAGAGAGGATACTCAATCACAAAAATTCTTGAGAGATTCCTGGGACGACCCCTTGAGAATCTTATTATAATTTACAATTTAAATCTTTCCTTGTTTCCGTCCGCTCTCGCTTGTTGTTATTGAACTTGATTCTTGTTGATCAGTTATTAAATTTAAAATCTTGGTATCATTGTTGAGTTTGATTCTTGTTGACCAGTTGTTAAATTTAATTCTTGGTGTCGTTGTTGAGTTAATTTCATATCGAGATGAATTTTATGGGCTAAAATTTACGGTATCATCTGATGACATATGTTGATGAGGACAGTGAGAAAGGTAAAACGTCTAATTTGGTTATGGACCCTAGAGTTTATCGCAGCCATATTAGCTGTCGTGACGAGAACGTAGGAACCTGACTTGGATGTACATACTATAGTTATGAAACTTAGAGTCTCTCACAGCCATACCGGTTGGCGTGGCGAAGATTCTAGATGACATGATTATAGAGTTGCGTACCTTAGTTACGGAACCTATCGTTTATCGCATCTATGCTTACTGGCGTGGCGAGGATTCTGAGTGTCATAATTTCAGACAGACGTGTATGATTATCTGGTTGTATCTTAAATTGGTTCTTAAAGTATCATCTCAAGACTTATCTATTTCTGTTATTCCAGGACTTTGTTCCATCGCTTCTTTTCTTTACTAGCAGTAAAGATACCTTCAGTCCTTAACCTAGTTCTTTTGAGCCTTATTTCTTTAAGGATCCTTGTTAGTGTGATAATTAGTGACTTGCAATTTTGGTTGTGTCTTGTATTAGTTGACTGAGTGTGACTTGTGAGTTTGTAAGTGTTTCTTAGTTGGACATGTGAGCAGTAGGCTTTAATCTAGAGTTAGCCCTTAGCATAGTACCTTATAACAATGGTTCTGGATAAGTGTCATTAGCGACTGAGAGTAGAAGGAGAGTATAGAGTATCAGTGAAAGTTCTCAGAGTTAGTATCAAAGCCAATTACCCGTCCTGGATAATCATGATTTTGTAATTAAGTGATCTATGTAAACAATTAGGTATCAAGGAATTGTGTTAAGAATTAATGGAGCATAACGTTCAATCGGATGATTGATATCGAGCGTGTTAATGGTAAAGAAATGTATATGCATGAGGAGTTATAATTAGGTGTCATGAGTAGAGAAATATCAGAATCGATAATGAAGATGGTAAAGCGTATCACAGATTAGTGTAACAGGCTATGAAAGGTTAAAGGGAAATACATATACATCAATTGAGATGAGGAACCATACACATACCCATGAGAGTAAAGAAACATGAGTATAATAGAGGATTCAGGTGATCATGAGTTCTAATGAGCTTGATGAGATAATCCATTAATGCAACTAGTAATATAATACCAAGAGTGCTAATGGTTCTATATCGAGGATTAGTCGAGAACGACGCTCAAAATAGTAAGCACTCTGCGTGATGATAATCGGATAATATACCAGTTGATATAAATTAAAATCATGAAAGAAATTACAGGTGATGATAACTTTGATCATTGGAGGTAATAGTGCAAGTAATTCGGGCAGTACAAATTTAGTACACAGTTGTAGACAATAGAGGTATTGAGTGCACCTCGAGTATTAGAGACTACGAGCACTTATATGTAAATTGGTGGATTTATAAATTAAAGAGTGGAAATGAATTTTAACTTTGAGAATTATTGAGGAGTTGAGATTGTGTCATAAATTTTTGAGGATTTCAAATATTGATTCAATAAACATGGTCAAGGCTACAAAGATTTTAAAAATAATTAAAATTTTATTTCGATGTTGAGTATCTGACCTTGAGGAGGCATATACATTTATTTTAAGTTGATCGAGAAGCTAAACCTTGATGATTATTTTGAGGATTAATTTTAGGGTAGATGAGAGATACGAATATTAATATATGAGTAGACGATATACATGTGTAAGGATCTAGTGACTTGAGCATGATTGAGATGGCACCGCAGACTGACTTGGGTGTCCATCTAGAGTTGTATTAAAATGGGTTTAGCACTTAGTATGGTGTTATACTTGGTGTGCACTGGAGTGATGTAAACAAATAGTATGGACAATTGTAGTAGGAACGAGAACTAGCAGTGGGTGTACTAAAGTAGAACAGGGGTACCTAAAGAGATAGAGGTATCAAACTTTACATGCACCAATTGACCTATAATCGTGTTAGAGGTTCTTGGTACCAGATTTTGGTATTAATAGACAGGTGTGTGCAATACGGATATATTCATGGATCTTGTAGATTAATGATTAGTTGATATGGGTACCAGTGTACATGAATAGGAATTAGTTAGTGAATGTGCTAGAGTTAAGTGTTTGTTAGAGATAGAAGATACTACAAGTAATATGTTAGCAGGTTCTTCCTTTCCCTCCTAATGTTCTTTTCCCGTCTTTCGATTGATTGATTTCCCTAGTGCTGTAGTTCATATTCATGATTTTCTTGTTAGGATATAACTAGTAGTACACCCTGACAGAGACTGCAGTACCATGACAAAAGACACATGACCTATATATTTTCTAAGATTGCATGGCTGTAGGTAGAATTTTCTTAAACCATGATCATTAGGGTTTTGACCATAGCAAAGATCTATGACAAGGTTATGACTGACAAAAATGGACAAGATGATTAAATTATGGATGAGCATTAATTTAAATAAAGAATTACGGGGTTGTTATAACAGAGGTGATGGATCATTGATTGTACGAGAATCGAGGTTTGACTGAAATTTGAGGATAAATATTAACTTAAATAGAGAGTTAAGAAATTCACAGGACAAAATTGAGGATTTATTAATTTTAGGAAGGTCTTGATATGATTGATTATTAAAAATTTGAGAAAATTTGGAAGATTATCATTTTATCTATTTGATTGCAAGATAGAAATTTGAAATTTTATATTATGAATGTTGCATTGAAGAATCTGAAAGTATCGCATCGTTGAGTATTTGAGGAAAAAGAAAATCGAGAAATAAAAATCGTAATGGAATGGTGTCGAATTCAATTCTCGGGAGAAGAATTTAGATTTGAATAAGCATCAATTGAATTTGAGTTAGAGGAGTAAGATGATTGATGGATTAGTGGTTAAAATTTAAATTTTGGGATACGATTTTTATAAATATGCATTGATTGGATTTCAATTGGAGGATTGGATATTAAAATCCTGGAGTATTTAGATACGAACTTAAAATTTTTGGAGGAGATTATGACAAAAAGGGAATTGATTTTTTACTTGAGAATTTTCAGGAATATGATATTATAGAATTTTGAAAGGTTGTGAAATAACAATATAGAATTACTTCATGATTATTTGGTTTGAAATTTAAATTTGATAGAAATAATATGATGAGTAAAGGCAATTATTGAGAACCTTAAATTTCGAGGACGAAATTTTTCTAAGGTGGGTAGACTTGTAACCTCCGATTTCCAAATTTCCGAAATAAATAAATTTTTAATTTATTTTAAATATCAAGTTTATAAAATATTTTCTCCTTGAAAATTTTTATTAGATTTTGAGCAATGTTTGATTTTAGAAGGTGATTTAAAATCTTTTATAAAAATTATTTTCCCTAAATGTCAAATTCTTATAAATTAAATAGATAAATAATGATATATATATATAATACTCTAGCTTCGAATATTTATTGGCTTGAAATTATAAAATTATTTGTTTAATAAAATTATTGAAGGACTAGTTATTTTCATAATAAATTTTCATATCCATTTTGGATTAGTAAATAAATAAATTATATATTTTCTAGGATTTTGAAACATGGGTTTAATTAGTAGCTAATTTAGAATCAGTTAGCCTTGGAAGCCTCTTAAAATATTTCTTAAATTATAATTTTTTTTCTATTAAATTTACAAGTTTACCGTCTCCCATTCACACCCTCATTTTTTTCCCACATAAAAAACTCATTTATATTAATCTGGGCCATTCATTAATTGGGCCAATCCTCACCCTTTATCCCACACCCTCTCTCCCTATTTAAAGTCTCTCACCCACACCATTCCCAAGAAACCCTAGCTAGCCCTCACAAATTTTCACAAGCCAACAAGCCATCCCCATTGATTTCATGTCCGTGTGTCCAGCATTACCTTGTCAGCCGTGTTGGCCTCGGGTCCGACCCCGGGTGTCCTATCGTATCCATTCATTCTTCTGTGTCCAGTTATTACAATATTACAAATTTTTGTGTCCGACACCATATGGACACAACCCCCATACCACAGTACACCATCCCTGTGTCCAACACCCGGACACGTCCGCCCCCACACCACAGTACACCAAACCCATCGTGTCCAGCCCCGGACACGATCCAACCCGACACGATTCACAGAAATCCAAAACCCTAACCCTATTTTAACCTAACCTACCGCCGGTGGCTGCCGCGGATCCCCTCCACGTCGTCGAGCTCCGCTGCCGCTCTCAAGTTTCCACCTCCGCCGCCCGAGACGAACGCCGACCACCGCCGAGCTTCGCTGCCGCCCTGAGCTCCCAGATCCCGCCTCAAAGTCGTCGACCGCCGCCGCCACAGCAGAACGTCGACCGCCTCCTCGAGACGAACAGATCCGCCGACGCTTTGCCGGTCCGACCCCGACGGACTTCCCCGCGCCGACGCCGGAAAAACCCCTCCCCGACGTGAGTCCCTCTTTCCCTCTTCCCCTTTCTTCGATTCAGAGGCTGTAGTGATAATTTAATTACTTAGTTATATATTAGATCAGTAGTTAATTATATAATCAGTAGTTAATTATATAATCAGTAGCTAATTATTAATCAGTAGTTAATTATTAATCAATTAGTTTAGTTTTATTTAGTTTAGTAATAAATATAAGAATTTTGATTATATGAAAAACTATAATAATTTGTTGGCATTTATATTATTATTTAAGAAATATAGTTTCAACAATAAAAATTAGTTCAAAATTTGTTTATTGGACTAGTAACCGATTTTTACTATAGATATAAAAATATATTGGCTTTTACATAAATTCTAAATTTTATAAATAAACTTTTAATTGTAATTATTGTTCAAAATAATTTCAAAATGATTTCCATAAATTAAGGTGTTACCTTAATAATAAACAAACGACCCCTTTCTCTTATTAGCCTGGTATCCTTATCCCGATTTTCGTGCCGAACTCCGATCTTGGACTTCTTTATATAGTTTCTAGCTATTTGGACTGCTCCGGACTCATTGGAACTAACTGCTACTTCATTTGGGATCACCTTGAGAAGTGTGGCATTATGTATATTCTTTGATTTGTTAATATACATATATAAAAATATTTGATTGATATATATACAAATATGTTTTTTGGTATAAAAATATATATTTATATATATCTATTGGTGTATATACACAAATACGTATTTTGTACAATTACTAAGAGACACTTATATATATATTATATACGTTTTTATTGGTATATACTCTGAGTGCAAATGTGTATTATATACGTATCCCTACTAGATGACCCTAGTTGACTAGAGCCATGCCTGGTATAGCCCTGAGGCCAGTGTATTTCTATTGTGTGTTAGTGTAGCATCTGATACAAGTAATATTATTATATGTTTATAGGACTGTCGGATTCTCCAGACGATACTCTGGGACAGGATATTGGTATTGACAGCTAAGGACCCAAGGCGAGTACATTCTCTGATTAGTTTCTAATTTATGATATCTCCTATGTTCACTGTATCTAGTGTAGATATCCATGCTCTTGACACGTTGGTTACACGGATTGGTATACACGGATCTCGTCATGAGATGCTATTCCTTATTCATGGTATAGCTTGTACAAGATTTATTTCCTTGTTATCTTGTGCATGTACAGACACTGAGACCCGGGAAGATTTGCTACCTCCCTAGGGAATCCTGTGCCATAGTGTACCATGATTGGATCTACTATACCAGTCGGAGGTGGGGAGTATTTTAGTATAGATATGTGATCATACCCAACTCTACATGCATCATAGCTCACCCCACATCTCACGTCGGGTGCGGCCTGACCATTTACATGTTTCATAGCTGTTACGTGTGATTAGCCTGACCTCTATATGCATCATAGCTAACCAACGGTTAGCCTGACCTTACATGAATCATAGCTAATCATATGTAACCAGCCTGATCAAGTTCCCAAGCCGATCACATGTTTAAGCTAGTACTCACACACTTAGTCATAGGTTTCTAGCTCTTTGACATATTGTTTCTTCTCCTGCATTTACTTACAGTATTTCCAGTATTTTTTTTATTTCTCGTACCTATACATGCTTCTCGTATATTACCATCTAGAACTGCTACATAGTTTATATCATTAATATAGAACTGCTATTTAGAGATGTACTTTGCTCCTTCCTGACTGGAAAATATTTTTCCAGACTGTGACCTTAGTAGACTGGTTTCTGACACACTTGAGGATTGGAAGTTAATGATTGCAGGTATGATTATTTTGTCGTTAGACTTGTCTTGTATTTCTTGCTTGCCTTGATATCTCATCGTACTTTAGTTTATGTGATTGAGTATTTCTAACATTATTTTATGATATCCACGTCTCCTTATAGAGTTGGGTATTCACGTGAGTTTGATTAGATAGTTACATGACCTAGACAGCGTTCTACCGCCGATGCTGCGGTGTAGGCTGGACGTACTCACGCACTCGTGCCCCTAAACCGGGTGCGGGTCATGACAGTGCGGATGGGATAACTTGCAACGCATCGTATGTTCATCGTGTGCTTTCGTTGCATGTTATCCTTATCCATGACTCTGTCCACCTCGTGTGCTTGAACTTGAACAATATAAACATACTCATGTCTGCATATACTATGCCTCCTGAATGCTTATACTTGCCCGTGCTAGAATTAACAATGTTTGCCTTTGGCAGGGAAGGAGAAATGGTAAGTTGGTAAGTCTCGCCATGTTTCCTCAAACATCGCACGGCGCACTGCCCGACACGTTAGGCTATTCAATATTTGCATAAAACTGATCCTAAGGCAACTAGAAAGATAACTAAATAGTTGTGTACGGAACTTATTTTACGTGTTTGGATTTGTCGAGCGGGCGAGTAGCTTCCCCACCAGTGCATTCAATGTACTGATAATCCACCAGTTTGTGTGCAGGGAAACCTCGTTTGGTGCGGATGCCTCCTTCGTACATGCTAAGGCCAGGAGTTCCCTCTGAAGCCTTGCAACGGTGCGTCCGGATCAGAAGCACATATACAAGACATAATGTTGGAACAAAGCTCGAACTCGCCTGAACATCGACTCTACAATCATTCCACAATTGTAGCCACTTGGCACGCTTTATGTTTCAGAGAGAGAGGCTTGAGCGACTTGTAATCTCGGCTATACGCCGCCTGTAACACATGTTCATATCAATAAAAGAATTGCTTTACTTCAAACTTGTGTTTCAATGCTTCCGCTATATTGTCGACTCAGTGAACCTGTTACCGATCGCCTATGCGTTCATGACTCCGCTGCACTCGGACAATCTGTGCGACTCTGTGGCTTAGAACTCTTACCGCCAGCCAATGAATCACGGCCTTGCACGGGCGCGGTTCACGCTCGTGCGGTATCACGCCCAGATGGGTTAAGCGATCGTTCCGCAGGAGCGCTGGCGAGGGTAATTCCTGCCTAGCGGGAACGGCCGATTTGCCTGCGGGAGATCGGGGCGTGACATAGTGGTATCAGAGCCTGGCTTCTACGCCTTTGGTCTTCGATTCGATATCTCTGTTTTGAAAGCTCGTTCGTGGGTTATGTGCACGCTCTCTCTCAATACCTCGATGGGATGTTCCAACAATAAGTCTAAATACTTTTAAAATGCGTTTTGAATGATATGATTGCTTGTCTGGTTGTATGCCGCGAGTGGCCTTTGTGCCAACCTGTGCGAACCCTTGAGAGTATCGCTAGTAGCTTGTCCGATTTTCACTAACTCTAAGTTTGGTTGAATGCATCTATTCGGGGGATGCCTTGAACTAGTGCACCATCCAAGACTTAAGAAAAGGTGAACTCGAGTGTTGAGACTTCGCTATCACTGAGCTGGTTGACGTGTTCACACTAGAAATGCATGTCGAAGGTGCACACGATCCAGTCTAAGTGATATGCTAATTTTGACGCTTGTGCAAGTGAAGATCCAAATGAACAAGTGCAACAACTTGTCTAGGAGTGCCTCAACCCTAGATTACTGCTTGTCCTTAGTAAGTCTCGAGGACGAGACTTTTTCTAAGCTGGGTAGGATGTAACACCCCATTCCGCTAAAGCGGACTGCCGTTTCAACCAGCAATAGTGCAGCTGTCCCGACCCGCCTTGCCTCAACGAGAAGCAAAAGATATCCAGACTTGTCCCTACAGGAATCCAGCTTAGACTTTCAGAGGCTCGCTTGACGTATCGCTCTACCGAGGCGAATCATCGCTAAGGTGGGTGGCTACGGTGAACTTGTCTTTGCTTAGCCAGCACACATAAAATCTGGAATGTTTTATGCTAGTTACTAGGTGATTCACCCCCTGCATGCTAATAAATCCAACGCACCTAGCTAAGGGAATAATCCCAACTCATATTGCTATGCTAGAACGTGGAAAATGAAATACTGCTTGTATTCAGACCCTCGCATGCCAAGTCCCTTAACGATCTAACTCTCGGCTTACCTTCGGGTCCGAGCAACGTGCCTACTTATGTTCCTTAGAAGCGCATGCTTGTCTCCTTGAATGTTGCATTGTTTTCATCCAAACCTCGGAAGACTACCAAGTAGTCACTTCGTGCCTGAATAAACCCGCAAGTATTCGGGACCGTTAGGTCACCAAGGCAGTTCCCGATCCAGGGGACTGCATCATGTCAAGTAAAAGAATCATACTCCAGTGGAAAGACTCATTCAGGTATTCGGATCTCCCTGCAAGTCTCCCTCGTGTGCGGGCTTACAGCAGCCCAGGAGACTGTGCATATCCAATAGCTAAATGAATCATGCATTACTGCTTGTTGTGTGCTCGTGTGTAAATTAATAATCGTGTTCGATCATGGACAACTTGTGCACAAGGGTATAAGTTCTGCGGACAGTGCTGGGGCACTAGCACCGATCCGATCCGGGCAGACTTCGTGTGTAGTCATCGTGTGCGGACTGGATAGCTTGTAACGCATCATGTGTTATCGTGTATTCAATATGAGCTCCCGTTGCTTGCTATCCATGTCCATGACTAGTCCATTATGGCATCAGCCAGTGATCATCGTGTGCAATTAACTGTGGCTTAGTCATCGTGTGCGGATGGGATAACTTGCAACGCATCGTGTGTTCATCGTGTGCTCTCGTTGCATGTTATCCTTATCTATGACTCTGTCTACCTCGTGTGCTTGAACTTGAA
>JAYESA010000015.1:53252620-53280120 GCA_036927795.1 Iris macrosiphon
AAAGAAAAATTAGCTATTTTGTTGGAGCGGCGAGCCCCCCCCCCCCTCGCCGGAGACTCCGCCTCTCCTCTCCCCGCGGCGAGCCAACCCCCACCCGCGGCGAGCCGACCCCCCCAGCAGCTTCTCTCTCTCTTCCTCCTCCAATTTCCCCCTACCTCGACCCCGACCACGCCGGTAAGCCGACCCCCCCCCCCCCCGCCGGTGAGCAGCGCCGCCCTTCCCGACCTCCTCTATCTCCACCGCCACCCCCATCGTCGTCATCGTCACCACTCTCTCCCCTTTCCCCTCCGCAGCCCTCTCCCAGCCCCCGAGCCCATCTCCCCTCATCTCCCTCCGCCTGACGACCCCCACGACTCTGCCACCACCGCCACCCCCATCACAGCCCACCACAAATACTCTTGGTTTATTCAAGACTATGTGAATACAGAATTAACACAAATAAATGTGTTAGAAGAATACTATCAGGTCTGGAATACCGATGAAGGTACAAGTAGTGGAATAACCAGATCAATGTATCCTCCTAATGAATCAATTAAACTCACTGTCAAAAATTTGCCAGATAAAATAGATGTTGTCTCTTTCGTCAAAACTATTGACAGTAAAGAAGTAATTATTAAAGAATTACAGAAAGTCTTACGACAGAATAATTATACAAATATATTTATCCAAGTAATGGGTCAACAATTGACTAGAATTGAACATGCTTTGGATAAATAATTGCATAAATTTAATACAATTAAAAAATTAGATTTTTCAGTTAAATCTGGAAAATCATCCTTGAGAGAAACTACTAACATCTCAATAAAACCACCTCCTGAGGTTAAAGAATTTAAAGTTAGGAAAACCCCTGAAGTTACTAAAGAAGATATCAAAGAGCTAATAGCTCAGTTCAAGAAAACTAATCTTCAGACAATAAATGCTGAAGAAAAGAAATTGCAAGAGTTAGTAGCTTATGCAAAAGAAAATTTTGCTATTGAAATAATGAATAGTCAAATTAATAACGAAATTCAGGTTATTAATCAACCCTTATTTAATGATACTTATTCAGAGGATCAAAAGTTAGATGATGAACAGATAGAAGAAGAAATTTGAATGATACTTCTTCAGAGGATCAACAGTTAGATGATGATCAGATAGAAGAAGAAATTCATCTTGAGCAAATTGATTAATAACCTGAATTTGGTTATTAATTTGACTATTCATTATTTCAATAGCAAAATTTTCTTTCGCATAAGCTATTAACTCTTGCAATTCCTTTTCTTCAGCATTTATTGTCTGAAGATTTGTTTTCTTGAACTGAGCTATTAGCTCTTTAATATCTTCTTTAGTAACTTCAGGGGTTTTTCTAACTTTAAATTCTTTAACCTCAGGAGGAGGTTTTATTGAGATGTGTCACGCCCCAGTCCCAAAATACCGAGGGACCGGACGCGTGGCAATGGCCAGCAGCACATACCGATGGACAACCCAATCTAATGGATCCATCGGGGCATGCTTAAGCTGTAATATAACAATAAGTAGGTCCAATGATACATATCACAGTCTATACTAATCTCATCCACAACAGAACAGTATATGAACTAAATAGCAACTGGAGTAAAAGATGAAAGTAAAGTTACTGTCGAATATCCAGCAAGAATAATACTAAGTCGGGTGGAGACAAATCCACTACCGAATAAATGGAAAATAGAGACCAGGAACTATAACTAAAACATTCTAGGAAATAACTAAGTATAAGCAGGGCCATCAACTGCAATCGTACCCTCGTCTGGTGTCGAACCGTACAGCTGCGGGTACTCCTCGTCTGCTAAATCTGGAGAACAAAACTAGGTCCTCAGAGGGACGTAACAAGATACAAAAGAATACGAGCCAAAAGTACAGTAAATGAACATGCAAGATAGACAAGAAAGTAAACATAAGAAATCAAATAAGACACGAGAAATCACTACATCTAAGAGAGTGGCGTACCGATGGTGCTATCAAACATGACTACAAAATAGGGATAACCGCAACTCAATGGGAGATCACGGTCCTATAGAAAGTAGGCCAATGGGGACTTCCAATCTATAGTTTGGCTCTTTCGCAACCCTATGGGAGCTCACGAATGAGGTAGTCAAATGAACAAGTCTCTATCGCAGCACAATGGCTACTCACAGTCGAGAATGCTCAAGTGTAGTCAGTGCCTAATAACGATCATCTAGGAACTAAAGTAACCAACCGGGTCAACTCAAGGAACGTAGAGTAACCATATATATATACCATCATAATATGTCTATGGAACAAATAGTGATCCATGGAAAAGAGCAAATAATATACATGTACGTAAAACGAGAAAATAAAACTAGAGCAGCAGGGATAAATCAATATAAAAACGCATCAAGCAACTATAGACGACAAGAAAATAATAACTGAAAAGGAAAGCATGAAATATTATACAAGTATCTTGCACAACAATGTATAAATAAGTCCAGGAGATAAGTAGCAAAACTGCAGGATTTGGCAAGGTATACTTGCCTAGGGTTCTAGCTCCAATTGTAGCCCTGTGTCAGTGGATCCTGCAGGTACTCCTCCAAAAGCTGTAATAAACATCACCAACAGTCTCAGAAGATATCAAATAGCTAGAAATGCCTGTCCTTAAGTCCAATTTGGACACAAGGACAAAAATAATATTTCCGGGTCAAAGCGGGGTTCACATGTGGGCCACTTTGCACCGAAAAGCGTGTCAGGATCAAAGGCCTCCAAATTCATCAAACTTAGTGTCAACAAGTCAGGAACGATGATACGAACCCAACGAAACTTCCAGAATTGGATTTCGATGAGCCGATCACAAAATCGCCCGTCAAGTGGAGCCTGTAGGGCCCACGATACGCGATTTTGTCAACGTTCTCATAATCAAACCAAACTTGGGTCATAGGACCAGCGTATTGCTACGAGTCCGATGGCGTAAGTTTTGTCTCGATCCGACGTGTGTATACAAAGTTACAGTGTGTTCCAGAATGGACGGATACGGGGCGTTGTCGGTGGATACGCGTTGATTCCGGTGTGCACGCACATCCGAATCGACTTCTGCAAAATCTCACACGTCCGTATCAACGATGCGCACGTTTCGGTAAAGATCGTGTGCAACCAAGTCGTCCCGTTTGGCGGGGCGTACTCAGTTCCGGGGTGAAGTAGGGCGTTGGTTTTCCTATTTTTGGATCGCGGTTCACGATCGCCACAGGACGCGATGCACCGAACGGGTTGCACGGGCACCGAGAGGGTCACGCAGGGTTCGTGATACAACAAACAGAATCAAAAACGGGTAAACGAGCATAGAGAAACGGGTACCTGAACAGGGCTCCAAAAACTTTGTTTTCTCGTGTCCGCGTGTCGAGTTCAAAGTGTCCGACTCGCACTGCGTCCTGTGCCGTGTCCGCGTCCACTGAGCTCTAGGGTTGCCGGAGTCTGGCCGGGGCAGCTCGACGAGGGGCTGGGCGGTGCTGCGGTCAGCTCTCGGACGGCCGGAGGCAGCGTCGGGGGCTGACCGGAGTCGGCTGGGAGGAGAGAGGGGGCAGCAGGGAAGAAGGGTAGGCAGAGGAGTTCCTGGGGCTGGTCGGCCGGTGGGCGGAGCGGGGAAGTGCTGGGAGGAGGAAGGAGGAGTAGGTGGTGGAGCTCGGGGGTGGCCTGGCGGAGAGGAGGGTGCCGGCGGCGGAGTCTAGGGTTTAGGTGGGCTCGATCGGGGGAGGAAGGTGAGGAAGGAAGGGAATTTTATAGGGGGAGGACGGTACCGTGGGTGGTCGGGTGAGGCAGAGAGGGAGTCGGGGTCGGGGGGTCGTAGCGTAGGCTGGGCTAGGGCAGAGCGGCCGGAGTCGTGGACCGAGAGGCGCGGACGGGGAGGAGCGGGCTGCCGGCGACGTGGCCGGAGGGAACGGCGGGGGACGCGGGCACAGGCAGAACGTGGGGGAGAGGGGGCTGAGCTAGGGTTCAGGGGAGGAGCACGGAGGGGCTAGGGGGCTGTGGAGGGGAGCGGCCAGGGTTAGGGTTAGGTTTTTGTAATTAGGGATTAGGGATTTTTTTCTTTTTCTTTTTTTTCTTTTTGTTTGTTGAGAAAAACTAGGAAAAGTATGTATTTATACATACAGAAATTGGACTAGGGTTTGACCTAGGATTTGGGCTGGGTCAACGCTCCTTGGGCTTGGCTTCGGCTCTCATGGGGATGTCGGGCGTTTGGCACGGGTTTAATTCGGTTTAATTCTTTATGGCTTTTTAGGGTTTTAAAACTGATTCCGGAGTCCAATAAATTTCCGAAAAATTATCCTATGTCCGGTTTTCCATTTACACCAAAAAATATTATTTCCATAATATTTTAATATTAATTAACAGCAATTAAAAATCATTTAATTACCAAACACCTAGGTTTTAATTACAGAAAAATCCTGAAAAATTCCAAAAAATTGTGAAAATCTAAATTAATAATTACTGAAAATCAGGGGGCTTACAATCTACCCAACTTATAAAAATTTCATCCTCGAAATTAAAATATTGTAGGGTTCTCTCTATCCAATCTCACTTGGTTACAGGCTAATGAATTTCTCTCAAGTGAACTTTGCGGTCTCTACCCAACTTAGATTTTACCCATCTATCATTTATAAGGCTATACACCTAATAAAGCTATGCCCCAACTTATTTAATCATGTTATTGAATCCTCAAGTCTTTATCACCAAACGTATCACCTATGATATTCCCTTAATCATACATAAAAGGGTCATCAACAATGCGATCGGCCTGTGGGGTATATCTAGTACTGTCTATATATAAAACCTATACCAAGCACGAGGTTTCGTCTTTCCGAAATAAGGGAAGATGAAGATCAATAATGAAGAGTTCAAGGGTGAGATAATAGAATAGAAGTATCGGGATCAAGGCGTTTAAAGAATTTTAATGGGAATGGTCAAGCAGTTATGGATTGAAATCCTATTCTGGTAATCCTTTGTTCGCATGCTCGTATTAGTACAGTTATGTAACTGATACGATATACTCTGACATATCTAGAGGGCAAGTATACTAGTCATTTATATATCTCAATCCACATGAAGTAGTCGTGCAAAGAGCGAACCAAAATGCACTAAGGTTGATCAGACCGTAATACACTGATTCTGAATAGACAATTATATTAGTGTATGCGTCCACTAATACATATGTCATGAACAAGCTTGATGAAAGAATAAGCTTGCAAAACTAGGCTATATTAGCAGCATAAGTCAAGGTAGTACACAATTATAAGTACGCTAGATGATGATGAAAGGAGGTACAACTTAATTCAAGTTCACAAAATAACACAAATAAGCACAATAACAAAAGACTCTACAATCTCTACAGTTATCAATTATAAAAGCATACTAGGTTATTAGCAAGTTCAAAATTACTAGGTCAAGGCTAAGGTCACAAACCAACATGCAAAAACTAAAGCAAATCTAGAAGCAGAAAACTATGAAAACTTACGCACATTAGCTACTCCATGAGTCTGCGCGTCTTCCACAGTCATCGCGAAAGCTTGTTCGCGTTCTTGAGGTGGTACCCTCTGCTGTTGCTGGGCCTGCTGGAAGAGTGCTGCTCGAGGTGCCATGGGTGGCCTTTGTTGATACCCTCCTGGTGCTGGTAGAGCTTGTTGGTTAACCGTTGGTGCTCTTTCTCGTCGCTCAGGGCATTCCTTCAATAAATGATGACTGGATCCGCAAGCTAAACATAATTTCCTTTTGTATCTGCAATCGTCCTCAATATGGCCTCGCCTGCGATAATATGGACAGATAGGTAGTGCCTGTGGAGATGCTTCTGGTGGCTGGTGCATGTGAGATCTCTTTGCAACTTCTTCCTGTGGTGCTCCGGCTGGTGCTGATGTGGACGATCACTTCAGACTGGTCTCTCTTCTGGTGACGCGCTTCATGCGTCGGGCTGCAGCAAGAACGTCCGGGTAAGATGTAGGTGCAACGGATCCAATTAGTTTCTGTAGCTCAATGTTTAGTCCGTCGAAGAACTTCTCAGCCTTCTCTTCTTCTGTCGGAATCAAGGTTGGGGCGAAGCGACTTAGACGAATGAATTCCGCGTTGTATTCTTCTACGGTCATATTGTCTTGAGTGAGGCGATTAAACTTGTCCCGAAGTTCTGATCGAGCGATAGCCAGAATTTACATCTCCTAAAAGAGTCTAGAAAACTCTTCCCATGTGACTCGGTCTGGTCCGAGCCGTGTCTCCTCAGAAAGCCACCAGGGATGCGCAATATCCGTCAACTGCATTCTAACGACAGTCATCTAACGTTCTCTGGGAAGCTCAGCTGCTTCCAACTGGTGTTGTGTGTTGGTGATCCACTCATGAACTTCCGTGGGCTCCTCCTTGCCTGAGAAGGTACGGGGCTTCAGCTGGCGGAAATCAGAAATAGAGCCCGTCGGTTACCGTCGAGTTGGTAGATTTGCCTGCTCCAGTACAAGTGCTAGGCTGCGACTCAAAGTCTCTTGTTGAATCTGCTGTTGAGCTTGCATCATTACGTAGATCATTTGAAACATCTGTTGCCCGTCTATAGCTTGCCCTTGTGGGAATACGGCCATTGGTGGTGTGAACTACAGCGGAGGTGGAATATCGTCTTGCCGATCTCTTTAGGTATCTTGACTGTTTTGTTGTTCTAGTTGACCTCCACCAACTGGTGTCACTTCATTGTCATAGGTGACATCTGCAACTTGTGGTGTTCCTGTGGGAGTCTCGTCGCGAGCTTGTGAATCCATTGTTGTGTATCAAAATAAACTATAAGAGACGCACAGGAATCAAGGCAAGATGCAAGTTAAGAATTAAATTTGAATCCGATATAGATATCAAGAACGTTTCAAGCAAGTGGATGAGATCCTAAAAACTTATCCTATTCCTATTGCAGGCTTGCTTGGTCCCTAAGTTGAAACCGAACAATTTAGTCGTTGACCTGCATGGGCCACCACAAAAACCATGTCACGCCCCAGTCCCAAAATATCAAGGGACCGGACGTGTGGCAATGGCTAGCAGCACACACCAATGTACAACCCAATCTAATGGATCCATCGGGGCATGCTTAAGCTGTAATATAACAATAAGTAGGTCCAATGATACATATCACAGTCTATACTAATCTCAACCACAACAGAACAGTATATAAACTAAATAGCAACTGGAGTAAAAGCTGAAAGTAAAGTTACTGTCGAATATCCAGCAAGAATAATACTAAGTCGGGTGGAGACAAATCCACTACCGAATAAATAGAAAATAGAGACCAGGAACTATAACTAAAACATGCTAGAAAATAACTAAGTATAAGCAGGGCCATCAACTGCAATCGTACCCTCGTCTGGTGTCGAACCGTACAGCTGCGGGTACTCCTCGTCTGCTAAATCTGGAGAACAAAACCAGGTCCTCAGAGGGACGTAACAAGATACAAAAGAATACGAGCCAAAAGTACAGTAAATGAAAATGCAAGATAGACAAGAAAGTAAACACAAAAAAGCAAATAAGACACGAGAAATCACTACATCTAAGAGAGTGGCATACCGATGGTGCTATCAAACATGACTACAAAATAGGGATAATCGCAACTCAATGGGAGATCACGGTCCTATAGAAAGTAGGCCAATGGGGACTCCCAATCTATAGTTTGGCTCTTTCGCAGCCCTATGGGAGCTCACGAATGAGGTAGTCAAATGAACAAGTCTCTATCGCAGCACAATGGGTACTCACAGTTGAGAATGCTCAAGTGTAGTCAGTGCCTAATAACGATCATCTAGGAACTAAAGTAACCAACCGGGTTAACTCAAGGAACGTAGAGTAACCATATATATATACCATCATAATATGTCTATGGAACAAATAGTGATCCATGGAAAAGAGCAAATAATGTACATGTACGTAAAACGAGAAAATAAAACTAGAGCAGCAGGGATAAATCAATATGAAAACGCATCAAGCAACTATAGACGATAAGAAAATAACAACTGAAAAGGAAAGAATGAAATATTGTACAAGTATCTTGCATGACATTGTATAAATAAGTCCAGGAGATAAGTAGTAAAACTGCAGGATTTTGCAAGGTATACTTGTCTGGGGTTCTGGCTCCAAATGTAGCCCTGTGTCAGTGGATCCTGCAGGTACTCCTCCAAAAGCTGTAATAAACATCACCAACAGTCTCAGAAGATATTAAATAGCTAGAAATGTCTGTCCTTAATTCCAATTTGGACACAAGGGCAAAAATGACATTTTTGGGTCAAAGCGGGGTCCACATGTGGGCCACTTTGCACCGAAAAGCGTGTCAGGGCCAAAGGTCTCCAAATTCATTAAACTTAATGTCAACAAGTCAGGAACGATGATACGAACCCAACGGAACTTTCAGAATTGGATTTCGATGAGCCGATCACAAAATCGTCCGTCAAGTGGAGCTTGTAGGGCCCACGATACGCGATTTCGTCAACGTTCTCAGAATCGAACCAAACTTGGGTCACAGGACCAGCGTATTGCTACGAGTCCGATGATGCAAGTTTCTTCTCAATCCGATATGTGTACATAAAGTTACAGCGTGTTCCAGAATGGACGGATACGGGATGTTGTCGGCGGATACGCGTTGATTTCGGTATGCACGCACATCCGAATCGACTTCTGTAAAATCTCACACGTCTGTATCAACGACGCGCACGTTTCGATAAAGACCGCGTGCGACCAAGTCGCCCCGTTTGGCGGGGCGTACTCAGTTCCGGGGTGAAGTAGGGCGTTGGTTTTCCTGTTTTTCGATCGCGGTTCACGATCGCCATAGGACGCGATGCACCAGCGGGTTGCACGGGCACCGAGAGGGTCACGCAGGGTTCGTGCAACAGACGAAATCAAAAATGGGTAAACGAGCAGAGAGAAACGGATACCTGAATAGGGCTCCAAAAACTGCATTTTCTCGTGTCCGCGTGTCGAGTTCGAAGTGTCCGACTCGCACTGCGTCCTGTGCCCTGTCAGCGTCCACTGAGCTCTAGGGTTGCCGGAATCTGGCCGGGGCGGCTCGACGAAGGGCTGGGCGGTACTACGGGCAGCTCTCGGACGGCCAGAGGCGGCGTCGAGGGCTGACCGGAGTCGGCTGGGAGGAGAGAGGGGGCAGCGGGGAAGAAGGGTAGGCAGAGGAGTTTCTGGGACTGGTCGGCCGGTGGGCGGAGCGGGGAAGGGCTGGGAGGAGGGAGGAGGAGTAGGTGGTGGAGCTCGGGGGTGGCCTGGCGGAGAGGAGGGTGTCGGCGGCGGAGTCTAAGGTTTAGGTGGGCTCGATCGGGGGAGGAAGGTGAGGGAGGAAGGGAATTTTATAGGGGGGGGACGGTGTCGTGGGTGGTCGGGTGAGGCGGAGAGGGAGTCGGGTCGTGGGGTCATGGCGTGGGCTGGGCTAGGGAGGAGCGGCCGGAGTCGTGGACCGAGGGGCGCGGACGGGGAGGAGCGGGCTGCCGGTGACGTGGCCGGAGGGAACGACGGGGGACGCGGGCACAGACAGAACGTGGGGGAGAGTGGGCTGAGCTAGGGTTCAGGGGAGGAGCACGGTGGGGCTAGGGGGCTGTGGAGGGGAGCGGCCAGGGTTAGGGTTAGGGTTAGGTTTTTGTAATTAGGGATTAGGGATTTTTTTTCTTTTTTTTTCTTTTTGTTTGTGGAGAAAAATTAGGAAAAGTATGTATTTATACATACAGAAATTGGACTAGGGTTTGACCTAGGATTTGAGCTGGGTCAACGCTCCTTAGGCTTGGCTTCGGCTCTCATGGGGATGTCGGGCGTTTGGCACGGGTTTAATTCGGTTTAATTCTTCATAGGTTTTTAGAGTTTTAAAACTGATTCCGGAGTCCAATAAATTCTCGGAAAATTATCCTATGTCCGGTTTTCCATTTACACCATAAAATATTATTTCCATAATATTTTAATATTAATTAACAATAATTAAAAATCATTTAATTACCAAACACCTAGGTTTTAATTACAGAAAAATCCTGAAAAATCTTGAAAAATTTCAGAAAATTGTGAAAATCCAAATTAATAATTACTGAAAATCAAGGGGCTTACAAGATGTTAGTAGTTTCCCTCAAGGTTGATTTCCCATATTTAACTGAAAATTTTAATTTTTTAATTGCATTAAAGTTATGCAATAATTTATCCAAAGCATGTTCAATTCTAGTCAATTGTTGACCCATTACTTGGATAAATACATTTGTATAATTATTCTGTCGTAAGACTTTTTGTAATTCTTTAATAATTACTTCTTTACTGTCAATAGTTTTGACGAAAGAGACAGCATCTATTTTATATGGCAAATTTTGGACAGTGAGTTTAATTGATTCATTAGGAGGATACATTGATCTGGTTATTCCACTACTTGTACCTTCATCGGTACTGAAGACCTTATAGTATTCTTCTAACACATTTATTTGTGTTAATTCTGTATTCACATAGTCTTGAATAAACCAATCAGCGAAAGGTATTAGACATTTTGATCTTTCTAGATGATTATAAAATTTATCTTTTAATTCATATCGCCTTTGAATAGAATAGGTTTTCTTAAACCATTTTTTAAATTTAGTGTTTTCATAGTACATTCTATTGAGAATGTCCCGTACTTCTTTATTGGTTGTAAAACCCATTAAACATAAGTATATTCCATTTCCGACATTGTCGGTGAACCTATCTTGTTTTTTTGCCTTATATAAGGGATGTGTTATTGCATCATCAAAAATTTAAATTTTATTTATTTTTTCTTTATTAGAAGAAGTAGACCCTAGTGTTGAAGGCAATGTCTTTCGACTTGATATTGAAAGTCTAGATATTTTATGTGGGGTAAATCTTACCTCAACCTCTCCATCATTAGTTTGGATTGTTTGATCTATATCAGTATCCACAATTGGTCTTGGTAACACAGCTGTTTGCGGATATTAAAGGAAAGAATAAAAGTGTATTCAATAGGGGGTTTATGCGAAACCCGCCTTCTTTTGTTTACAAACAAACTTGTATAATGTAATCCTATACGAGGATGTGGGAGTACAATTTATTTAATCTGGGTAGATATTGCTATAGGTGTCTGATCTGCGGTCGATCACTTTAGCCCTTGGACCACGCGATGTTGAAGAAGTGTCATGGAAGACAGGTAGCAGCTTCGAAGGTTGCAGGAGAGGGTGGATGCACGATGCCGAAGTCGTCGATCCCCGCTCTTCGCCTGAGCTCCGGGCTCTCTCTCTCTCTCTCTCTCTCTCTCTCTTCTCCGGTTCGATCTTCAAGTCTGAAGTTTCCAACCTTGTTCGATCTTCAAGTCTCCAGTTTTTCGACCTTGGATCTGATATTGGTATTCTTGACCAATTTCTCCGACCTTGGATCTGATATTGGTACTCTTGACCAATTTTTTCGACCTTGGATCTGATATTGGTATTCTTGACCAATTTTTCCGACCTTGTTCCCCATTGATAGGGGTCTCTATTTATAGAGTTTTGGTGACAGTGACCACTCCGTTCGTGTAGCAACCGAGGAATGGAAAGTACAGCACCCTTTTACACAACGGTTAAAGTAACCAATGCCTACGTATAGATGATCTTTTGAATGAGCGGGTGACGCGGGTCCAACTAAGAGGACACAACGCGTACAGTTGCTACTAAGATCACGGCATAAAAGTCATGTAGGTAGGTATCCATTGTGTAGAAGAGATTGGCGTAGAAGCCAAATGTCCGTCACCATGGCATAGAAGCCAAGTAGGCATAGAAGCCGAATGGGCATAGAAGCCGAGCAGGCATAGAAGCCGAGTGGGCATGGAAGCCGAACAGGCATGGAAGCCGAGTAGTCGTAGAGACTGAGTGGGCGTGAAAGCCGTATGAGCACAGATCCTGAATGGGCGTAGAAGCCGCTGCGTACCGTGCCAAAATGGGCATAGAAGCCGAGTGGTCCTAGAGGCCGGATGGGCGTAGAAACCGAGTGGTCCTAGAGGCCGAGAGGGCGTTGGAGCCGGATGGGCGTAGAAACCGAGTGGTCCTAGAGGCCGAGAGGGCGTTGGAGCCGGATGAGCGTAGAAGCCGAGTGGTCCTAGAGGCCGAGAGGGCATAGAAACCAAATGGGCGTAGAAGCCGAGTGGTCCTAGAGGCCGGATGGGCGTAGAAACCGAGTGGTCCTAGAGGCCGAGAGGGCGTTGAAGCCAGATGGGCGTAGAAGCCGCGTGAGCACAGATCCTGAATGGGCGTAGAAGCCGCTGCGTACCGTGCTGATGTGGACACCTTAGCCGGAATTATGGCTTTTGAAGATATAATCAAATCTCTTGCAGAGATTTGCCATCATCTTATGCATTAAATGCGGAGGCATGTTTTGAAGGTCTACAGCCCTTCTGTGCACCCGTCGCAGAGACGTGCCTTGAGAGAAACTGTCACCGCTCTGTGTAATTAGACGTGGAGACGTGCCTCGAATCCCGTACGAAGTGCAGCTTTTGACGTGGCAGGCGGTTTGTCTGCTGCAGAGCGTAAAACAGCTCATGTTTGCCTGTGTAAACCAGGGCAGCATATTTCCTTGTACGCAAAAGAGCGGTTTATGCTGAGGGGACTCCAGTAAACGACGGTTCGGTGATGCTTTAACCAAATCCTCTGCATTAAATGCAGAGATCCGCCATCATACTTGGGACGCGTCCCGAGGGGTCTGCCATCGTTTCCAGCCGTCGTCTGGGTAACCGTACAGCACTTTTTATCAGGAGTCAGAGGTCAGATTCACTGCGTGACTTGACAGTTTTATTTCGGGGAAGACGAAGCGTTCCTCGTACGCTATAACGCTGCTTCGAGAGCGGATGAGTTTTACGCCATAGAGGCGATGAAGAACTCTTTTTACGCTGGAGCGGCCTGGACGTACTACACTTACGCGGATGGTCCTGTGAGCTTTATTCTTTACGCTGTATTTTAGCGGAGAAAGCTCTATTGTACGCTTGACGGCTCTGAAGGCCTCCGCTTACGCTGCTCTGCATCAAGAGGCTGCGTAGCTCTTCCCAGCGTATTTTTTATGCTAATACAAGACCACCTTCAAAGCTTTTAAATTCCTCAGAATTTGAAACGCTTTGAATGAAGCATGAACGGCCCCTCGTAACTCGAAATGTTTCTGAATGGAGCGTTGAAACGGTCGGTGCAGACTTTATGGCGGATTTATTGGGGACCGCTGTGATCTCTTTCGCCTATAAAAAGGCTGGAGGAGTTAGCCTGTTCTCCCACATTTTCATCACCACGCAGAGATGATCTCCAGAGTTCGCCGGGTCAATTTGAGGAAGAAGGAGATCATGTTCTGCCAGCGTGTAAGGAGCCGAAAGAGACGGCGTCTTCGAGCAAGTGTCCACTGCAACGATGGTTCATAGAAGGATATCTTAGCCTCCCTTGCTCGGGATAATCAGCAACTTCGTATGGCTGTGCTCCGGGAGAGAGGAGGGGTCGTATTTGACCACACCGCTTACAAGTGGTGCCTTCTCCCGTTATCTCCGGTGGTGAGAGCAGCGACTAGCTCTGACCCGGCTTGAGCGGCGCACGGAGCATGGGATCTACAAAATCTATACAAGCCCCAACTCTGTCGTGCCTGCCGGTGATCATTGCCATGTCAGCCAGTTTGCTGGAGCTGACTGACTGCCGGAGAAGATGGATGAAGAACTGAAGCCCAGCGAGAACCTGTCAGAACAGCTTCTGGGCAATCTTCAGACGATGATGGGAAAACCCTCCTGTCGACGGAGTTTCCCTCAGTTGTAATCATAAAAATAAAAAAGAAAACCCTTGTAGATTGGATTTCCCTCATATGTAATTATGATTTTGATCTTTAATAAAATTATCTTGTTTCTTCATATGATCATCTTGCCATACGTTGCTGTGAAGTCTGAATATGTGTAGCTTCAACACGTCTGAATCTGTACGCCGACTCTTGTAGAAAGAGTGTTAAGTCATGTCCTTTACGCATAGCGAATAGTCCATAGAACGCTGTAGAGCATTTTGAACATTTTAGAACTGTCATGTTGCAAGGACTGAGGAACTGCGTAGAGCTCTGAACATCTGATGAACAGAATTTTTTGTTCAGTCTTCGTCTTCAAGAGTGACTTCTCGAAAATCCCTTGGAACAGGGTCGAGGAATGGCTGTCAAAACTGTATTTGCCATCTTTGATAGACGAGATATTCAGACTGGAGTCTGGATGAACTCTAATTGACCCGAGAAGAATAATTTCTCAATGTTTGAAATCTTGTATGCTTCGGGTACTTGGGATATGTTGAGGCCAAGGAGGAGTATCTTCTGTGTGAACTCCTGGCAATTGACCGCTTTGGCGACTGTTCGAATATGCAGAAAGTCGTGGAGCGTGAAATCTTCAGTTGGCTGCTTCTGAGCACAAAACACCATCGAGCGTGGGATCAAAGACTTGTAGTTCCTGTGCGTGAAGTCATGGGTTTGTGGCCTCTCGAGCATAAAAGCTACTGAGCACAAAGGCATCCGGGCGAAAAACCTGACTTGTAGCTGTCGAACGTAAAGTTATAGATCTATAGCCGTCGAGCGTAGAAAGCTCCTCTAGCATAGAACTGTATATCTGTAGCCTGTGAGCGTAGAACACCATCGAGCGTGAAATCGTAGACTTGTAGTTCCTGTGCGTGAAGTCATGGGTTTGTGGCCTCTCGAGCATAAAAGCTACTGAGCACAAAGGCATCCGGACGAAAAACCTGACTTGTAGCTGTCGAACGTAAAGTTGTAGATTCGTAGTTGTCGAGCGTAGAAAGCTCCTTTAGCGTAGAACTGTATATCTGTAGCTCCTGAAAAGAAAATTTCTCCGAGCGTGAAGTTTGCGGATCTGTTGCTTCTGAGCGTAAACTGAGCGCCACCGAGCGTGAGATCATCGATTTTGGTATCTGCTGAGCATAAAGTCGTAGATTCGTGGCCTCTCGAGCGTAAAAGCTACCGAGCACAAAGGCATCCGGGCGTAGAACCATAGACATGCAGCTTGCGAGCGTAAAAATCGTAGATTTGTTGCCGTCGAGCGTAGAAAGCTCCTTTAGCGTAGGACCTGCTGAACCGTCTTGCACGAAAAACTTTTCGAATTTGCTGACTGTCCGTCTTTCAAGGTTAGTGGGGTGACGTACCATACAATCATAACCCATCATTTAATTTGCGAGATTTGGTTAGGGTCTCGAGGAGTCCGTCTGAGGATTCGAGGAGTCGGCCCGAACTCTATATATATCCCAAGTTTTCTGAGAGAAAAACTTTTTATCCGTCTTCTGCGAAAGAGAGTTTTCGACTGTTCGAGTTTTTCTCCGTTCCCTCTCCGAGCACTTTGAGTCTTCAGAAATGGCGTCGAAACAAACCCCCTCTGCTAAAGGAAAGAGTATAGGTTCCTCTTCTCATTCTTCTGTCCCAGCGAGGGAGTCCTCGGTCGGTCAAGGCGAACTTCCTTCTGAGCGAAGTGTCCCGCCGACGAGCAGTGCACCCAGTCTTAGAGGTAGAGCCTTCGGGGTGACAACACGACAAAAAATTCTTTGCACACGTTGAACGTGACCGCGCTAGGTCATCTTCTGTGCTGATAGCCTCTTTTGAGGAAGATGATGCACGGAGACGTTTTCATCTTTTACGCCCACATTTCTAATGTGCCAGCGTAAAGACTCCACATTTTCGTAGTTCTAAACGTAAAAGCTCTGGCTATCGAAAATTGGGGTATATCATAAAATTTGAGTTTTACGCTTGTGGGGGGAACCTCCGGCGTAAAATAGCCAGATTTGCACAATCCTGCGTAGAGCACAGACTGTCGTTTTTTTGGTCCGTATGTTCGTGCAAGACTTGTAATGACATATTTTTCTTGCACTTTTGCAGTTGACTTGGGTGAGTCTCCACTGGCCGAGGTGATGGGCTCCGCTGCTGGGATGCTGCACTCGAACTACCTGGAGGATCTGTCCCACGTGACATTTTCTATCTCCGGGCTCCAGTACCCTGAAGGAAGGAGGATCTTGATATCGGCTCAGGGCGAGCGAATGCTGCTGAGCATGATCAACGGGGAGCCCCTGACATACGTAGACGGGGAGCAGTACATAAAGCCGGCTTTCCTCTTTGGGGACATGATCACAAACAGTCCCAGACGAAGCCCAAGAGGGAGCCCTGGGTTTTCCCTGCCGGGGATTTGGTTTTGTACCTGCCAACGATGCCGAGGGATTATCCCATCTCGGCTTTCTTCCACGTGATGCATCCCAGGAAGATGTCATGGACGCTGACTCCTGATCTTCACGGCAAGCCGGGGAAGATTTTTCATCTGAAAGGAGCTGACCAGGGGTCATTTGTCAGTCATCCTTCCGGCGTTGTAACGTTGTTCAGAGGACTGTGCCCGGGCAGCATCCCGAGTGAAGACGGCTCGGTGATCCAGCCGGTCCAATTGCCGACCTTCTACAATGACTTCATGGGACGAGGCAGGGTATATCCCAAGGAGAATCCTCGGTGCAATGGGTGGATTGCCCCAACAAACTCCCGATGGACATGCCTAGTTGACTGGGCCTTGAAGCACTTCCGGAGAGAGCTGGAGGGCATTAGACTATATGCCGCTGTGAGTGCGACGAGCGTCGGGTTGCCTCTGAACCCTAATTTGTTCTTGGCGCTGATGGAGCAGTACATTCCGCTCACTGGGACCTTTGCCACTCCACTGGGGGAGTTGGGATTGGCGCTCCACGAGATGGCAGTTGTCTCGAGACTGGCGATGGGGGATACTCCATATGAAGAGTATGTTCCCACCAACCAGGAGTTGGGGGATTTGGACCCTCGGATGGCGGAAGTATATCAGGAGCTGATGTGTCAATACTTTGCGTGCACCGCTTTTTATAACGAGCCTTCTGATTTGGCTCATACCACCAAGTGGATGTCCTACCTCTTCTTCCACCGAGCCAGGGTCGCCAGGTCGGAGAAGGCCTCGGGGGGCAAGAATGAGCCCGTGAACTGTTTGGGCATGCTTAGTGCCCAGGTCGTGGAGACTCTTATGGAGGAGGCTGGAGCTCTGGATCAGATTCTCGCCGAGGGGGTAGGAAAGTACCCTGAAGGCACTAAGGCCTGTAGTTACTTGAGGCACTGTCGCAGGCCTCTGTCTAAGGAAGCCCAGCTGGCTGGTTTCCTCTCCATATGGCTGCGTCGAGTAGTAGTGCCTGGTACTGCGTCCGCGGACCGCATTCACCGGAATATCCTGTGGCCGGCAGCGCGCCTGGTGTTTGGGGCAAGACTGGGCTTGCTTCCTGCCATGGTGTGTCGTATACAGGCTGGCTTGAGAGCCATAACTGATGGGTTGCTTGTCGACGAAGCTCGGCGTGAGAGTTTTCTCAGGGTGGAATTACCATACCTATACTTGATGGGATGTTTGATTCTCCACAATCCCCGGGTGATGTCTTCTGGCTCCGGTAGCAGCTCGGGGGGTATATTCTTGCTGAATTACAAGGATTCCTCCTGGAATGTGAGCGTAGTCTTAGACTGTCGGTTGGTGTTGAATCTCAGCCACGGCTGGAAGATCCTCAGTATTGTCCCCCCCGTACACCGCAATTAATCAGGGGTGCGGCTTGAGGATTCAGGCGGAGAGAAGACCGACCTTTCCCCGGAAGCTTTTAACTGGTTGGTCTGTATTAGACCCTCCCATCTGCTGTACAGAAGCGAAGACCATTGCTTCTTCGAGCCCTACTTGCCTAGTCGGTTTGCCAGGCAGTTTGGGTACGATCAGTTGCACGTGGGCAATGCCGTTACCAGCTTCAGGTCCAGGGGCGGACTCATTGATGGAGCCAGAGGGTGGCAATATTTTATCATGGGTTGTACGAGAGCAACCTTCATTGTGCCGGTCGTTACAACCTCCACGGAGCTTCGCATTCTCCATTCTTACGCCCAGTTTTACGTGGCGATTAACACCTTCCATCGCGATTTTGACACGCGCGGAAGCTTCAGGGTGCCCTCTCCCAAGCCTGGGGGAAGAGTTGACGTCCCTTCGGTTTCTTCGAACGAGGGTGAGGAGTCTGGTACTCCGGATGAGCCTCTGGTGTCGGTGCCGAGGTGTGAAGTGCCCCTGCCTGCGGGGGCTTTGGTAGTCTCTTCTGGGAAGCGACGGGCTTCTGCTCCGAAGGAAGGTTCTCTTCGTAAGAGGAGTAAGGAGACGGTTGCTCGTCCTCTCCGCATTCCTGGTATTGAGGCTCCCGGGAGTGAGCCTGCCTCTCCCTATATCAGGGATGATTCTTTGGCTGGGGGTTCCTTGTCTTTTAGAGAGGGACCTTCTACAGTTCTGGCTGTCGGCGCCGGAGAATCCTCGCTAGAGGTTGCTGTGGTGGCTACTTCTCCAGGTAACGGAGCGAGATTGCCTGTATGGCCGAGGCAGATGGGAGAATCTTTCCCGAGGTCAGCTGCGGGTAAGACTCCCGTTGTGTCAGCGAGCACGTCTGGCGAGATTCCAGCTGATGAACCTCGACCGCGTCTTGGTGAAGGCTTGACAGCACTCTCGGCGATGTCGGTCGGCCCACCTCCTTCTCCAGGTATGACGGTGCGCATTGCGTCATTAAGGCATGGTTTAGCTATATCGGCTGCAGATGTGCCGTATATGCCGTTGGTTCCGGGTAAAATGTCGTCTCTATGTCTCCCTTTAGAAAGATTATCATCATACTGATATCAACTTTCTTGTCCTTTTCTCAGGGGATGGCGTCCATGGAGAGCACAGCGTTGAAGCGCCTTCTGGCTCTGCTCCGGCTCCTGGCGATGATGTTGAGGCGCCCGACTTTGAGGAAGAAATGTCCTCGGGGGCTAGCTCGCCCAGAGTGATTTCGTCGTCTCAAGAGGAAGACGAAGCCGTCGTCGTGACGTCGCCTCTTGTGAGCGTGGCGACGACTTCGGTTGTGGCCGTCGATGTGGCGGCTGGGGCGACCTCGTCTGCAATTATCCCTAGAGAGGGACTTGTTGATATTGCGGCCGCTCCCGGCGTCCAGTCGGATCTAGTTGCGTTGACCGAGCAACACACCAGCCTCTTCTACACCGGTTTGAAAACGATGGTATCAATGGTGTTAGCGAAGAGTCTTGATTTCGAGCGCTTGAAGAAGACTTCTCTGTTGTCGATCGGGGTCATCAGGGAGCTTGGCGATCCTGGGGCAGCTGACGCCCTGGAGGCGGTGGTTAATGGTTTAGAGCAACCCATTAACGAACATTTGCAGCTGACTCGGGGCAGCTTCGATGCTGAGGTCCAGACCAGGTACGACCACATGACCGTGCGGCTCACTTCAAAGTTGGAAGGCCTAGACCAACTCATTAAGACACATGAGTTGGAGATGGATAGAAGAAAAGCTATCGCGGCAGAGGCTCTCGCTCTTGAGACGCAGTGCCGATCCGAGCACGAAGGGAATGCAGCGAGGGTCTCCAAGCTGAAGGAAAAACTCTCTAAGGCAGAGGAGTGGGCTTCTCAGTCGCTGGCAGGTCTAGACGTAGCGTCCGGTCGACTGAGCACAGCGCGACGGGAGTTGGACCGTGCAGAAGCTGCCCGCGCGGGCTGTCTTCGGGCAAAGGCTGATCTGACCCTTACGAACACTCCCGAGGCACGGCTGGAGCAGGCTCGCGCCGATGTCTTGGTTCTTAGGAACGAGAGGATAGCTGCACTGGAGCGACTGATTGACAATCTGACCAACCTGCCATCATGATGTATCCTTTCCCCTTTTTGCTTGCCCAGATGTAATTCTGCCTCCCTTTTGGGAATAAATAAAGGCGACTCTTTTCTGACTTTTGTGGACCCATCATTTCGGAATGTAAATGACAGGTTAGGTTATAGTGATATCAGAGGTAGTATGGACGTGATAAACTCTCGATAAACTCCTTAGCAGGACATATCTATTCAGAGGTCATATGGACATGATAGAGTGTAACCCAACTAATTGCGTTCTGGGAGTAGTTTTGTCAGAATCGAGATCCTTGCTATATTCCACCCGAGCAGGGGAGATTAAGCATAGTACCTTTTCAGAAATTTGCCGTTGATAGGAGCCATTAACAGGTCTCCATTAGGCTGGGCTAACCTATAAGCACCATTCGAGAATGTTGTCTCGATCACATAAGGGCCTTCCCACTTGGGCTGGAATTTGCCTTTACTTCTGTGAGTAAGAATCATCGGCCTTCTTACGGCTAGAACTAGCTCGCCGACTTTGAACACTCTTTCCTTTACTTTATGATTGAAAGCTTTGGAAATGCGTGCTTGGTAGAGCGCGATGCGCTGTTGAGCTTGTAGGCGTTTCTCGTCTAATCCTTCAAGCACTTGGAGCCTTAACAGGTCATTCTTTTCTCGAGTCAGCTCACTAGTCACAGCTATCCTGAGCGACGGGATCTGGATTTCGATGGGAAGAACTGCCTCGCTCCCGTAGACCAGTAAAAAGGGGGTACAACCTGTCGGTGTTCGTACCGTTGTGCGGTATGCCCAGAGACATTCGCCCAGCTTCTCGTTCCAGTCTCTTTTATTTGAAGAGACGAACTTCTTCAGGAGTTTGATAATGGTTTTGTTAAAAGCTTCCGCCAAACCATTTATAGCTGGATAATATGCCGTAGAGGCAATATTATGTATTCGACTTTTATCGCAAAATCGATGAAACGCTTGGCTGATGAAATGAGGCCCATTATCATGGATTATCCTTCGGGGAATCCCAAAGCGATAAATGACGTGGTGCTTGATGAAGCTGATTACGTCCGACACCTTTACCTCAGCCAGAGGGATCGCCTCTGTCCATTTGGAGAAGTAATCCGTGATGGCCAGTATGAACCGGTGGCCTCTGGAGGAAGACGGGTGAATGGGACCAACGATATCCATACCCCATGCTTCGAAGGGCCAGGATGCGACCGTAGGATGTAGATATTCAGACGGTTGGTGTATGAAGTCTGCATGAACCTGACAGGCTTTGCATTGTCTTGCATAGCTGATCGCGTCTGTGATCATAGTGGGCCAGTAGTAGCCCATTCTCCTGATATAATCCTGTAGCTTAGGAACGGACTGATGCGCTCCGCATACGCCGTTGTGAGCTTCTTAGATAATCTGCTGTGCTTCATCGTCTGAGAGACATCTTAATAGCAGTCCGTCGTAGGTCCGACGATATAGGCATTGTGAAGATGCATCGAAATAGAAGCGTAATGATCGTCTCTTGACGGATACCGCTTCTTTGGGGTCCTCTGGTAAGATTCCGTATGCGACAAAATCTATGAAGGGACTCCTCCAGTCCCTTCCAGGGGGATCTGCGTTCATAGCATGGCTGCGTTCTATGTGAAGGTTGTTCTTCACGCAGAATAAATCTCTGTTAAGAAGGATCACCGAATTCTGCCTTCTTATAGGAGTGGCCAAATCCGCCGCTAGACTGGCTAGGGCATCAGCTTCCTAATTCTGGGATCGAGGCACATGCTCAAGAAAGAACCCTTTGAATGTCATGGCTATCTTGACCGTCGCTTGGTGATAGGGGATGAGGTCTGGATTCCGGACTTCATATATTCCTCTGACTTGATTGACGATAAGCAGAGAATCACCGAAAGCTTCCAGGGCTTCGACCCCCAGCTCTTCGGCGATTTGGAGCCCGATTAACAGAGCGTTGTATTCCGCCACATTGTTGGAGCATGGTTCGTTAAGAGAATATGCCCGGTAGATGACGAGTTTATCAGGAGTGACCAGGATGATTCCTACCCCTGAAACCACGTTTCCCTGGGGACCAGTCCTGGAGGCGCCGTCGAAGAACAGTTGCCATGAGTCACTTTCCATTGCGGAATTACATTCTGCAACTTCGTCGGGAATGTCTTCGTATAACTTGAAGGCCTCCGGGATCGGATGAGCAGCTAGGAAGTCGGCCAGCGCTTGGCCTTTGATGGACTTCTGCGGGATGTACACCATGTCATATGGCGTTAACAGCATCGCCCAAGTTGCGAGTCGGGAAATAAGAATACTCCGCTTGATCATCAGTACCCGAAGAGGGTTGATCCTGGAGATGATATGAATAGTCTGGCCGGAGACATAGTGCCGCGTCTTTTGGATAGCGAACATCAGAGCCAGACATTCTTTCTCCACTGGGTTGTACCGGTGTTCGGCTCCGACCATCATCCTGCTGAGGTAGTAGATAGCCTGCTCATGCCCCACGTCGTTCTTCTGCGCAAGAAGAGCTCCTAGCGAATGATCCATCGTTCGAACATACAGCAAGAATGGTTTCCCCATGATGGGAGGCACCAGAACTGGCGGACTGGTGAGGTAGCGTTTGATATCCCCGAATGCTTGCTGACAGGTTTTGTCCCACACGAAGGATACACCTTTCTTCATGAGATGCGAAAAGGGCTGACATCTTCCCGAGAGGTTGGATATGAACCTCCGGATATAAGCCAGACGGCCTTGAAACCCCCGGAGTTTCCTCAGATTGTGCGGTGGTCGCATTTCTACAATGGCCTGGACTTTGTCAGGGTCTACCTGGATGCCTTTGGCGGTGATGACAAATCCCAGGAATTTGTCGCTTGATACACCCAAGAAGGACTTCGTAGGGTTCATCTTGAGTTGATGTTGGCGCATTAACTCGAATACCGTCCTTAAGTCCTGAAGGTGATCACCCTTGAGGCGGCTCTTGACGGCTATGTCGTCCACGTAACATTCTACTGTTTTGCGTAAATGTTCGTGGAATATGCTGCTCATAGCCCGTTGGTATGTAGCCCCGGCGTTCTTCAATCCAAAGGGCATGACCGTATAGCAATACACTCCCAACGGGGTGCGGAAGGCAGTGTTCTTCTCGTCTTCAGGATGCATCTTGATCTGATTGTATCCTGAGAACCCGTCCATGAAAGACATGCGCTCAAAACCGCAGGTGTTGTCGATCATGATGTCCGTGATGGGAAGAGGAAATTCATCCTTGGGGCAGGCCGCATTCAAATCTCGATAATCGATGCAGATACGTACCTTCCCATTTTTCTTTATGACTGGGACAACGTTGGCGACCCAGTCGGGATGTTATTCTTCCCGGATGAAACCACAGGCTATCAGTTTTTTGACTTCAGCTTCAATGGCGTCCATCATGTCCGGTCGAAACCGGCGTTGGTGCTGCTTCACAGGCTTTGAGTCGGTCAATATGTTGAGTTTGTGAGTAGCCACCTTCGGGTCTAGGCCCGGCATGTCCCCATAATCCCATGCAAAGACATCGACGTATTCCTTTATCAGCTGTATGATTTCTTCCCTTTCAGCTGGGGGAAGATCTTCACTGATAAATATCGGCTTTGGTGAAAGTTCACCCCCAACATCGATTTTGATAACTTCGTCTTTGGTGGGAAGTTCTTTTTGCTCGAAGCGGAACTCCCACTGCGTATCCATTTGTTGAGCCCAAGGGTCATTCTCAAATGGCTCAGAATCTTGCTCGTCTGCTTCAACGGGATCTGTCATCACCATATTTACGGATAGTGCTTGTTTGAGAGCTTCAGGTGAGTCGGGGGACGATGGGTCGTTGATGACAACCGATGTGATAATCGATAGCCGAAACCAAGAAGGTTTTGTCCAGAGGTGATATGAATGTGACAAGCTCCTTGGGATACAATTCTATCGGAGATGGAAGTACATATCTGCTCAGAGGTAATATGGACATGGCAGTCTTTGTGGACCTAACACCACTAGCGTACTTAGAGTTAAGTACGGGCGCTAAGTTGATATGACAACCGATGTGATAATCGATAGCCGAAACCGAGAAGGTTTGTTCAGAGGTAATATGAACGTGACAAGCTTCTTGGGATGCAATTCTATCGGAGATGGAAGTGCATATCTGCTCAGAGGTAATATGGACATGGCAGTCTTTGTGGACCTAACACCACTAGAGTACTTAGAGTTAAGTACGGGCGCTAAGTTGATATGACAACCGATGTGATAATCGATAGCCGAAACCGAGAAGGTTTGTTCAGAGGTAATATGAACGTGACAAGCTTCTTGGGATGCAATTCTATCGGAGATGGAAGTGCATATCTGCTCAGAGGTAATATGGACATGGCAGTTTTTGTGGACCTAACACCACTAGCGTACTTAGAGTTAAGTATAGGCGCTAAGTTGATATGACAACCGGTGTGATAATCGATAGCCGAAACCGAGAAGGTTTGTTCAGAGGTAATATGAACGTGACAAGCTTCTTGGGATGCAATTCTATCGGAGATGGAAGTGCATATCTGCTCAGAGGTAATATGGATATGACAGTTTTTGTGGACCTAACACCACTAGCGTACTTAGAGTTAAGTACGGGCGCTAAGTTGATATGACAACCGATGTGATAATCGATAGCCGAAATCGAGAAGGTTTGCTCAGAGGTAATATGAACGTGACAAGCTTCTTGGGATGCAATTCTATCGGAGATGGAAGTGCATATCTGCTCAGAGGTAATATGGACATGGCAGTTTTTGTGGACCTAACACCACTAGCGTACTTAGAGTTAAGTACGGGCGTTAAGTTGATATGACAACCGATGTGATAATCGATAGCCGAAACCGAGAAGGTTTGCTCAGAGGTAATATGAATGTGACAAGCTTCTTGGGATGGAATTCTATCGGAGATGGAAGTGCATATCTGCTCAGAGGTAATATGGACATGACAGTTTTTTGTGTAGGGAGCTTCGTTCAAGGATTTCTTCCTTGTTTTCACACACATAAATTTTGGCGGGAGCCATTTGCTATGTAAGAATGGAAATCCAATTGGCTAAGGGTCGTCCCCTTGTTTACAGATTCAAAGTGATGGCCTTGGTCTCTATTAACTCCTGAATCTTCCTTTTTAGCACATAGCACGTCTTTGTGGGGTGATGCGTGTACCGATGGAAGAGACAATAATCTGGGTCATCCACTTTGCCAGCCCTCTCAGGATGTCTGATGCTGGGTAGCCGAAGCTTGTGCTCTTTCATCAACATATCGAAGATCTCAATGATGTCGTCTTCGTTGAAGGAGAAGGTTCCTTTTGGTATTCGGGCTCCTGATGTCCGAGTCTCGCGGTTTTGCGAAGAGATGGTCGTTGTTGTATCATCTACGGATCTTGAGGGGATTCTACCCCCTGGCTTTGGACGTCACTTTGTCCTGTTGAGGTATGTTACCTCCGGACATGTCGCGGTCTCCGGCTACAGAAACTGATTCATCAAAAGCTGTCTCTGGTTGTACAGGACTAGACTTCGGAATTTTGGATCTCTTGAGAGACACGGCATATCCCAACCCGAAGCGAGCTTCTCGATAGTGGGAATTAATACGCACCGGCGTTCGCCTACCTTTCCCATAGTTGAGACCTTGTTTTAGTTTCAAGTCGTAGCCCATATTTTGCATAATATTTAATGCTTGTGGGTTGTATATGTGGGTTTGTATTCTGCCAGATTCAGACTCGCGTGATTCCTCTTGTATGACTGGGGTGTTCCGCCTGCTACCGAAGATTATCGGACGCTGATCGTCGTGGGTGGGTGGGATGATAAAGATGGAGTCTTCCTGTGGCCCACCTGTGATGACAACGTCAGATGTTGACGTATCCTCCCATAGGATCTCCTCGCGTTTGATTGTTAGGGGAACTGAAGGCTGTTCATGACTCCTGCCTTCGCGTTTCTGGGTTAGATAATCCCGTAGGTCCGGAGAATTTATGGAAGAAGATGACGACTTGTTTCTTCTGTTTCCCTCAGTGGGCATGCGGCGATTGGGTACCCTGGCTTTCCCTACGCCACTTGTGTACAATAGGTTGGCCATCTGGGCGGCGGATAATCCCTGGGGAGGGTGCCTTCCCATAATCTGAGCTCGCCCTTCGTTGTGGCATGATTTGGGGATTCGCTCAGACTGGCATAAAGCTGAAGAGGTCCTCAGTCGGCCATCGGCTTCTCGTATAATCCGGAGGGTAGGCAGATTGTTCTCTTGCTGGCGTAAAGGCCGAGAGGCTGAGTATTCGCCTGCTTGCTTCCCCTTGCGGAGATCACAGCGCTCATCTGGTTTACCGTAGAGGTCAGATGTTGTTTTGTGCGTGGAGCGTGATCTGTTCTTCCGATTTGGCGTTGAGACACCATCGGAAGTTTTGTCTGTACCGCGCGTAGCGGGAGACTGATTCCTACGCGTAAAGCGCAGTGGATACTTCTGGGTTAGCGCAGAGGCCTTGCCCGAAGTTTTGTCTGTACCGCGCATAGCGGGAGACTGATTTTTGCGCGTAAAGCGCAGTAGATACTTCTGGGTCGGCACTGAGGCTTTGCCCAAAGTTTTGTCTGTACCGCGCGTAGCGGGAGACTGAATTTTACGTGCAGGACACGGAGGGAGCGACGCTACCACCTCATTGGTCGGAGAGATCGGGGAGTCCACAGGAATGGTAGAGGATGTCTTGGGCATCCACACTTTGCGCAGCTTCCTGTTGTCTTGGACGGAGAGAGAGTGAGAGCTACCCCCGGTTCGAAGCATGTCTTCGTAGGCAGACTGGTCGAAATGAACGACCAGTGTCTTCTTCACGGTTCCTACAGATACCGTATCGCGTTGAGCAATTGCTTCCTCGTCAGAAGAGAAAGATGTCCCCAGCAGAGTCGCCATCTTGTTTGCGGATATTAAACGAAAGAATAGAAGTGTATTCAATAGGGGGTTTATGCGAAACCCGCCTTCTTTTGTTTACAAACAAACTTGTACAATGTAATTCTATACGAGGATGTGGGAGTACAATTTATTTAATCTGGGTAGATATTGCTATAGGTGTCTGATCTGCGGTCGATCACTTTAGCCCTTGGACCACGCGATGTTGAAGAAGTGCCGTGGAAGACAGGTAGCAGCTTCGAAGGTTGCAGGAGAGGGTGGATGCACGATGCCGAAGTCGTCGATCCCCGCTCTTCGCCTGAGCTCCGGGCTCTCTCTCTCTCTCTCTCTCTCTCTCTCTCTCTCTCTCTCTCTTCTCCGGTTCGATCTTCAAGTCTGAAGTTTCCGACCTTGTTCGATCTTCAAGTCTCCAGTTTTTCGACCTTGGATCTGATATTGGTATTCTTGACCAATTTTTTCGACCTTGTTCCCCATTGATAAGGGTCTCTATTTATAGAGTTTTGGTGACAGTGACCACTCCGTTGGTGTAGCAACCGAGGAATAGAAAGTACAGCACCCTTTTACACAACGGTTAAAGTAACCAATGCCTACGTATAGATGATCTTTTGAATGAGCGGATGACGCGGGTCCAACTAAGGGGACACAACGCCTACAGTTGCTACTAAGATCATGGCGTAAAAGCCACGTAGGTAGGTATCCATTGTGTAGAAGAGGTTGGCGTAGAAGCCAAATGTCTGTCACCATGGCATAGAAGCCAAGTAGGCATAGAAGCCGAATGGGCATAGAAGCCGAGCAGGCATAGAAGACGAGTGGGCATAGAAGCCGAACAGGCATGGAAGCCGAGTAGGCATGGAAGCCGAGTAGTCGTAGAGACTGAGTGGGCGTGGAAGCCGCATGAGCACAGATCCTGAATTGGCGTAGAAGCCACTGCGTACCGTGCCAAAATGGGCGTAGAAGCCGAGTGGTCCTAGAGGCCGGATGGGCGTAGAAACCGA